>CM075808.1:46956627-47339178 GCA_037975025.1 Excoecaria agallocha | reverse complement strand
CATGTATTATTTATGATTTAAATGGTTAAAGTATTTGCATGTTTTTTAGCTAGCAGAATTGAAATTTCCTCTCAGCCTTTTCTAAATATTAAAAAAAAAACACTTTATTGAGGAATTAATCTATTTTTTAAAGGGTTGATGGAGATAAAAAAAAAGGGACATTTTTTTGATAATATAATTTAAAAAAATTATAAAAATAGGATATATCAGAATTTAATTACAAAATTGAGATTTTTTTTAAAATCTTTGCCACTTGTAGCAGTTTCTGTAATAGTATCAACGCTGGATTAGCAGTGAACAGTACTTTTCAAAGGTAAATAGTATTTTTGGGCTGAAAAATACTTCCGAAAGCAAAAAATATTGTATTTGACTATTGGAAATTATTGGCCACAAGTAGCACAAGTTGAAATTTGAAGTGAATTTGAGGTCAAATAGGCTTTTAAAAGTCAAAAGCACGAAAAACAGAACAATTAGAGTTTTAGGGTAACTGTTTGATCAAGATTTGACCGGACAGTTAAAAATAGCAAATGAAATTTAAAAATTATCAAAAATTATTTATGTGCATAAATAATATGTAGAATATTTTGGTAATAAAAAGTGAATTTTTCGGTAACATCAGTAATTTTAAATATGACCGATTTAATTGAATCGGATCGAAAATGAACTCTGATTTGGATGAAATTTTGTGTACAGCTTATTTTCAATGTGATAAGAATGATAAAATCAAATTTGAAGTAATTTGGAGTTGAAAAGTGAAAAAATTTAATTAGAGCCATTTATCGGATAATTATCGGGCTTAAACTAAAAATAGCTTAAGCCCATATAAAAAGCCCAGCCCATGCCCATTAAGAAGACACATAAAAGAGCAGAATATCCAACAATATCCAGCAGCTTCCATTAGCTCCTTCTCCCCTTCTCATGGCTGAACCACTTTCGCCATTCTTTCTCTCTCATTTCATCCATTTTTCTCTCAAATCATACTAAATCAAAGCATTTTGTTGGATTATTACGAAATAATTTACAGACTGTGCAAAAGAGACTGAAAAGACTGACTGAAAAATTAATATATTGAAAAAGTATTGAAAGGTGTGAAAAATATGAATAATAATCTGTAATTAAAGGAATTTGTGCCCTTAAAAATAGTCAGGCAGTAAAATCTAGCTCAGGATATAATTATTGGCCATAGGGATATCAGTATTGCGGTGCAAGTCATGGCGACTTATTTTTCTATGGTAGGATCTTTTGATCTCCCATAGTATCTGTTTGCTCTGTGACTTGTTATGTGATAAATGGTCCTTTTAGATCATTTCTCAGTCTATATGTGGTCCTATGAAATTCACATTCCGTATATCCGATCTGAGAGTTTCTGCCAGATTTATACGAGGGGTATAATGATAATAATATGTTAGAAGTGTAAAAAAAACTAAAAGTGAAGTTAGAAGTGAAAAAGGATCTAAATGAAATAAATAAAAAGTTTAGGAGCAAAATGATATTTTTTTCAAATAATAGGTTTAATAAGTAAAAGTGATAAGAAAATGACTAATAGGGGTAAAATGGTAATTTAGTCAACCAACAGCTTGAAAAGCCAATTTTTGAATGAAAAAGTCAAAATAAAGTTTAATTGGTAAATTGTAGGTCAATTAATAGATTAAAAGGTGAAAATAAGATAAGAAATGATGTTTTAGTAAATAATGAATAAAAAGGGTAATTTTGTAATAAATTGAAAGTTTAAGGACTAAACTGGAAAGTTATAAAAAATTTTGATATTAAATGAAAAAATTTGTTTATAGTAGTGTACCATGCTTTTGGATGAGAAAAATTGATAAATTTAGCCTAATTTAGCATAATTAGGAAATTATGAATTTTAGGGAAATACTATAATTTTTAGTCACCATTGGGCATGTTTAATACTTAGCACGTAAGATTTACTGCATGCAGATACTGATATTTCTGGAGCTAAAGTACACAGAGCCTGATGAGTGCTGAAGAAAATTGATTGTTAATCTTTGTTGGCATGTATGTTATTTATGGTTATGTTTAAGAATGGATTTGTAAAAGAATAGTTTTGTATATGAGTAAGGACACTGGATTGTACATGTTTGTATGGAAAGGGAGTTTATATTATTTTGGAGAATGTATGGATGAATTATTTATTCTGTTATGCCTCGGAGAGGCTGTGGATTGTTTGCTTTTCAGGAGGCAAGTTAAGAATATAGTCGTTATATTACTGAATTTTCGAAAAATGAATAGTAAAACTGGACAGTTATAAGTCAGTGGAAATATAAGTTATGATTTGAAATGTTGAGTTAGTAACCTTAAGTAAAGAAATATGGTAATTGTGATAAAGATGAAAAAAAATTTCGACCAATTGCATAAGTCAGTAAGGCTGTTACAGTAAGGGTGTTATATTTTGTGATATCAGATCAGTGATTTAGGCAATTCTAAGATTAGAATGGGAGTAAGTGAATTATTTGTTTGTATATACATGCCAATTGTTAGTAAAAAGGTGTTATGAAAATCTAATGTGTACTTGCTCCTTTTTGTTTTCTAGTGAAAAGATATCTTCTGATCGTGACGTGCAGGTGGGGGATGGAGAGAGTGAGGCATCCATAGGTATTGGGCAATAGGAGGCCTCACAGCAGCAGGCTTCTACTCCAATAGTGCCACCTCCATCCCCACAGTTGGACTTCCTTAACCTAATAGTCGCTATATTCAGCAGCGACTGCAGGCAGGACAAGCTCAGCCCGACCCAAAAGGAAGCCAATTCTGGAGCAGTTAAAAAGGCTTTGGGCTAAAGATTTTCCTAAAAGAGATCCTCTGACACCAGCACAGGCAAAAGACTGGTTAATTAAAATAAAAAGACTATTTAAAATTACAAACATTTCAGCAGAAGAGAAGCTGGAGGGTATAGTGGTATTACTTCAGGGCCCAGCTTTTATTTGGTGGGATTCTGTCAGGAGACACATCCCAGTGGACTAGTTGAGTTGGGGATTCTTTGTGTCCAAGTTTGAACATAAATATATCGACTCAGAGTATAAAATTTCGATGTATGATTCCTTCTGGAGGCTTAAACAGGGTAATAAGTTAGTGGCAGAGTATGAACGCGAGTTTGAGCGCCTTTGTGACTACCTTGATGAGAGTCAGTCTATAAATGTTAAGCTACGATAAATATTTGAGAGAGCACTGCATACTGAGCTCAGAAAAATAATAGGAACCCAGCAGTACCCTATCTTGAGAGCTATGGTTAAGGCAGCTATTATATTAGAGACTATCCAGGCTGAGAGACAGTCTCGATTCCAACAAAAGAGGAAGCAGAGACAGTCCAGTGGACAGGAAGCTTAGGGTAAGAAGGCAAAGGGATCCTCAGCACCTCAGGGTTGTCCTCCAATTCTAGTAGGTCGGGATCAGGATGGTGCATCACGTGGTAGAGCTCTAGCTGCTTTAGCAGCCAGTATCCCTCGGGACAGGGATAGTGGGACAGTTACAGCCTATGACAATTGTGGTAAATTCCATCATGGAGAGTGTAGATTTCTAACCGAAGCATGCTTTAGGTATAGGTCCAGAGATCATCAAATCAGAGACTGTTCATCATTATAGACTACTTCAGCTGCTTTTCCAACATCAGGTATTGGGTCATCTGCATCGAGAGGTATTGGTAAGGGAGTTGCCCCTATCACTTCAACTTCTAGGCCAGTTGGGCAGTCATTGCAGGGACAGAGATGAGCTACAAATCAGACATATACTATTAGAGTCAGAAAGGAGGAGGATGCCCCATATGTGATAGTAGGTAAATTTCTCCTATTATCTGATTCAGTTCATGCTCTGATTGATCTTGGTTCGACTCATTCCTATATTAGTATTATTTTAGCTCGCTATAAAGGGATGAAAGAGACATGTTTGGACTAGAATATCTTGGTGAGTAATCCTTTAGAGCATAGTATAGTGGTGAATAAAGTATATAAACAGTATCCTATTAGTGCCCAGGATTATGTACTCCTGAAAAATTTGATTGGGTTACCTTTTCACTAGTTTGATATGATATTGGTGATGGATTGGTTGTCCGCCCACCAAGTGACCATTTATTGCAAAAGAAAAAGGGTCACTTAAAGCTTGAAGATGATCGAGAGATCACAGTGGTAGGTGTGAGGACTGATTTCTTATCTGACGTGATATCTGCTACTGTTGCTAAGAGATTGATCAGGAAAGTATGTGTAGCTTACATGTGTTATGCAGTGGAGGCAAAGAAAGATAGTCTCAAGGTATCAGAAGTACCTATTGTTAGAGAATTTTAGGATGTGTTCCCTAATGAGTTACCAGGTTTATCACCTGAAAAGGAAGTGGAATTCTCTATTAATGTTGCTCAAGCACCACACCTATCTCCATTGCTCCTTACAGAATGGCACCAGCAGAGTTGAAAGAATTAAAGATTCAGCTACAGGAACTACTTAACAAAGGATTTATCAGATCCAGCATTTTTTCTTGGGGAGCACCATTTCTGTTTGTCAAAAAGAAAGATGGGACACTCAGGTTGTGCATTGAATACAGATAGCTGAATAAAGTGACAATAAAGAATAAATATCCCCTTCCTCGCATTAAAGATTTATTTGATTAGCTGAAAGAAGTAGGTGTATTTATCAAGATTAACTTGAGATCAGGCTACTACCAGAATGGAATAAAAGCTACAAATGTGCCTAAAACTGCTTTCAGAACAAGGTATGGCAACTATGAGTTTTTAATCATGCTATTTAGGCTTACAAATGCACTGATCGCCTTTATGAACTTGATGAACAGGGTTTTTCACCTATATTTAAACAAGTTTATATTGGTCTTCATTGATGACATTTTGGTATACTCCAAGACACCGGAGGAGCATGATAAGAATTTGAGAATTATTTTGCAAACTCTGAGGGAAAAGCAATTGTATGTCAAGTTCAGTAAATGTGAATTCTGGCTGAACGAGGTATCTTTTCTAGGTCATGTCATTTTTGTAGAAGGCATAAAGGTGGATCTTTCAAATATTAAAGCGATTCTTCAGTGAAAGCCACCTAAAAATACGACTGAAATGAGAAGTTTTCTAGGATTAGTCAGGTACCACAGGAGATTCATAAAGGGCTTCTTAACTATTTCAATTCCGATGACTCGACTACTATAGAAGAATACCAAGTTTGTATGGACTGATAAATGCCAAGAATGCTTCGAGAAACTCAAAAGTATGTTGATAGAAGCTCCTATTCACACAACCCGAGTCAAGTAAGGATTTTATGATCTATAGTGATGCCTTCAAAAATGGTTTAGGCCGTATTCTAATACAGAAAGGTAAGGTGATTGCTTATACCTCCCGAAAGCTCAAGAATCATGAGAAAAATTATCCTACTCATGATATAAAACTAGCAGCTATTATTTTTGCATTGAAAATTTAAAGGCACTATCTGTATGGAGAGAGATGTTATATTTATTCTGATTATAAGAGTTTAAAGTATCTACTTCCTTAGACAGAACTTAATCTCAGATAGAGATACTGGTTGGAGTTGATTAAAGACTATGATTGCTTTATCGACTACCATCCAGAAAAAGCTAATATGGTAGTTGATGCACTTAGCAGAAAATTAGTATCAGGTAATGTAAATATTTTAAATGAATATTTATTAGTGATTGATAAGTGTAATTGACTTATAGTAATGTTTACAGCTCTTTGGGCTTTGAATGTTAGTTTGAATATGGCGTCAGATGGAGCTTTATTGGCTGAAATGCAATTGAAACTAGACTTTATGCATCAAGTGAAAATGGCCCAGAAAGAAGATGACTGACTGAAAATAATTATGAACAAGTTAAAAGATAGCAATAAGGGAGATTATTCTTTAAATGATGATGAAAGCCTTTGCTACAAAAAAAGACTCTGTGTTTCGGATCAGGAGGAACTGAAAAAGAATATCCTTAGCGAAACACACCATAATAACTATGCCATATATCTTGGAGGTAACAAGATGTACTAGGATTTGAAATTTTATTATTGGTGGCCAGGTATGAAGCGGGATGTGACAAAGTTTATGAGTAAATGTTTAATATGTCAGCAAGTAAAGGCTGAGCATCAGGTTCATTTAGAATTGCTTCATCCTATTTTGATACTAGAGTGAAAATGGGACAGGGTAACTATGGATTTTATCATAGGATTACCTGTTACTCAAAGGAAGCATGATGCTATATGGGTGATTATTGATAGACTCACCAAATTTGCTCATTTTTTGCCAGTCCGAATGGATTATCCTTTGACCAGGTTGGCACAAATCTACATTAATGAGATAGTGAGACTGCATGGAGTCTCATCATCCATTATTTCTGACAGAAATCCTATGTTTACTTTCCATTTTTGAAAAAATCTGCAAGAAGATCTGGGTACAAGGCTCCATTTTAGCACAACATTTCACCCCTAGACAAATCACCATTCAGAGTGGATGATTCAGATTCTAGAAGACATGCTACGATATTGTGTACTAGAGTTTGGTAGCCATTGGAAAAAGTATCTACCTCTCACAGAGTTTGCCTACAACAATAGCTACCAGTCCAGTATAAAAATGGCTCCTTTTGAGGCTTTATATGTAAAGAAATGCAGGACTCCTCTATGTTAGACCGAATTGAGCGAAAAGAAACTGATAGGATCTGATTTGATTCGTGATTTAGAAAATAAGGTACGAATCATTAAAGGCAGATTGAAAGAAGCCATGGATCACCAAAAATCCTATGCAGATCTAAAGAGAAAAGATATAGAGTTTCAGATCGAAGATGGAGTGTTCCTGAAAATATCTCCTTGAAAGAAAATTTTGAGATTTGGCAAGAAAAGCAAGCTAAGTTCGAGGTTCATTGGCCCTTATAAGATACTTCAACGAGTGAGTTCCGTAGCTTATCGATTAAAGCTTCCATCGAAGTTGGAAAAGATGCACGATGTGTTCCATATATCCATGCTTCGCAGGTACAGATTTGATCCTGTGCATGTGATCACACCAGAGGAAATACAAGTGCAAACTGACATAACATATGAAGAAATATCAATAAGGATCCTAACTAGGAAAGTTCGACAGCCCAGAAATAAACAGCTTCCATTAGTGAAAGTGCTTTGGCGCCATCACAACTTGAAAGAGGCTATATGAGAGCCCAAGGTAACAATGAGACAACAATACTCTCTGTTTTTTGATAGAGGTAAATTTTGAGGATGAAATTTCTTTTAAGTAGGGAAGAATTGTAATGGCCTCAATGTCGAATTAGCGGTGAACAGTACTTTTCCAACAGTGAATAGTATTTTCGGACTGAAAAATACTTTTGAAAGCAAAAAATATTTAATTTGACTATAAAAAATTATTGATCATGAGTACTCCAAAATTGAAATTTAAAGTGAACTTGAGATCAAATAGGCCTCCAAAAATTAAAAACATGAAAAACGGAGCAATTAGAGTTTTAAGGTAATTGTTTGATCAAGGTTTGATCGGACCATTAAAAATAGATAATGAAGTCTAATAATTATCAAAAATTATATATGTGTTAAAAATAATGTGTAGAGTATTTTGGTAATAAAAAGCGAATTTTTCGGTAATATCGGTAATTTTGAATCGAATTGATTTAATTGAATCAGATTGAAAACATACTCTGATTGGGTTGAAATTTTGTGTACAGTCTATTTTTAATGTGATAAGAATGATGAAATCAAATTTGATGTGATTTGGAGTTGAAAAGTGGAAAATTAAATTAGGATCGTTTATCGGCTAATTATCGAGCTTAAGCTAAAAATAGCTTAAGCCTATATAAAAAGCCCAGTCCAAGCCCATTAAGAAGACATATAAAGGGCAGAATATTCAGCAAAATCCAGCATCTTTTATCATCTCCTTCTCCCCTTCTCATGGCCGAACCACTTCCACCATTCTTTCTTTCTCATTTCATCCATTTTTCTCTCAAATCACACTAAATCTAAGCATAGGATAGTAAAATCTACCTCTCTACACCTCCCTAGTAGTCTTTGATCTTTAATTAGAGGAAAGAACTCAAGTGACAAAATTTAGATATCAATCTGAGGTAAGTAAATCTCTTGGTTTTAATTTTATTCTAAGTAGTTTTGGATGCCTAGAATTCATTTTAGTTGTTATTTTTAACATTTGAGATCAAAATCATAGGGTTTTTTTATATTAATTTCATCCATTGAAGGAATTCAAGAGGAAGATCAAATTGCCAAGGCCAAAAGCAAAGAAAAGGAAGCCTAGGCAAGAAAAAATACAAGAAAAATGTTAGTGACTAACAAATCATTTTATTTTCTTATTATTTGTATGATTTTCCTTTACATTAAGAAAAAATTAATAGAAATGTGTATAATTGAAATTGATGTTAGATTAGTGTAATTAGACTTTAATTATGCCTATTAGGAAGCTTAAATAAATTTAAAAGCATGTGTATGATAGACTTCATGTTGTGATCAAATGGTTCTTCAAGGAAAAATAATGTATTTTTGAGTTATTTTGATGAATTTAAACCTTATAATGATAGTAGAAAGGAAATTTAAGGTCCATGAATTTTTGTAGAATTTATAGGAATTAAATGAATATTTTTGAGATGAATTTTAGTTATGTATAAAAGAAAAAATGTGAAATTAATGTGAATTAATGCATAATTTGATGATAAAGTGGTGAATTATTACAAAATAATTCACAGACTGTGCAAAAGAGACTGAAAAGACTGACTAAAAAATTAATGTATTGAAAAAGTATTGAAAGATGTGAAAAATCTGAATAATAATCTGTAATTAAAGGAATTTATGCCCTTAGAAATAGTCAGGCAGTAAAATCTAGCTTAGGATATAATTGATTGGCCATAGCAATATTTGTACCGCGGTGCAAGCTATGACGACATGCTTTGCTATGGTAAGATTTTTTGATCTCCCATAGTATCTGATTGCTTTATGATATGTTCTGTGAGAAATGATCGTTTGAGATCATTGCTCAGTCTGTATGTGATCCTGTGGGGTCTACGTCCCGTATATTCAGTCTGAGAGTTTCTGTCAGGTCTGTACTAAGGGTATAATGATAATAATATGTTAAAAGTGTAAAAAGAAAGCAAAAAGTGAAGTTAGAAGTGAAAAAGAATTTAAATGAAAAGAAATACAAAATTTAGGGGTAAAACAATAATTTTTTCAAATAATAGATTTAATGAGTAAAAGTGATAAGAAAATCACTAATAGGGGTAAAATGGTAATTTAGTCAATCAACGGCCTGAAAAGTCAACTTTTGAAAAGTTAAGGGATTAAAATATAATTTTACATGAAAAAGTCAAAACAAGGTTTAATTGGTAAATTGTAGGCCAATTAATATATTAAAAGGTGAAAATAAGAAAAGAAATGGCATTTTGGTAAATAATGAATAAAAAGGGTAATTTTTTAATAAATTAAAAGTTTAAGGACTAAACTGAAAAGTTATGTAAAATTTTGATATTAAATGGAAAAATATATTTATAGTAGTGTACCATGCTTTTGGATGAGAAAATTTGATAAATTTAGCCTAATTTAACATAATTAGGAAATTATGCATGTTAGGGAAATACTATGATTGTTAGTTACCACTAGGCATATTTAATACTCAGCACGTAGGATTTACTGTGTGCAGATACTGATATTTCTGGAGCTAAAGTACACAAGACCTGAGGAATGCTGAAGGAAATTAATTGTTAATCTTTGTTGGCATGTATATTATTTATGGTTATGTTTAAGAATGGATTTGTAAAAGAATAGTTTTGTATATGAGTAAGGATACTGAACTGTACATGTTTGTGTGGAAAGTGAGTTTATATTATTTTGGAAAATGTATGGATGAATTATTTATTTTGTTATGCCTCGGAGAGGCTGTGAATTTTTTGCTTTTCAGGAAACTAGTTAAGAATATAGTCGTTATATTGCCGAATTTTCAAAAAATGAATAGTAAAACTGGACAGTTATAGGTCAGCGGCAATAGAAGTTATGATTTGAAATGTTGAGTTAGTAACCTTAAGTAAAGAAATATGGTAATTGCGATAAAGATGGAAAAAAAAATCCGACCAATTGCATAAACGAGTAAGACTGTTATAGTAAGAATGTTATCGTTTCAGACTGTGACACTGATTGTATACGGAATTTGTATTTAATATATTGTATTCATTACTTAGTTAACTAATAAAAGGTAGGATCCAACTCCAATTTAAAATTGCCAATATGTATCATTGGGTTGCATAATAGGGAGACACTTTGCATTAAATTAAATTAATTGAAATACTGCATTAAATTGCATCACCCATTAACATCATTATCAGGAAATAAATCCTGCAGAATTTCAACAAATTCACAATTCTGTCTAACAAACTTTAGTGATATTCAAAAACACAACATAGCAATGCAAGTGAAGAATAGATTTTTTTACCGCTGAAATTAGTATCCAATATATCTATAATACTTTACTATGAAAAAATAAGAAATAATCCAGTTGATGGAATTCGAATTCAAGACATTCGGTGATTAACAAAATAAAAAATAGAATTTTTACCACTAAACCTCCACTCCACATTTAAATCATTTGAAACTTCTATGCAATATACTTATAATATTTAATATAAAAAAAATATGTAGTTGATGGGAATTGAACCAAAACCCATAGCAAACTATAAACATCTTTTACCATTTAATTCCAATCTAACATATGAAATGATATATTAAAAATAATATAAAATATTATCATTATCATATGTTAATCATGCATGTCAAATCTAAAGTCGTTATAATTGATAAAATTGATAATTTTTATTTTCACAGTTTAAAATCGTTACAGACGACAATAATTTTAAAAAATAATTTTGCAATTAAATTTTGATAAATTTTATTTTTTAATTTTTTTTAAAAATTATATTATTAAAAAAAAGCCCCGAAAAATTGGTGGAGACATTTAGTCAGTAGTAAACAAGGCTTGTGGTAAGCACGTTTCTGCCGCCAACCTTCGACTCGTAAAGACTATCTATGATCGTGGGATATTTATAATATTCTTTGTTTGTCTTTTTCGTCTTTTCTCTTTTCAATTTAGTCCTTTTCAGCCCCATTTTCAGTGGCTTTTGCCAACCACACGCCCAATAGCATCTTTAGTTTTTTTTAATAAGCTCACTTCTAATTACTAATAATTCAGTGCGTGTAGTAATTGATCCATTTAATCAATTTATTTATAAATATTTTTATATATAATTTCATTTTCTGGCTGATGGAAATTGAAAAAAAAAAATAGCAGCCCACAACATTTCAACAACGTCTTATTTGCATAAAAAAGGATTAAATATAGGATCATCCAAATTTAAATTCCATGATTTCTTTTTTAAAAGAAACAAGAAATCCCTATTACTAAGAAAATGATTCTGGATATTTGTACTATAGATTAAATTCATATCTTAATTTAATCAATCTCAATTATCAGCTATCTTTCTAACACTATATCTTTCTAACACTATAATTTTCATATTGGTTAAAAACAAAAATTTTGAATCTATTAAAGAAATTCTAGTGTTAATAAATGGAATTGATTGTCAAAAATAAATAAATAAATAAACAAATGGAATTGGACAGAATATCATGGAATAATCACTTTATAATCTAATTATATTTTTATTTTTCTATGGGAATCTACTAAAATTCTGTTACCTTTCTCCATAATGTGCATAAAGACACCAACATTAATTAATTTGGTACTTTTTAAAAAATATAAAAATTAAAAATCCTTACTTTTTCTTTCTATATATAGCCCTCATTTCTCTGCATTCTCAAACCAGAGCAACAGAGCATTAAGAAACAGAGAGAGAAAGAGAGATAAATTTTCAAATAAAATTTAGTGCTTCATTAATAAATAAATAAATACCAGAAATGGCAGAAAATGGGTACGCAGAGAAGCAGAAATTGCTTTTACAAGAACATGAAGAGAAACACTTCACATCCAGTGAAGCTGTTCGTGACATCATCATTGGTGTCTCCGATGGTCTCACCGTCCCTTTTGCCCTCGCCGCCGGATTGTCAGGCGCCAATGTTTCTTCCAGCATCATTCTCGTTGCCGGCATTGCTGAAGTCGCCGCCGGTGCCATCTCCATGGGACTCGGCGGGTAATTATTTAAATTTTAAAACCTTTTTAAGTTTTTTTTTTCCAATATCAAATCTTAACTCACAGCTGAAGTTATATATGCAGGTACCTGGCGGCCAAAAGTGAAGCTGATCATTACATGAGAGAACTCAAAAGAGAACAGGAAGAGATCGTTAATGTTCCGGATATAGGTTTGGTCTTTTTCCATTTCTTAATGTTGTGTTTAAATCCCCAACACTTCATTAAATGAATAAAAACATTGTTAATTAAGGTTTGAGATCGTGGGTTAACTGCAGAGGCTGCTGAATGTGGAGATATATTAGCAGAGTATGGAGTTGAACCACACAAATATGAGCCTGTAATTAATGCTCTAAGGAGAAACCCTCAACATTGGCTTGATTTCATGATGAAGTAATTAATTCTTTCAACTTCTCAGTATTTAGTGTATAGGGTTTTGATTTGGAAATTAAAAAATAAAAAATGAATATGAATGAATGCAGGTTTGAGCTAGGATTGGAGAAACCGAATCCAATGAGAGCTGTGCAGAGTGCAATGACAATAGCAGTTTCATACATTGTGGGTGGGTTGATACCACTTTCACCATACATGGTTTTTCCATTGGCCAGAGAAGCTGTGTTTGCTTCTGTTATAATTACCATATTAGCACTCATAATCTTTGGGTTTGTTAAGGGTTGTTTTACTGATAGTCAACCCTTCAAGAGTGCTATTCAAACTGCCTTCATTGGTGCCATTGCTTCTGCTGCTGCTTATTCCATTGCTAAGTTTATCCGACTTTGATTTTTCCCAGTTTTAATGTAGAATTGTAATTTTATGTGCTCTATGCTACTGCCATCAGTTTGCTAGGAATAATCCAAAAAAAATATATCATCATTTGCTAGGCACAGATTCCCATCTGTAGTTCTTATCTAATTTTGCTGCAATTATAAGATAATTGTGCTTTTAAAATAGCCCTGTAAGTTACCTTTGGACTTTTATTTTTCATGATGCACATCTTTGTTTAACTATAAAAGGGGTTGGAATTTGGTATGTGATGTGCGCAAATACGAATTGTTGGATCAAAAATGCAATATTGATTCACCATTTCATATGTGAGGCATGAATTTACTACTCTGTGTGTATTACTGTAAAAAAAACAGTGGAAAAATACAATATATAATAATGAATTAATAAGCCATCATATGTGACAATTCATGTCTTGCTTATTTTCATTGTTGAAAATAATCGCTCTTTTGTGGCTATATAAGAGCCTATATTTAAAGAAACATCAGATGTATAAAACATCGTATATATATTCAAAGAAACTAGAAATAGACCTCAAGCAAGAAAAAAGATTGATAAAATACAGCCAATTTTGCAAAAATTAATATAAAATTTCAAGCCCAAAAAAAAAAAAACCTGAATCCTGACTAGTCAAAAGCTGTCAAACCACCTTCTTTCTTTGCATTTATGTGTTTAACTCAACCATGCTGCTGGGACTGGGACTTCAATACACACAATTTATGTATTTAACTCAACCATGCTGCTGGGACTGGGACTATCTTCCGGTAACAGCTCCGGTGCCTACATCAGGAAAAAAAAAATTGGTAAAGAGGTTTTTGAGGTAAAGGGTCCTTGAGGCCAAATTGGCAGAAGAACTTAAATGACGAAACATTAACGAAGCATTGACCAAATTGGTAGGCCTCTTAGATACAAAGAAGCATTAACGAGAGAAGCACAGAAATGACGAGAGCAGAACAGAAAGAAACAAAGGAAATAGGAGAGAATAACACACAAATCTGACGGGATAAAGAGAAAAACGAAGCATTAAACGGAGCAATTCTTCTCAATACTCTCTCTCTCTCTAACAAATTTATTATTTTCTTTGCAAAAATGTACCGCCTATTTATTAGTTTTACTTTTAAGGACCAGATCATGATCCTAATATTTAGCAGCACCGGATTTACTCCCCTTACTGCTGGCAATTAGTATTGAAGTTTTTTGCTTTGCAGTAGTCCAAATGAGAAATATGTTATTTAAGTTTTGTAGTGGCAAAAGCGTTGTTATGATAGCACGTAGAAATAGCATCAAAATTTCAAGCTTTGCCCAGTTGTGTTCAGCTTTTGGCAGTAATTACCTTGCTGTGATTGGGAGAGGGGAAGGCAGAAAATTGGTCGTGTGTGTTATTAGAAAGGTAAATATCTCATAGATATCTGGTTGTCTGTCGTCCTTGACCTTAAATTATTATCTTGATTGGTCATACAAAACATTTATAATTATCAGCTTCATGAAAAAAAATTAATGATCTTATTAGTAAGATGTAGCATCTTTTTAAAACGGCTAGCTGTAATCTTGCGCTGCGTAGGAATGGTCTTGTTGCGAAAAATATATGGTATTAGAAAAATTAAAATTTATAATTTAAAAAAGTTTAAGGATTTAATAGTATAAAATTAAAAAAACTGAGGACTGACAGAATGGGATAGGTATGAAATGCAGCATATGAGGCCAAATTCCGCATGTGAACGCAGAATATACCAAATGTTTGGTCCCCAAGGTATCTAATTCCAAATGCAATACATCAAACGCTTCCTTTATTTGCAAAACGACACCCATTCATGTATTCGGAGCTTTTGTTTTCTTTTCGCCTCCATCAGTCGGTTGATTTTTACAATGGCTGCTTCAATCCAAGTTAATCTAGAGCCGCAGAAGCAACACCTGCTCAACCACCACAAGGAGCGCCACTTCACCGCCGGAGAGATTGTCCGAGATATCATCATCGGAGTATCTGATGGACTCACCGTTCCTTTCGCTCTTGCCGCCGGTTTGTCCGGCGCTAATGCCACTTCTTCCATCGTCCTCACCGCCGGTGTCGCCGAAGTCGCCGCTGGTGCTATTTCCATGGGACTCGGAGGGTATTGATGAACTTTTTTTTCTCTGTTTTTTCTTTATTTCTATAGCAAAAATTACCAACAGTTGGATTTGAGCAGGTATCTTGCCGCTAAGAGCGAGGCGGATCATTATGCGAGGGAACTCAAGAGAGAAGAAGAAGAAATTGTCGATGTTCCTGATACAGGTTCATAATATTTTCTGAAAATTTTGGTTTGTTTGTTATTTTTTTATATTGATTTTAAAAAAATGGAAATGAACTGTTATAATTTGAATGCAGAGGCGGCTGAGGTAGCAGAGATATTAGCACAGTATGGAATAGAGCCACATGAATATGAGCCTGTGGTTAATGCTCTTAGAAAAAAGCCTCAAGCATGGCTTGATTTCATGATGAAGTAAGTTTTATCAATTTTCCTAACATATTATTAACAATTATTAATTTGTTTGTCTTTTTCTTTTCTGAAATTCAATAGCATTTTGCTTTAGTATGACTTTTCTGAAATTCCTTCTCGGTGTAATTGCATTTTTAATTATGATTATCACCAATTTATTTTGAAATACAATAACAAATTAAAAAAAAAAAAGGTACCAAAAACCACCACAATGAACAGTTTGATCCACCGTCAGATGAAGACGAACACAAGTGGCCCGTATTGTAGGGAGATATATCGCAAATGATGTCATATATAATATCACAACATCTTCAAACACCACAATTAATTTGACTTTAATATATACAATAACTTTTTAGTTTACTGAATAGTTTTCCAGTTCTACTGGAAGCTCTGTTTGTTTGTGTATTTAAGTATCTTGATTATGCTTCATTGATTTTGAAAACAAGTTCATTTTCCATGCTTAGCTTAATTTGTTGAGTCAGTCAGATTGTATCACAAGAGTTAACAAGGCTTAGTATAGTGATACTGTTATCATTTTAGGGCCATAAAATCACAAGTTGGATCCATTGTGGAAAAGAAAATTGTAACATTAGAAGGTAAAATCTGAAAGTAACTCAAACAAGAAGTGAAGGACTCTGATAATGGATGCAGGTTTGAGCTGGGATTGGAGAAGCCAGATCCGAGAAGAGCAGTACAGAGTGCAGTAACCATTGCAATTGCATACATATTGGGTGGGTTAGTACCACTAATTCCTTACATGTTCATTCAAAGAGCTCAAGATGCTGTGGGCGCATCTGTTATTATAACAATAATGGCGCTGTTGATATTTGGGTATGCCAAGGGCTATTTTACAGGCAACAAACCCTTTAGAAGTGCCTTGCAAACTGCCCTTATTGGTGCCATGGCATCTGCTGCTGCCTTTGGCATGGCTAAGGCTGTCCAATCATAATCTCGCCTCTTATTATTAGGATTTAATGCGAGTTCTTTACAAAGTTGTTTAGCACCTAAATGTCAGCCATTAGACTGTTGCGCTTGTTTTGAATTGCATTTATATTTTTAGCTTTCTCCAAATATCTTGGAGTATACTTTTGGTGGATTCTAGCCTTTTGTTGCTTAGTGCTGAACACTTTCTTTTTAGTAACTTCTCTTCTATCTTTTCTACCTTTTGCATGCAAATGAATTAAAACATGTGATACTATAAAACATGAAATAGATACAGGTCATGTAAATGATGAAGAAGATAGAGGAGAATATAAAGAGAAGTTATTTAGCACTTCTCATGAGCTAAGTGCAAGCCCAAGTCCTAAAGATTGATAAACTGGAGCCGCACTGGCAACCACAGCTCCACAAATGTATTTAGGCTGAGCTTGAACTTTCCAAAGCCCTGGGCCTAGTCCGTCGTGTCCACTATTCCCTTCCCGTTCAGAAGCCTAGTTGCACTTTCAAAGCATGAACACCAAATCTAATTCTCACCTTCGAGGAGCATCATGAATACTAACGGCCTAGGATTTCTTAGAGCTAAGCGATTAAGCCATTCCACAATAATACTTCAATTAATGCAAGTAAATGCGAAAAGGAGGATGAGAATTTTTCATAATATCCATCAGCTCTGACCATTAAGGTTATCTGTCAGTGCTTGCAAAAAAGTCTGCAAGAGATCGATCCACTGCGATAATCCATAATTAATATCATCAAAGGTTGAAAGAATGACATAAACATCACAATACTTAGCATCCACAAGATCTGGAATCATAACTATGCAATATACTTTAGGCTTGCGGTAACTATTAGGCAGGGCCAGAGTTGCAGCGGTACATAAGTCTCAATTTCATTCACCAATAATAACTACAAATTGTTATAGATGTGAGTCTCAAAAGACCGTCATGCCATCCTGCCCAGCCATGAATCTTCTGCAAAAGTATTATGCCGTCCACCAGTAATCTATCAATGAAAAAAAAATGAAAATTATCAGCAGAGGACATTGGACTTCAGCCTGATCAATAAAATAACCCTGCCATGCTCTTTGGTAGGTTTCATAAAATGAGAAGATAAAGAAGTGAGGACCTACTTGCATCTTTTTGACAAAAGTTTGGCCTCTGCAATGGATGAGCTCCAAGGATAACTATATAACTATTTTCTAGTATTTTTCTACTATATTCAATTTTTCTGGTTTGTTTCCGAAGCCAAAAGAGCCATTTGCTTGGTTACAATTTCCAGATGAGGCGCATGACCAATAGATTTGTCCTCCAAACTCTCCGCTTTATCTACTTGCTCTATAAATCCAAAATTTTCAGAGTCATCCACCGGCTCAGCATGAGTTGTAGATGCTGCTGTTTCAGTTTCATTTTCATCATCAGGCCTTTTGTCATTTTGATTTTTGTCATCAATATTCTGCAAGAAATTACTGGCTAAAAAAAGCTGCTCCCACGTACTTTCCTCTTGTATTTCTGGTAGAACAAACGGTGCATGATTTTCAAAAGAATAATTTTCATCCATAAGCAATTTCATAAAATCAGGACTAACAATAGGATCTTTTATCCCATCAAGAAAATGCTCAGATTCTTGCGGTTTTTCTGTAACCATTGGTGTGGGTGTTTCATCCAATGGTGGCTTGTAACTTACTATCATCCCATCAGAAGTGAATTGCTCATCATCTGCATCTTGCTCTACTATGCATCCTGGCTCAGCCATCCGCCAGCTATTCTCTTTTGGGTGAAGCAGTTGAATCAGAAATCCTGGGCTTTGCACAACCATAATTAGGAATGACAGCATCTGCTGCTGATTTTTTTCCATCCCTTGAACACGATCTTTCAAAAGGAGCAACTTATTGTCTGCATTTTCTTGGTTCTGCCTAAGTTTAACTAGCTCCTGCATTAGTGCATTTCTGTCAGACTTCAGATTCTCTATATCCTTCCACAGCCCCTCGCTTTCAATTTTCTCACCAGGCTCAGATGAGCTATCCTGCTGCTGCAATGATTTTCGGTTTTCTGTGACCTGAGAATTTTTCCTTCTGCTGATATTCTTTAACAAATGTTTCTTACCTTTAATAAATCCTTCATTTGCAAATTCCCATCGATCAGTATCAACTTTTCTGAAGCCCTGGGAAACATTTACGGTCACTAAATCTTGACTGCCAGAATATATCATGATAAACACTTAAAGAAGAAATTAAAGGAAATACATTAGAAATTCATCACTTCAAAAATTTCTAATTCAAGAAGATCGTGATCTTACTGAGATAAGAAATTTTTACTAACAAATAACTGCATAAAGTACATTTCTCATGTGTTCTTCAAATAAGACTAAAAAGTAGATTTTGCAAGGACTTCATGACCATGGTGAAAAGTAGCAAAAGAGTGGGTGAGCATACACTGTATTAGCAGGATATACTCCTGATAAAAGTTCAATCAAAAATATTGTTGAATGATTCTAGCATGCAATTCTAAAAGAAAAAATAATGCATATTGCACTCAACATAATATCCAACCAAGAACTTCCCAATCCCCAAGAAAAGGATAAATGGAAATGAACCCATTAAGACCCAGTATAGAAACGAGCATTCTGAAGGAAGATGGAAGGTTTGCCAAAAGTTCAATAAGTTTAAGGTGAAAAAACTAAAGCAATAAAACTAAGAAGCTCAAGTAGTTAAATTCCTGTTTGATGGATACAAACATTCCCACATTCAGAAGGAAGATGGAAAGTTTGCCAAAAGTTCAATAAATTTAAGATGGAAAAACTAAAGCAATAAAACTAGGAAGCTCAATTAGTTAAATTCCTGTTTTATGGATACAAACATTCCCAATCAAATGCTTAATGAACTAAGAAAAGAAAATAATAGAAATAATAACTGAAACAAAACAGTCATAATAGAAATACAGCATCACTTGAATGCATATTAAGACAGGTTCCATGAAAGGACCTGCATCATGATTCTACTCTAAACTTTTGGACTTGTACACAGATTCCATTTTATGTAGCCTGGTTCTCCCATGAGTTCAAACAAACAAATATTATAACTTATCATGAAACTGGGAACAAACCATCTATTACACAAGCACATATAGTGGATTTGCAGCTTAAGCTATGAATGAAAATAATTATAAAAGAAAAAAGAAAAAACAAGGATCTAAAAGACTTTAAACAGAAGATGCACATAAGCAATTAATAAGATCTCAATCAGAGTATTACACCAAGTAGGCTCCTCAGAAAATTGATTTCCATACTCATTGGTGTTATGGAAGGTGGAAAAAGGTATCAACAATACTAATGGAAACATGTACGAAAATGATCAAACTGAATAAGGGCAACTTTTGAAACATTAAAGAGTTGTGATATTCACCAAAAGTTCCATACTAGTAAGCTAAATAGCAATTTTCAGGCCATGGTTTTCCTACCATGTGCTGTTAACAACACCAAGTGTTCAAAGCTATAATAGTTTTGAATCGATTTCTATAATATACAAATAAGAGCGTATAGGTCAAATTTAGACGCCATTGGTATAATGCAACAAGGAAAATAAGCTGCTCAAGATACCATTGGGGGAGTAGATATTCATTCAGCGGTATAGTTATCATCCCCAACTTGTAGTGTAACACTTGATACATTTAATATTATAACTATCATTGGATCCAAATCAGCAATGCCAAGAAATCTTAGAAAGCCATAGAATATGCATCCTCAATACAATACTTCAATTTTTCTTTAATCTAAATTTGCAAATACCTATATCCGCCACCGTCAATTTTTCCCAATGAACATAATTTAGAATTCCTAAAGTTATTTCACGAAATCTCTAACACCAAATTGGAAATCAATCAGAAATCACAACACAATAAAACAGTGAACAAAATCAAAAGAAAAGGAAAAAGAAATATAGCCGATACCCATGAAAGAAAACTCACATAGATATTAAGCTGCCTGATGAAACTAGAAGAATTGCTGTGCTTGAAGTACTTGGGCAGCAATTGAATAGAAAATTCAGTCATATCCCAAATTATGAAGCTGTCATTGTTTTGGGTCCATGAAATTATGGAATTGGTGGACTCATCATCTACCATTTCATAGCATTTCTTTAAAAATGGAGCCACAGGGAGAGACCCATCATCTCCTGATTTCACCATAGCCTAAGAATCGCCGCAAGCCCCACAAAAGTCGAGCAATTTCTAAGCCTGAAGGACCAAAAAGGCGTGTTTTTTCAGAACAAATTCCAAGTCTTTGCAGTCAAGTAATCGTTCAAAAATGTAGCGGAGGAAAATCTAAGAAGAGGTGTAAGGGGAATTTGAAGTATAAAAATATCTGAATTCTGGGCCGCGTGGACAAGTTGAGGAAGATTTTTAATTTTTTATCTGTTTAATATAAAAGAGATGGCTAAGATTTTAACGCCGTCGTTTTAGGCTAAAAAGAGTAATTGAGAGTTGGCAAGGCGGAGGAATCTACATAATATATAATTACCAATTAAGCAATATAATCATGGAGTAGTAAATAGGGGTTTTTACAAAAATATACAGAAAAAAAATAAAAATAACAAAAAATACAACACTTCTACAATTTTTTCAAAAATACAATTTTTTAAATTTTCAATAACAAAAATACAACTTATAATTTTCAAAAAATACAACTTTTTCCTAACAGTGCTATACAAATAAATGATTTTGTAGATACCATTTGCTCCCCGCCAATCAACCCATCAAAGCCTGCAGTTAGTTACAAATAATAATTAAAATAGCTAAAATTTAAAGATTCGAATAAATTTGGCATGCCAAGATTATTCAATCGAATAAAAACAAAAGGAAATAAAGTTAAATACCGAGAAGATGAACTCACAAGAAGGTCTTTGACAGGAGGAGTTTTATCAGGAACAGGAGCAAAGTTACCGGAGAGATAATGGAGAGGCTGAGATTTATCATACATTAATTTGACGATTAGCTTTTCAAGGCAGTCAATACAAGTGGAAACTATTCCTTTTCTCGGCGACGGATTCACTTCCCTATCCCATGCCGTGCTCCGGCGTCATTTTCTTTCTTCTTCTCTACCTCGACCATTCTTCCTCGGTAACCAAACAACATGACATGCCAGGACAAGTTCCTTCTCCATCGAGAATGAGAACTGGAAGTCCTTTCAATTCAACCAAGCCTCAGCATCAAAGAATGGATTTTGGAGGGCTGCACCCACGTTTCATGGCCCCAGCTATCCGAATAAGATCAGTTGTACCGGTATGTTCTGCTCCACCAGCGAGAAAAATGCCTACCGCTGGGCATGTCCATTTAAATGCAAGCTTCGACTATTTCAAGATCAACAGCTTTCAAAATTTAAATTGGTATACGAGTTAGGTGGCTGAATGAATCGTAATTGTAGGAAAATGTCTCCAACAAATTTCTGTCAATTACGCATCCTAAATTAATGGTGATTCTTCTAAGAATTACAATATATATGTATAATGAAAGATAAAAATCGCAAAGAAGAAGAAGAAGCGAAGAAAATCACAATAATTGTACAGAAAATGGTCATGAAGAACAAACACAAGCCCGCAATCCCAGCTCTGTATACATAAACCCCACCCAATTGGGACACGCCCAATGTACCCATCCAAGAATCCGAAAACAATGATACGTTAAAATAAAAAATCAACAAAAGAATCCAATTTAGAAGAACGCAAAAGCAATAGCAGCAAGAGATGCAAAAGCTGTAGGTACAAAAATGGCAGCATCGGAAGCTGGGCTAGGGGCTGGACCTTCTTGCGCAGCTACATTTTGGACACCATAAATGGCCATAACCACAACAACAATGGCCAAAAATAGTCTCATCTTCAAGGCCTCCATCGTCGAAGCGCAAAACTTTCTCGAGAAAATCTGCCAAGAAAATTTCGTGGAAAGCAAGGGGAAGTTTCTCACACCACCAACAAATGGATACGAGCTAACAAGGAAGTTAAAGATCCGTTAAATAGAAGAATTAAAGGAAACCAATGTAGGGCAAGCTGCCCGTAAAAGACAGTTTGATACAGACCACAAGCACATGCTTTACTTTTTTTGGGGACTATAAACATGACTTTATTTTTATTTGTTCAAATTTTTTAATTAAGAATAATATCATACATGTATAATTTATAAAAATAATTATTTACATATAAAGTATATTAAAAACTATACAAGTATAAAAAATGTAAATGGACGTAAATGAATTTTAAATGAAGTATAGACATTATTTTATGAATCAAATTAATTGGATTATAAAGTAATGATGGATGCAGTAATAGTATTAGAATTAATTGAATTTTAAATGAAGTATATATGTCAATTAATTATTACTATTTAGCATGTTATCTTTTAAATTAATTGTATTTAATTAAGAATTTAACAATGTATATACACCTTGTGTACTTGATATATATACAGTGTGTACTAGCTGTATACACCGTGTACATACTGTATACATAGTGTACAGACGGTGTGTATTAGATGTACACATAGTGTACACATGCTGTACACAGTGTGTACAACTAGTACATACGGTGTACAAATGATATACACACTATGTACAGTATGTACACATTGTGTACTAGTTGTACACACTGTGTGTACAACTTGTACACGGTGTACACAAGATATACATACTGTGTACAACATATACACACTATGTATACTGGATGTACACATTTTTTGTACAATTAGTAGACACGGTGTACACATGATATACACATTGTGTACATCATGTATGCATTATGTGTACTAGATGTACACTATGTGTACAACTAGTACACACGATGTGCACATGATATACACACTGTGTACAGCATGTACACACTATGTGTACTAGATATACACACTGTGTGTACAACTAGTAGTCACGTGTACACATGATATACACACACTGTGTACATCATGTACGTACTATGTGTACTGGATGTACACTGTGTGTACAATTAGTACACATGGTGTACACATAATATACACACTGTATACAGCATGTACACACTATGTGTACTAGATGTTCACTGTTTGTACAACTGTGTGTAGTAGATGTACATACTATGTGTACAAGTAGTACACACTGTGTGTACAACTAGTACGCAGTACGTTCATATTGTATACACTGTGTACATGCTGTACATATTATGTACATCTAGTACACAACTATTATACATCTAATACACATCTAATGCACACCGTGCATATTAGCTAGCTGTACATAGCATGTGTATTATATGTATATAGCGTGAGTACTAGTTGTATACACCATGTACACATGATATATAAACTGTGTACTTGTTATATATTGTGTGTTAACTTGTAGTATACTTAAAATAGGATTAGCTGTATACTTAGTCTATAACATGAGCGTACCCATATTTTCTTTTTCGTTAAAAAATAAATAAATCATACTTTTAGTACATAAAATAAAATAAATGGTGGTTTGGCTGAAAATAATAATTAATGGACTATAAAATATATATGCAAATTTTCTATCAATTTTATATATATATATATATATATATATCATGTCATTTATAAACTAATCAAAATATAAATTAATTAATAATTGTTTTTTCTCTTGCTATGGCAACTGAAAATCATTTTTCAAATGCAGCAATAAAGAGCAATTTTAGGAGAATGGTATAATAGTCAAACCGTGTTCTTCTTTACTAAATTTAATTGCGGTTCAGATTGGTCGGTGGTGGTCCCTTGTTGTTTCCAATGTTTTAATTATTATAAATATTCCATAAATTTGCCTTTTTCTTTTTTAATTTTAAAAACGTTTGTAGCTAAACTTGGGCTCATCATGTTTGTAGCTGTTAATCAACACCGATCCCGATTCTTACAATCCCCAGCTTGTTGCCTTTGGCCCTTACCATCACTGACGCCCGGAACTCTACGAGATGGAGAGACACAAGCTCGCTGCCGCCAGAAGAAGCCAGAAACTGAAATAGTTTTTCACCGACTTCCTCATTCCCTCAAATCCTAAAAACCAAATGCCCCTTTTCTTCTCTGCCAAAAAAACTGCCTCTTTTTGCCAATCAGATTTCCTCTTTTGCACTCTAAATAAACAAATCAAACTCTCCTTTTTTCTCTATTTCATTATCTTTCTTTTTCTCTTTGTCTGAACTACTAAATCACAGAAACAGAGGTATGTGTTTGTTGCTGGGCTTGGCTGGGCGGTAGATGAAGAGTGGCGGGAAAGTTATTTAGGAAAAAAAGTTGTATTTATGAAAACAAAAATTTAAAAAGTGAGATTGATGAAAAAAAGAAAATAGGGTTGTATTTTTTGAAAAAGGGGAAAAAAAGTTGGCAACTGGGGTAATTTCCTCTAGTAAATATGTTATAGCCCATTTGGGTTTTAATATGGATGATGGGCTCAAAACTTCTATAGCCCTACCCTTTATGGATCCAAAGGCAAATCCACAAAATATTTCGGCCTTAACGGATTATATTTTGAGGAAATTACCCCAGATGACACTTTTTTTTAACTTTTTTCAAAAAATACAACTCCTTTTTATATCATTTCATAATTCTTACCTTTTTAATTTATATTTTCAAAAATACGACTTTTTAATTAAAACCAAAATTCAGTCAAACATAAAAGCCTCTGCAAGATGTTAGCTCTTGGCATGATTAAGAATTTGTAAAAACCCCAAGTAACAATGGAAGATAATAGCAAGCCCTTCCAAATATTCATCAAGCTTCTTTACGGCAAAATAGATGGCAAAACAACAAACATTAAATTCACGAAGCGGTACATTGATGACGAAGCCATCAAGCGCCGGATCTTCGAGATCACCAAAATCCCTATCAATTCCTAGCGCCTAATATGCAGCAGGACACAACTCGATGGCTGCATGTTTTTTTTTAACAGAGATCTACTTTTTTCAAATGTAACATTGCCTTTTATGGTATTTGTGAAAGGAGAGATTTGAACAGTGTTATTGTTTGTTTTTTTCTTTTTTTATTTGTCTGAAATGTGAATAACTATGAAGTTGTTTTAATTCTTTTGGATATATTATGTTGTTATTCTTTCATCTCTTTTGAACCTTTGTCTTTTTGCTTTAATGCTTTTCCTCCTTTACCTTTTGCTCTTAAAATGTTTGACTAGGACTAAAATTAATCCTTAAAAGCATAATTGAATCAGATGTTTAACGTCCTAAAAAAATAAGCATTTATGGAATAGAATGTTGTAGATGTTTATCTTGTTCACTGTAAATTGATTGTTCTAAACCGACAGCCTGCAGTCATGAAATCTTTCCATGTGTTTGACTTGAGCAATATTGATAATGCATTGAATACTTAGGCCCTATCTATAGTACGTGTTTGCATGCAAGCTTGTCTCAGACTACAGAAGAAAACATTTTCCTTCTCATGTCAATCCAAAGTTCAACTAATATGTCATTACTAGAAGCAAATATTCCCGGTATCCTTGTAGAGAAGAAAACACTCTCACACTAGTGAGAAGCTTCCACGCTGCACTATCCATCCAGTTCGGTGCCAGAAGCCAGCCCCTTCTCATTACATATATTAAATTAAACAAGTTAAGCAAGCTAAAATGGCATGCGGAACTAAGAGCTTGAGCTCTTGGTTATTCATTCAGTGAGAATGAAAGCCTCTGCAAGATGTCAGCTCTTGGCATTTTAATGAAGAAAGAAAGAAAATGCTCTGTAACTCAACCTAGCAAATAAACTGGAAAGCATTAAAAAAATAATTAAAAATAAATATGTACGTTGTTCATATCATCTTTAAGGCCCTTGACATATTCCACCATATATATGAATTCTTCCAACGAATACATTTCATTTTGCACATATATATTTCATGATTCTGGATTATACACTGTGTATAGCATGTACATATTATGTGTACTAAATGCACACACTATGTACTAGATGTACACACTGTGTACAGCATATATACACGGTGTGTACTAGATGTACACACTGTGTATAGCACATACACATGGTTTGTACATGATATATACACACTGTGTATAGCATATACATATTATATTGTGTACTAGATGTACACACAGTGTACAGCATGTACACACGGTGTGTACTAGATGTACACGCTGTGTGTAGCACATACACACGGTGTGTACATGATATACACGCTGTGTACAGCATGTACACATGGTGTGTACTAGATCTAGACATTGTATACAGCATGTACACACTATGTGTACTAGATGTACATACTGTGTCCAGCATGTACACACGGTGTGTACATGATATACACACTGTGTACTTCTATATACACTATGTGTATTAACTGTATACACCTTATGTACATGTTGTCTACAATGTGTGTACTAACTGTATACATCGTGTGTATATATTGTATATAATGTGTACTAGTTGTATACACCGTAATTTTCATAATTTTTATGATCGTTCACCATAATTTCCATCTCCAAAACCTAATCATAAATATACCAAAAATACTAACTTCAACCATATGAAGTACAAATTTAATTGTCATCGTCAGATTCCTTTTAGCTCATTATTTAGCCAAATTTCATTTCAATCAGATATTTATTCGGATATTTTTAGAATTTACCACTTCAATTTTTCTCCTTCTTTTCGTGATAATTAATATCTCCTCTCGTTTCTAGATGATTAGTAATAAACTATAATTAATGAATCACCCTTTATTATGAGCCGTTGAACGTTTGAAAAATGAAAGATTTATATATTTGCTGCTTTTCATAATGGTGTGACAGTAATTAAACGCGACATAAACTTTTGTAAAGACGTGCTTTTTATCATTTTCTCGTCTTTTGTTACATAAACTTTTGACAGAACATGCATCAAAGGTAATTAGCTTGTCTTTAATTGCTTTTTATCTTATACAATTAATGTATATGGCTGTTCTTTATTGATTTTGTTAAATGTAATTTTCTCTAACATAGTCTAATAATTAAGTTGTTTCTAGGTATACCATGTATATTATGATGCTGGAGATATATACCGAGCATGATTCTTGATACGTTGAAATATTCTCCGATATTCATGGTAAAAAACAGGATAAGGACCCACTGGATACTCATCACGCATCATCATTGCAAGCTAATTACATACAAGAGATAAGAATGATTTGTCGATTGTCTTTTTTGCATCAACAATAGTCTAAGTTTCAGAAAGAGTACAGTATAGATTAATAAAAATTGAACAAACAGTAGCAACAACGTTGGTGTTATTTGAAGAGTTTTTTCTTCTCCTTCTTCTGTCATTTTTTTTGTTTCTCTCTCTTCTGTTAGTGAGAGAATTTGAATTGAAGCTACCAAAATAAAATTTTCATCCAAGAGCTTCAAGATCCCACAGCAAATCTTGGAAAGCTCGCCTTCCATCTTAGATCTATACTCCTTGATCTCTGCCATGGGGTCAGAGTTTGGCTCTCCTTCTGCTTGATGAAGGAAATGAATCTCCGCGAGGCATGGAGGGCCAATCATGTTCTTGTAGGCGATGGAGAGAAGGTTACGCTCCTCTCGATGGTTACGCAGCGGAGAATAGTAAAAAAAGGTATTTTTGTTTGATAATACATAAAAGTTATATTTTTGAAAATAAAAGGTTGTATAAATGAAATAGAAAATTTAAAATGTTGTATTAATTAAAAAATTAAAGGACTATTGTATTTTTTGTTATTTTTATTTTTTATCTGTATATTTTTGTAAAAACCCCTTATATTTTCGAAAACATTGTTACAGATTATTGGATCCCTTATCATTGCTGCATATCAAGTCAAAAATTAGCCAAGTTCATTAACATAATTTTTACAATATTTATAATTTATTTACGATTTTTCAGAACTTTTTTTTTTATTTCAAGAGAGATATAATGCCTAAAAAACTAATGTGTTATTAGGAGAAATTGAACTCGAAACTTTGTGCACTTTTTATCATATGCTGCAAGAGTTAAGAGATATAATTTGATTTTCTGAAAATTTTACAATATTCTATTTATTTTTAAACTATTAAAACATGTACCGTTTTTTTTTTTAAGCGTCCCTCTTAACTCTTAATATATAAATTAAAAAGATAATTAATACATTTTAATATTATAAAAAATTAGTAATTAACTATATTATTTTTTTTATTAATTAACATAAAAATATGATAATAAATAATAAATATATAAGTATTTTTAAAATATTAATAAAATATATGAAATTTTTTTCAAATTCTAAAACATATCTTAAGTTTTTTTTTTAAATTCTAAAAAGCTAAGCTTTAAGTAAATAAAAAAAATATCAAAATAACACTTAAAAAAAAGTAGTTGCCAATTGCAAATGAATATAAAAATGGGTGAAAATGATTATAAATTAATATTTTTGTTGAATACATTTAGTATGGAAATTTGATTGCAAGTGGTGAGAAGCGCGAGGTTTTCGTACAGTGAAGGGATGCGCGAGGTGCATGCATGACATGTGGTGGTTTGGTAAGCCATGAAATCCCTTCATATTTTCCATTTTATCAAATTATGTATAAATTAATCCAATTTCTCAATTCCCACTATTTTATCAAAAATTAATCCAATTTCTCAATTCCATTTTTATAATTAGATAGTTGAGCACTTATCACTCTTTTGGATGGTTAATTTGATTGGTGGAGGGAGAGGAGGAGTTCAAAATTATGCTTCAATATAAAAAGGACCAATGCAAACAAGTCAAGGATTCCAACATCAAGCCACCAATATTAGATAAGGCTAACGTTGAATATTAATGAATAATTACAGTAAACATCAACTCTTGCATCATATTTACGTGCAAGAATATTCTATATTTCTAATCGCACTGCTACGAAATATCACCGAAATCGGTAATAGAAAAATTATTGCAAAATATAATAAAAATATTATAAATAATATATTATGTGGTGGGATCATTGTCGAGACGGAATATATAAAACACATTGTTGGTAAAAATATATGGTTTGATCCTACAATCTTATAAATGGCATTTGATACATATGATGAATTCAATGAAAATGGTCAATTCCTTTTCTGAACTACACAAAATGCAACCATTACTTTCTTAAGTGACACGTAGCAATGTGTGGACTTCCTTTATAGCAATATCTACACTTTTGACTTTTTAAATTAAGTGGATATATATATATATATATATATATATATATATATATATATATATATATATATATATATATATTATCAAATTCAGTTATAAAATATTTTCTTTTTCCAAGCATGTAAAATTGAGTTGGGGGATAAAATACTTTTGCGAACTTTATGCATATTTTCTTATTATTAATGCTATTAAAGATAGGGATAAGCATAGTTAACCGAAATTTTAGTTAATCAAAAAATCAATTCGAAATTGAATCGATTTTTAGGTTAATCGAACCGAAATTGTAGATTTATAATTTTTACTTTAAAAATCGGTGGTTAACCGATCCGAAACCGAACACTACAAAAAATACAGAATAGCGACGAAAATTAGCGAGGACAATAAAATTTGTTGCTAAATGCAAAATTTAGCGACAACATTGTGACGAAAAATGATTTTTGTCACAAATATTGTTAGCTGTGAGTGGGGAAACAGATTTTGTGACGATTTAGCGAGAAATAATTTTTGTTGTAGCTAATTTTGGGCGCCAAATTTTTGGCGCAAAAAATAGAGACGACTTTGCGAGCAAAGACCCCTTGCTAAATCTTAATTCACGGCTAGAATGATAAATTAACCATCTAGCGAGGACTTAATCCTTGCTAATTTTGCGAGGAACAAATCCTCACTAAATTAGCGAGGACAATTCCCTCGCTAACGGTTTAATAGTTTAGCATTTGATATATTAACCATTTAGCGAGGACTTAATCCTCGCTAATTTTGTGAGGAATAAATCCTCGCTAATTTTGTAAGGAACAAATCCTCGCTAAATTAGCGAGAAAATTGTTAAATAGTATATGAACCGTTTAGCGAGGACTTAATCCTTGCTAATTTTACGAGGAATAAATCATCGCTAAATTAGCGAGGACAATTTCCTTACTAATGGTTAAATAGTTTAGCATTTGATATATTAACCATTTAGCGAGGACTTAATCCTCGCTAACGGGTAAATAGATTGCCATTTGACATATGAACCGTTTAGTGAGGACTTAATCCTCGCTAATTTGACGAGGAATAGATCCTTGCTAAATTAGCGAGGACAATTTCCTCGCTAACAATTAAATAGACATATTAACCATTTAGCGAGGAACAAAACCCTCGCTAATGGGTAAATAGATTGGCATTTAATATATGAACTGTTTTGCGATGACTTAATCCTCGCTAATTTAGCAAAAATTAGATAATTATATTTTAACTATTTTTATATAATTTAAATTATATTTATATTTAATTTAGTAAATTTAGTTAATATATTTTTTTAGAAAAAATTGAAATAAACTAAATTATTATTATTTAAATTAAATTAAATTATTATTTTTATATTTAATAATATTAATTATTATTAATTATATAATAAAAACTTAAACGAACTAAATTATTGTTATTGAAATTAACTAAATTAAATTAAATTATTATATTTATATTTATTTATGTTTTCTAAATTCAAAATTAGCTAGGACAAAAGCTCTCGCCAAATTTGCGAGACCCATGTCCTAGCTAATTACCCAAATATTTTGGCGGGATAAAATAGATGTTTAGCGGGCTTTATGTTTTTTAAATCCAAAAAATCTTGTTCCCTTTTGTTTCACCACCCACTTTCCCCTCTCTGTTTCTTTAATCATCGCCTGCGTTTATTGGCCTCAAGATTACCGACGGTGCTAGGTTGCTTAAAGAGTCTGAGTTATCCGATGAGAAAGAGGGGATAGGTAACCCATTTGAAGATTTGTATTTCTATTCAGGATTTCGGTTTCTGAAATCGATGAAGCTTCAAAAACTGCTTATTTTTATTCCCATTTCGCTTTCTCTGTAATAATTCTTTAACATAGTAAGTGAATGATATCCAATCTGATTTTTTTGCTATTCTTATCTATAGTTTTATGGGGCTTTTGAACTTGATTCCTATCCACATGAGAATTACAATATTCCAAAAAGAAGCAGCAAGGTTAATTGCTGCGAGCCACATAAGACGTGAGTTCATCTCCCTCCATCTTCATCTCTATCGGTGGATTTAGCTATGTGTGAATTGAGATTGGCAGTTTGAGGAAATAGAAGCCCAGAGCACGAGTGACATGAGAGAGAGAGAAAGAAACAAGAAAAAGCTCACTCCTCTTGTTTCTCCTTTCCTTCACTTCTTGCACCTGATTCTCTCCTTCATTACATTTACTTATGCGCTAACTTCTTTCTTCAACAATCGCTCTTTCTCCTTTTTCTCGTTCTTTTGCCCTAATTTTTTTGATTATTTTGCCTTCGCATAGAATTCTATTACCAGGCGTCGCGTAACAGATTGGATTTTTAGTGAATCGTGCTTGTAATTAAAACTCTGCTTTGAGGTTGCATAGCGTTGTGTTTTTATTTGGCTGATTGCAGAAGATGCTTCCATGGGGTGGAATTAGTTGCTGTTTGACCTCTGCTGCACTCTACTTGCTTGGTAGGAGCAGTGGCAGGTAATGCCTTATCTCCTCTTTGTGCTTTACACATTCATTGGCGTATGATTAATAAGTTATTGGGCATAGATATGGTTTCTTATTTATCTTCTTCTTCTTCTTCTTCTTCTTCTTTAAATGGTTTAGGGATGCAGAGCTTCTTAGGTCGGTCATAAGAGTCAATCAATTGAATGAATTAGGTATGCACCTATTGAACCTTCTTCAGAGGCTCACGGAGATAAGAATCCCATATTCTCCAGAATACAATGAACTTAGTATTCCATCTGGAAATTTATTGATTGCGTATTTTTAAAATTTTCTTGCTTTCTCTAATCCTGTATGAATTACGGAATGTTTCAGTTAATGGGTTGTTAAGATTTTCTTGATCCTATTGCAATATTTGTGACAGATACTCTTATTTGGTATTACCTGGAGCTTTAGAGTTTAATGTTGAATTGCTACTTATATTTGGGAGTTTGTTACCAACCTTTAGCAACTTCAAATATTTTTTTGATTTTGCATATAATTTGGTCAACTAGTGTCACAGCATCAGCATATGATGGGACACTGATGGTTTGGTGGGTTCTTAATTTTCATTTTCCACATGCGTGTCATTATATTTGCTTCTTCTAGTGACATTTATTATGTAAGCATTTTTTTCCTGGAAGAACTAGGTTGGTGGTAGGAGGGAAGGATTTTATGTGTTTGTTTTCAACTTTTATACTACATCTGGAGGTTGTGTAGGTAATATTTGTACAACTAAAAGGGCTTCGAACCCCTCAATTGCGTAATTTCCATTCAGTTTCCTTACTACTTTCTCATTTTTGCTAGTTATTTTAGCTGTTGTGAGAAATCCTTGCTCTGAATTTAGTATTATTTTCTACCAATTCTGATACAGGGAGGATCAGAATGAGTTCCACACTTGACTCTCAGTTCTTGCTCTGTAGAAAAAAAAATGAAATTGGGATATGATATTGATTAACACATTGATATTACATTATATGAAATTGTGATATGATGTGATAGCAAGTTCACTTCTAATGTCATTATCTTTCCTAAATCATGATAAAAGTATTTATATATTTCTTTTTTTTTTCAGCAAAGTTACTTGATGTTGAAAGTAAAGTCTTACCGCTGGTTGTTGCACTCTCTGAAAGAGTTGGCTCAGACGCTCCAATCACTTGCGAGTATAGTGGCCTGAGAGGTGTTATAGTAGAGGAGACGGTAACATCAAATTATTATTATTAGTAGTATTTTTTTTTAAAAAAAAGAACAATCAGACTACATGATGCTGGTTTTTCTTTCTTAATAAGTGTGTGAATGTTCATATCTTTATGCCCTTCAGGCTGAACAACACTTCTTGAAGCACAATGATGCTGGTTCTTGGATACAAGATTCAGCCTTAATGCTATCAAAGTGTAAAGAGGTCCCATGGTATCTAGTGAGATATTATCATTATCAGGCTAATGATATTTGTAACCATTTTAATATCATAAGAGGCCTCTATATTCATCGTTTCTTCACTAAATTATTTCACATGCATACATCAAGTACAAATTAGTTATTTCACTTGAGGAAAATATAAATTTCTTAGCTTTTCTTCTATAATAGATGGTGCGTCCCTGATATCAATGATGGTTTTGCAGATGATTACTGTGATCTTGTGATTACTGTGAATCCACTTAATATGCAGGTTGCCACTGCTGAACTAGAGCAGTTGCTTCGTTGTACCGTAAGTATTCACTACTCACTTTTAAAGTTTTTGGGATTTTTTGCCTCAAATCTTAGCATGTATTGTACTTCAAGGATGTTTCTCAACCAAAGTCAAATGTGTTCAATAAAATTGATGCATTTTAATTATTATTTAATTTTAGCATTTTATGATTGATAGAAGTTTAAATAGTTGATGACATTAAAAGATTTGCAGATATCTTGATGAACTAGCAAGTCAGGTGCCCTTTGCTTTTGTGGTGAAACAGCCTCAGAGCAGCATAAATGAAAGAGAGATAATAGACTTTGTAGCCAAATTGGTAAAAATATTTCAATGTTCAAGTTTTCTTTCTTAATTTCACCATTGATTTTTCGAATAGAAGCTCTATTTCTTAGGGCTAATAACTAATAAAGAATCATATCAATTTAGTAATTCAATTCTGAATTTGGAAAGCATGTTTTACTGATTTTGACTTTTGAATATACATGTGAAACTGATTAACACAATGCTTGTTAAGCTGCTTTAAGTGTGTTGATGTGGATATGCTGTTTTTTAATTTTCAAGTTTGTGAGCTTTAAGCTTGTTTTTTAATGTACTGAAGAAATAACATAATTTGATATAAGAAAAGCATAGAAATTAGTGATGGTCAATTCATTCACTTAGGGATGGCCCTTATTGCCTTGCCATTCATTTTTGTGGTACATTAAGTTTGAAGGCGCTTTCCTGTTAGCTTCCTGTTCCATTGGGTTATATGGTCTCTAACTGATTAAATTCTTAATGGTTTGTGAAATCCTAATTTGCTAAATAATGTGATAATTAATGACCAAAGGACCTCGGAGATTGAATGATGCACAAAAAAATTTGTTTTCCATTCTACATGTAACACCAATAGTATGAAAATATTCATGTCATTGTTCTTGACCTGTGATTATCCCAAACTTGCTTGTGCTGTAGTTTGAGTTTGAAGTTTGGGATAAAGTAGGCTGTAGAGAAATTGAGGAACATCACCATACAAAGGTGATGTAAAGAATGTCTTGAAAGGTGCAACTGGCTTATGCGTATTTATAGTCAGAATTTTTTTTGTCTTTGCATTACCTTTAGAGTATCGGAGACTCATCTATATATGAAGTATATAGGTCATTTTTGCTTCTTTATTGTTACTATTGTATAGGTCATATTTTACTTCTTTTTTGTATTTAGTCAAGTTATGCAAACACTGATCAGATGTTCAACATCAACAATTGGAAGATCAAGTTCTAATAATGATATTGGATGGAGTTTTTCGTTATCTGCAATCAATCACTACACAACTATAGGACCTAAAAGCAACTGGCATTTTATGAGCTATTTATAATTTTTAATTGTTACCGTTATATATGGATGTATTATTTTGGATATATTATTAGTAATGATATACACTTGTAAATAACAATTTATTCATTAATATATATATGTTTTTATATTAAATATTGAGTGAATATAAATTTATTATTTTTCAGTTTATTATTTAAATAATAAATTTTTAATATTAAATTAAGAAAACAAAAAATTTCATATGAACATTTAGCAAGGATAAATCTCATGCTAAATTTAGCAAAAACAATTTTTGTCACAAAATGCATGTTAAATTTTAGCAAGAAACTCGTCCTAGCTAAAATTTAGCGAGGACTTTAATCCTCGCTAACTTTAGCGAGGACTAAATTCTCGCAAAACTTAGCGAGGACTAAATCCTCGCTAACTTTAGCGAGGATTAAATCTTCGCAAAACTTAGCGAGGACGAAAATCCTCGCTAAAATCAACTAGGACGACTTTTGTTACAAAATTTTTGTCCTTGCTAAATCGTCGCTAAATTGATTTAGCGACGAAAAATCATCACTATTTTGCATTTTTCTTGTAGTGGAATATATATATATATATATATATTATATTTTAAATTTTACATTTATATTTTTCAATTTTTGTGTAATTTATAAATATTATGATATATAATTTTGTAAAATATATATTTTTAGTAAATAAATATTAAAATTATGTGCATAATTAGCGTTTTGTTGTTAGTTTTATATTGAATATTTTAAATTTATATAATTAATTATAGAAATTTTATTTTTATTTTGATTATTTTAATGGATATTCAAGAGAGATATAATGCCTAAAAAACTAATGTGTTATTAGGAGAAATTTAACTCGAAACTTTGTGCACTTTTTATCATATGCTGCAAGAGTTAAGAGATATAATTTGATTTTCTGAAAATTTTACAATATTCTATTTATTTTTAAACTATTAAAACATGTACTGTTTATTTTTTTTAAGCGTCCCTCTTAACTCTTAATATATAAATTAAAAAGATAATTAATACATTTTAGTATTATAAAAAATTAGTAATTAACTATATTATTTTTTTATTAATTAACATAAAAATATGATAATAAATAATAAATATATAAGTATTTTTAAAATATTAATAAAATATATGAAATTTTTTTCAAATTCTAAAACATATCTTAAGTTTTTTTTTTTTTTAAATTCTAAAAAGCTAAGCTTTAAGTAAATAAAAAAAATTATCAAAATAACACTTAAAAAAAGGAGTAGTTACCAATTGCAAATGAATATAAAAATGGGTGAAAATGATTATAAATTAATATTTTTTTTGAATACATTTAGTATGGAAATTTGATTGCAAGTGGTGAGAAGCGCGAGGTTTTCGTATAGTGAAGGGATGCGCGAGCGAGGTGCATGGATGACATGTGGTGGTTTGGTAAACCATGAAATCCCTGCATATTTTCCATTTTATCAAATTATGTATAAATTAATCCAATTTCTCAATTCCCACTATTTTATCAAAAATTATAGATAAAAATTATAATTGAGAATGGCTGTCGGATCTAAAGGGATTCTCCAAAGTGAAGCTCTTGTAAAGGTTAGTGTGTTAATTCTTCATTGAAAATTGCTTTTGGAAAAGATATTAATTGACATTCTTCGACCATATAATTATTTTTATAGGATATATATAGTCTCTATCAGAATGTAAAATTAAATTTGGGTTGATCTCTTAAAAAGATTAATAAATCAACGTGGAATTGCGAGTTTGCATATCTGAAATTATGAATTAAAATGAAAATTTTGTGGCAGTACATTCATGAAACAAGTGCAAATCCAAGAGAGCATGAAGAACTCAAGAATTTAAGAGCAGCTACAGCCAAGGTGTATGGCGATAGGTATATAATAATTATTATATTTTTTTATCTATATAATTATAATCCATTAATTAAATATATAGTTCAAAAGTAATTAATTTTTAAAAAATAAATAAATAAAATTGAAATGGAGGAGCATATTCTCAGTTCCAGTTGATGAAGGTCAATTCCTCACAATGCTTATGAAAATAATGAACGCCAAGAAAACAATGGAAATAGGTGTTTTTACTGGCTATTCTCTCCTTGCCACTGCCCTTGGTTTGGCTGATGATGCCCAGGTTCCTGCTCTTTCTTCTTTCTCCATTTTTATTTGGATGAATTAAAGCTCATTTAGCTAGGCATAGCAGTATACATAGGTGTAATCAATGTTTAATATTAAAAGCAGAGTGATTATTAGTTATAAAGAATGAATTAGTTATGTGACAGATAACAGCAATAGACGTGGATAGAGAAGCTTATGAAGTCGGATTACCTTTCATTCGCAAGGCAGGAGTCGACCATAAAATCAACTTCATCCATTCACCCTCCATTTCAGTATTAGAGGAAATCCTGAAAAATGTGAGGTTTTCCTTAACTACTACTTACATGCATAATTAATGGCTAAATACCGAAATTTGTTTAATAAAAATAGAATTAGTATAATGTTGATAGAAGGAGTTATGTAAATTAATTAAGCAGAAGGATCACAAAGCAGATATAGACTTTGCATTTGTGGATGCTGACAAACCCAATTACAAGAATTACCAGGAGCAATTGCTCAAAGTGGTCAAGGTTGGGGGTATTATCGGATACGACAACACCTTATGGTTTGGTGTTGTTGCTGAAGAAGAAGATCAAGTTCCTCAACATGCAAGAGAAGCTAGAAAGCTAACCATGGAACTCAACCGCTTTCTAGCTTCTGATCCTCGTATCGACATCTCTCATGTTTCTATCGGTGATGGTATCACCTTATGCAGGCGTCTTTATTAATAATAATATAAACACTATTAGTTAGTTTATTATGCACAACCATAATTCTTAATTTATTGTTACCCAAATTTCTTATCTCTTTATCACTCTCAATATTACTGGGATGATTAATCAGAGAAATTGGACAACATCATTAGTATTTTTTTTTTCTTTTTACCATGAAAAAGACATTTTATCTACTTATAGACAGCTTTCAACGTTACTAATCCAAAATTTTTTGAATTTTTAATTAAATTTTGATTATCGGACCAACGCTATTAATTTTAACTTTAAAATACCCAACAAATTGAAAAAAATAATACTGTTCAAAAGCTCAACCGACGTCTAAAAGAAGAAGAAAATTTTGTCCAATGAATGAGTTATTGGTGACTGAAATGGACTACATTTATAGATACATATTTATAAACGGATTGAATTAAATTTATGGGTAAAATTCAAAATTATCTATACTGATAAGAACATAAAGTTATTAGTACCGTTATATATCATTGTTTCACTGCACGCAATAACTTAAAACTTCAAAATTCTCTCTAGTCGCTTTTGCCAAAATGCAATTATATGTGTCCAAATTTTGATTTGGTGGATTAAAAAAATTCACCACTAAAGAGGGAGAGGGTGGATGAGTCAATAATATATATGCGCTTACGGAAATTAATATTGATATCCTCACTAAGTGGTGAAAAATAACTCAATAGCCCTTCATAGATCCTAAAGGCCATGAATAAGAGTTTTTTTTTTTTTTTTGAAATACTATTTAAAAAGTAAATTACTATTTAATTATGTATATTTGAAGATAATGTTAACATAAATAATGGATAAAGGTTGAAATGGATTAGGTATAACCATATTAAGTATAACAAGATTTGAAAAGAACTAGATCCAAGAGTTGAATAACCATATAAAGTAATTTCATATATATATTTTAAAAGAAAAAAGATAAAGAAAAATATGTGGAAAATTAGATGCCACTTCTTAAACACTTAATTAATGAAGCCCACAAACATAAGGTATATAATAAATCAACTTAAATTTTTTTATAATTAGATAGTTGAGCACTTAGCAGTCTTTTGGATGGTTAATTTGATTGGTGGAGGGAGAGGAGGAGTTCAAAATTATGCATCAATATAAAAAGGACCAATACAAACAAGTCAAGGATTCCAACATCAAGCCACCAATATTGGATAAAGCTAACCTTGAATATTAATGAATAATTACAGTAAACATCAACTCTTGCATCATATTTTACATGCAAGAATATTCTATATTTCTAATTGCACTGCAACGAAATATCACCGAAATCGGTAATAGAAAAATTATTGCAAAATATAATAAAAATATTATAAATAATAATAGTTTTATAGGTGTTACGTTCACTCTCGCTGTATTAAATTATTATAATTTTTTGAATATTGTGATATAATATATTTTTTCATGTTACAGTTTAAAAATATTATAAATATATTATTTTATAAATAAAGAAAAGCAATAATTTTATACTATTCCGAAAAATGTGTTACAATTGATTTGATATATTATGTGGTGGGATCATTGTCAATACGGAATATATAAAACACATAGTTGGTAAAAATATTTGGTTTGATCCTTCAATCTTATAAATGGTATTTGATACAATTGAGTTGGGGGATAAAATACTTTTGCCAACTTTATGCATATTTTCTTATTATTAATGCTATTGAAGATTATGTCTTTTTAACCTTTTGAAGTTAGCTTGATGTAGGGACGTAGTTGTCCTTTGTTGCGTAAGGCTAATTAATCCTACTCAATTAAAAATTTAAAAATAATTCTTATAATTTTATTTTTTTTATATGGGTCTTACCTAATTAAGAAAAGATTAAAAAATAACTTGATAATTTTATTTTTTAAAAAATCGACCTTATTGTGTAAATGAATTCTTTTTATTAATTGTTGTAATTTTTATCCCACGAAGTTAAGTTTCTGGTTATACTCCTAATTTGATGGTCTACATGTATATGTATATATGCACATACATATACATGTTTGTATACATACATACATATGTATGCATTATATATGTATATGTATTTGTATGTATATATATATGTGCGCGCGTGCGCGCATATATTAAGATTGTTAAGAAAAATTAGAAAATATTTTTTATTAGTTTTTTTAATTTTTTTTATTTTAAAAAACTGTAAAATTCATTTTTTATTTTATATTTTAGAAAATTAATCAAAATAAATATAATCTATATTTTTTATTTTTTATGAAAATTTTTTTAAAAAAATTGAAGCAGTTTTCTGTAAGTGAACAAATCCAAAATATTTCGTATTCAATATCTTTTGTTAATATTTATATTTATAATTATAATTAAATATTATATTATTTTGGGCATAAAAAAATGCCTTTTTCTTTACTGAATAGTAAAGAATAATTAATAGTTTACTAGCGTCGTTTCACCTCAAAAAAGTTCTAGGTGCGACTTTGGGAGGATAATATTGTTTTCGTAACTTTAATTATTTCTTATTTAATTATAATTGACTTGTTAACTATAAAATATATACATATTTAGTGCGACTTAAAATAAAAAATATAAGTTTATTTTTCCCTTTGCTGATATATCTAATTAATATGAAAAATATGTTTAAAAATGCATTATGTTAATTAATTAATTTTCATTTATGTGAAAGAATACATGACAGTGATGACACTATATTTTTGAGAGGGCAGAATAACTTCTCTCATCAAAAATTGGTCAAACATAATATTGTGACTTTAACTATTTATTTTAACATAAAATCCAGAACAACCTTCAATGGAATATGCTGATGGCACACCAACAAACTAAAACCTTAGTAGTAACGTTTTAAAGTAAAATATAAGCAAAAAAAGAAAAAAATCAATTTAAAACAATTGAAAATTTAGTTATAAATTTAGCTATTTTTTAAATTGATAAAATTTTGAATTCATCAAGTAAGTATACACTGTTATATAAAATGGCTTGTAGTTTTGATTTTAACTTTTCTATCTCGCATTGAAAGCTTATTAACTTGATTTTGTATTTATAAATAAATGTTAGTGGGTTTGAATTGTGTTGATAGTGGGTTTTGGAAAAATTACAACATGCGCGTCATCCAGGCTGGGCTGGTTAATTTTCACTTCTTTTCGAAACAAATTTATTTGGATCTAACTTTTAATCAAAAGAAAAAAAAATTATTTCTTTAGATTTTTTGTCATCTGATTGCTGATTTTTCTTAACTTACACAATGTGATTTCAGCCTTTTTTTTTCTACGATCAGTTCCACAACGGGCTGATTTTCTATTTTTAAAATTCATATTCTTTTTCCTGGAGAGGCAGATTTTTGATACATTCTTGATACAGAAAATTAAACCTTTTCAAATCCCTAATTGTAGTTTGATTCTCGATTCTGGGCATAATTTGTTGTTCCAAGCTTCTGCCGTCAGTGCATACATTTGGATCTAGCTGTGTTAATCTTAGAGAGCGGTCGGTTATTAGAGTGCACCGAGATTTCACCAAAAAAAAATTTCAAAGCAATGATTTTCACAATAAAACTTTTCAAATCGATAAGTTTATTTTGCTTATTGGCCCTGCGTAATGGTCGGTTTGGTTTAATAATCGAAATAACAAAAAATCGAAGTTTTAATATTTTTATTAATCAAATTGAATTTATAAAATAATCGAATTCAAATCGAACCAAAATTTTCGATCAGTTTGGTTTGATTATCGAAAAAATCAAAAATTAAAATTATTTTTTTTAAATTATAAAAAATTATAAATCATAATATACTAAAGTAAAAACATCTAAATTGTACAAAATAAAAGTTCAAATTAAAGATATAATCTTAAAATATATAATAAATAATACAACAAAATCGTTAAATAAATTTTTTTATTTAATCAATTTTCAATTTAATCGTTAAAATTCTAAATTATCACATAAAAAATACATATTAATAATTGATAAATGTACTCATATAATTTACAACTCAAAATAAGATAATTTATATGTATAAAAATAATTATTCAATTAAAAAATCAAAAAAATTATATAATTATATAGAATTTTGGTTCAGTTCGACTTTTCTGTGGTTTTTTCCTTCAAAAATCGAACTGAAAACGAACCAAATTTAAAAAACTGATCGGTTCGGTTTTTCAATTTCAAAATTTGCTCACCCCTATTGCTTATATATTATAAAAAATATATATACATGGGGACCAACAAAATCTAAGTATTGAACTAAGCCATAAGGATGATCATGGGACCGGAGTGAGAAATGACTTCCCACCTACTGTTCCGTGCATGAGCAAGAATTTTCCATCCACTTTGTCGTCCTTGGTAGTATTTTGGAATGAAAATTTGCTCCGTTCCCTAAAAAATAATTTTTTAAAAAATAATTATAATTAAAATATAATATTTAATAATTAATTATAATTAAAATATAATATTTACTAATTAAAAAATATAAATTCAATTATAAATTAAATTAATATAATTTTTAATAATTAATAAAATTAAAATTAAATATAATTTAAAATTAAATTATATAAATTTAATTACTAAATTTTAAAGATAAAAAATTTCAGAATAGGAACTACAATTCCCATTTTCATCTTGAATTATAAATCGAAAAACATTTTTTCTCCGGATCACGTCCGGAAACAATTTTTGCAAATTTTTTGCATTTGAAATGGCTTCCTGCCGATAAGGATTTTCCGTTCAACGATCAGCCATCAATTTAGGGTGCGTTCGGTAACGTTGCTGTTTCAAGGTTTCTGTTTTTTTAAAAAAAAAAAAAAATAGAAACGTGTTTGGCTACATGTTGATGTTGGTGTTTTAGTTTCAGTAAAATTCTACAATAAGTGTTTTCCTAACCTAAAACAAAAAGTAAGAATCCACAAAAGGTGGATTTTAGGTTTAGTTGCCAAAAACAAGTTCAATTTCTTTTTGGAGCTTCATCATCGCCGCCCACTTCTTGGCTGCCGCCTCCTCCATCGCCGCTCGCCGTCGTCGTCCGCCGCTAACTGCTGCCGCCGTCCACTGCTAAGTTTCGCCCACTTTTAATTTCTCACAGGTATGGCTTGTAACTCTGTGCTTTGGTCTGATATAGTCTGGGCATGAGGAATCTGCCCTCTGTTTTGTGTTGTTTCTCTAGTTAACGACCTGAACTCTTGCTGGAACTGATCTTGCATAATTTTGCTCTTACTGATTCACCCCCGTGCATGCATCTTACTAGTCGCTGCTTCCCTTTCTGTTCCATTTAATGCCATCTGATTATTCTTTCCTTGACAAAACTCAGAATTCATCTCGGGTGCAGGTGCCATTCGTTCCATTTAATGCCATCTGATTGTTCTGTGTTGTCAAACTGTTGTTTTATTGGGTTTCAAGAATCTTGTTAGTGGTTGGAATTTTCTAGTTGGTGAAGGTAGATTGAGAATGAGTAGCTGTAAGTAGCATAAGAAGATCCATTAACCAGAGCACAAAAGTATTCTATTTTTATTCTATTTTTATTCAACGTTGTATAGGTAGAATTACTGTATATTGTATAATATAAGTCTGACACCTTTTATTTTCCTTCTATTGTTTTTCCTTTGAACCTTAAATGTAAAGCTGCTGCATTTTCTTTTTTCTTTGGTTTTCTAACTTCATAGGTTTGAAGCATTAAGAGAATTATGGAAAATGATGTTGTCAAAGCATTTAGAGCTAAAACCATTAAGAGCATATGAATATGAGTCATCTGCTTCTAGGAACAGTGCTAGACTTGTGAAATCAATGACTAGATTAACAAAATTTGCTCTAGTAACTTTGCAAGTATAGGATTGATTGAGCTTGTAAGCAAACAAGTGATATGGTATCACAAAATCATTCTCGTCAATGGGATTTCTTTTTAATTTGTTGGACATGAGAAGTGTTACAACTGTTGTATTGATGAGATATGATGAAGAAAGCATGATGCTGTTATTGAATAGACTTAAAGTGAGGTTAATATCATCTTGTTCTTATAAGATTAATTATATTAAATTTGTTTGATTTGATGATAGAATATAATTATATTTATCTTCATAGTTTAGATTATTTATTATATTATACTAACTCTAGAACTGCATAAATATATATATATATATATATATATATATATATATATATATATATCATAAATATATATTTAAAATTAAACTAATATATATATATATATATATATATATATATTTAAAATATATATTTAAACTGCATAAATATATATATATATATCATAAATATATATTTAAAATTAAACTAATATATATATATATATATATATATATATATATATATATATATATATATATATATATATATATGTGGAAGACATAATTGGAAAATCACATTTAAACAAAATAGAAAGATAGATGGACGGAGAAAATATCTTTTAAATTTATTAAACTAAAATTAAGAAAAATCATTTAATGGCCTAATTAAAGTAAGACCAATGATGAAAAAAATAAAATATTGTCTAACTTTTTTTCAAGGAACGCTTAAATAAATTTTTACAAGAAAATTACTTAAAAGAATAGATAATGAGTAACCCTATTTAAATTAGTATATGTGGCTAATCAATTCAATTAAATGTGAATGTGGATTCTAATTTTTAAGAATAATTGCTATAGAATTTATATTTGTACTTAAAATTTTGTTAGTGAGGGATTAATGGTTAACCGATTTTTAACTGTAATTTTTATCTTTATGTAAATATAAATATATTTCATGACGAGGCATACTATTTATGCATTTTTATTTTATCAATATATAATTTTTATGACTTGTGTTTATATTTATAATTTATACTTGTATGATTAAAATGTTTATAATTTACATTTTAATTTTATAGATGGATTTTTTTTTTAAATTGCTCTTCATAAGGCAATTAATAATTGGATGTGTTGAAATTTTATAATGGTTGACGGGTCAAAGTTATTAATAGATTAAACTTAATTATTGAATTTGAAAAATTTAATATCAAAAAATTAGATTGTAAAGTGATTAAACGGTCCATATGACCCTTATACATGCAAATCCTTTAATTTATTTTTTCATTATTACATATGGTGAAAATAAGCATTGGTAGAGCTACGTGCATGAAATAAAAAGTTTGGAGGAGGAAAGTAAAAAAGTAGAGGGGCCAAATAATGTTTAATCTTTACCCAAAAAATAAAAAGCTGATCTTCTTGCGTTGCGGCTAAACACTATCGTTTTCAGGTTTTCATTGTCGTTTTGTCTTCATATTAAATAAAAAAATACCCCGCGAGCGACACGAGTCAGTTGGTGAAGGTGCCGCGTATGTTCATTGGGCGCATTCCTTTGTGCTTATCCAGAATAGCTTGCTGATTAATTTATTAATTAATTATGATCCAACATGTGCTTTATGGGTCGAGTTAGATGACGTGGCGGATAAGTCAATGTGACGTCCAGCTATTAGCGTTAGGAGTTGGACTCGAGCCACATGTTCCTCGCTTGAATTTTTTTTTTTTTTACTCCGTATGTTCATTATTACATTAATGAGGTTAGTTATTTAGGTATGGTTTGATGTAGTTATGTATTAATTTTTAAATCCTTAATATTGATAGCAATAACAAATATAAAATTTTATGGCTTTCGCAGTTTTAGATGAATGTAAATTCTTATCTTATAAATAATTAAATCAAATACATGATTTTTTTTTCCTTTTGCTCAATTCTTTTTATTTTTATGATTTTTTTTAATTAAAATAATTGAATTTATCATTGGAGTATTTCTAACCCTCTGCATATTTTTTATTCTTTTTTTTATAGATAATAAGATAGGATCGAAATTTTTTCGAGAATGTTATCAAATAGTAATATTACTTCTAGATTTTATATTGTTAATTACAAATTCTTTTTAAATGGATGCTCCATTTAGTAAAAATAGGATTTTTATGTGGGTTTTTAAAGTGATTATTTTAATGAAACAAACTATTTTCTTCTGATGGTAGAGTGAAATTTGATCTTCTATAATTATTTATATAAATACATGGAAAACTTGATAAAAAAATAAAAGAAATGCAATTTATTTCGTAGATTTGCACATGAGTCAATACTATTTATTCTTCTTCTACGGAGTTAAAATGTTATGATATCTCTTAATAATTTCAAAACGTTATTCTCTCAAATTCAATTGGTTAATTGTCATTTTTTATTAAAAATTATTTTATTTAAATTATTACTGAAAGAAATTATATATATCACGATATATTACGAGAAGTAGACATAAATACCTCTCGAAGTGCAGATCGTTAAAGCGAAAGCAGAAATTGAATGTTTCACGTTACCGGCAAAACTTATCACCCACGTGTCACGAACTACGGGATGAAAGCATATATTCACGAACTAAAAATTCCTTAGACAAAGAGAATATGCAAGAAGACAAACAGACAGAGTTTCGGTATCTATAACTTTTTTTCTCTTCCTCAAATGAAGAAACTAAGCCTTTATATAGGGCTCTAATTAAGGAATACTTAATTTCCTTAATAATGATGAATTAAATTGACAGTTACAATATTAATAAGGAAATAATAAATATGGCAGCTATAAAATTAATATGTAACTGTCCATATTAATACACACATAAATGGTAGATTTCTTAATTAAGGGAAAAATCAATATGGAACAAATTTCATATAAATTATTTTCTGTTTCGATATTATCTCTATTATATCGGGGCCAATTTATCATCTCGAGAGTCATGGGCGTATCCCAAATTCTTTCATCTCCCACTCGCACATGACGAAATGATTTTTAGTCATTCTCTCTTATCATATAGACAGATAGTTTGTGTGACAGGCATGCGTCGATAACACTAATGCTATACACCTGTTAGAGATATATAGCATCTCAAGAAACAATATCTTCTCACAATTGTATGCCAAACCCTAGATAGTTTTTTCACATTCGTTGTTTTATCTCATGATCTCATAAAAATAATTTTCGTATTCACTATTGTGTCTCTACTTATAAAGATTACAATAGGTATACCGGTGAACCACGAAACTACCGAATGTGATCGAAAAATATCTTTTCCTTTTTCTATATACCTTCCATCATAGTCCAACTCCCTTTTCTAGTTAGATTCGCCGGGTCAAAATTTTTTCATAACCCTTTGGAGACTAACTAAGCTAGCCATACTGAACTATACTTCAGGTATATGTTAAGAGTCTTGAGGGTCGAAAAAATTAGGGTCTCACACTAGGAAAATTTTGAGATCATTCACATAAAATTCCCTTCCCTTGGTCAACTCAAGCACACATGGTATGATGCATGTGTTATGATGTTATTTTCTTTTCCTTAATAGAATGCATATCTTATCATTATTTAACACCATACGGAAGCATAAGGTTGCAATGCACCGAAGCATTCAACTTTAGTTCTCCCACTTTAGAACTACTTCTGGCTTTTAAGACAGAACATGATAGTTACCTTTAACTTATCATGAGATTACACTTAATCCAATTTAGATCTCAATCCAAAGCATACAACCTCATGTATGTCTTTATTTTGCACCTTAACAAGACTCATCTTGTAATTTCTGTAAGACAACACTTTTATTTTGAACAGGTTCTCGAAATTCACTTCGTGTTCAAAAATCGCCTCATCTTAGTTTTTGTCAACTCATTATCAAAACTAAGGTAAACACCCATATGAGTGGGCTACTTTTCTGTCCGATATGCTCAATCATATAATAAATAACAATAAATATTCACACTCATGTATTTCCAAATAATGAACTTTATTATTATTCATAAATAATAATATTAAGAGATCATATAAACAGTACAAATCAAATCCTACGCAAACCCTGAGATCTAATGTGTCTCTCAGAACACATCTCTCAATACAAGTTTTGTTAATAGATCTGCAATCACATCCAGCGAGGAAATGTATTATAAGTTCAGTTCTCCTAGTACAACAATATCTTTGATTTATTGATACTTAATATTGATACATTCATCAACGACCGACTGTCACCATAGACTGTCACTGTTTCCTCTAAGGCAGTTAATCCCAAATGGTTCACAAACCGTTTCAACCAAACTGCCTCTTATATTGCAGCTGAGAAAGCTACAAATTCAGCTTTCAATATTGATGGGCTACAAAGATTTATTTCTTGCTACTCTACTAAATGACACCCTTGCCAAGCAAGAATACATAACCTGAAGTGAATTTTCACTCATCCACATCACTTTCCCAATCAACATTTGAATATTCTCTCAATTGCAGATCATTTTATTAAAAAACAGAGAGAATAAGTTGCAGTACCTCTGAGGTATCTAAGTATTCATGTTACTGCTTTTCAATGTGCTTTTTCTGGGTTAGATTGATATCTATTTATTATGCCCACAACATAGCATATATCAAGTTTGGTACACAATATTGTGTACATTAGACTATCCATGGCACTGGCATACTGAACTTTTCTCATATGTTCAATGTGCTCATTTGTCTTAGGACACATACTTTTTCTAAGAAACTGATTCGTAGTAATGGAATTGTCAATGGGTTTACAATTTTACATATTAAATCGTTCAAAAACTTTGTTAATGTATGTCTCTTGAGATAATAACAACAATCTTCTCGATCAATCCCTTGAAATCTTAACTCCAAGGATATAATCTACTTGACCCATATCTTTCAGCTCAAAGTTGGATCACAACCAATCTTTGATAAGATTTACGTACTTTATGTCATTTTCTACAATTAGTATGTCGTCTACATACCAAGTCGAAATGAAAAATTTGTCTTTAGAGCTTTTGTAATAAACACAATGGTCTTCATCGATCATATTTAACTCATTTGACACGATTGCTTTATGAAATCTCAAATATCATTGTCTCGAAGACTACTTTAGGCTATAGATCGATCTCATCAATTGGCAAACCTTATGTTCGCTGCCTTTTTTTTAATGAGAAAAGCAGTCTTTACATCCATTTGATGTAGCTCTAGGTCCAAACTAGCTGTCAAGGTTAGAATTAACCTTATTGATGTAAATCTAACAACAGGTGAAAAGTCTTCTCATAATCTATTCCTTCCACTTGTGTAAATCCCTTAGCAACTAGCCGAGCCTTGTATCTTTCGATACTGCCATCAGCTTTTCGCTTTATTTTGAGAACCCACTTATTCCCAATTGGTTTGTATCCTTCAGGTAGATCAACCAATTCTCAAACTTGGTTCGATCTCATGGAAGCCATTTCTTTTTATATTGCCTTAATCCATTTATCTTTTGCTGGACATTCTTGTTGGATAATTTAAAAAAAAATCATCGCCATGGAACACTTTTCCTTTTAGATTTTTTGTAATTTCAATTCTTGATAAACATGTCTCATATATTTATCATAGTTCGGAATGCTCCCACTGAAATTAAGCTTTACGCTCCCACTCAAATAAAGATTCTGAATATCTATACTTCTACTGGAGTTAGGCATGCTCATCCTCCCACTGGAGAACGGATCCCGAACATCCGGACCTTTGAGAAAAGAGTCTTGACCTTTTTCTTTAATTTTTCTCTCACTCGGATGGAGAGATCCGGTTAGTTCATCTTTTTGAGTTTCATAAAAGTAAAGTCTCAACTTATTTCGCCCAACTTAGAAAACTTATTTTCCAAAAATATGTTGTCTCGTGATTCAGATTTTGTTACTGAGCCATTTTCTTGTTCAGCCATAAACACATATCCTTTTGATACATCAGAATATCGTACAAAGATACTCTTTTTAACCTCATTGTCCGCATTTATCAGATTTTATTTGAGGTATTATGGACATAAGCAACACAACCCTAAGGTCATCAATGTCTCAGGTCGAATTATCAACCAATCCATAACTTATAATAAGTAGAAGCAACAAACTTGGAGGGCACACAGTTTAGAACACCATTTTATTATGGAGTTCGAGGAATAGACAATCGATGTCCACTCTCTTTTTCATCACATAAAACTTTAAATTTATAAGAAAGATATCCTCGACCATTGTCGATTCTTAAAGCTTTAATTTTCTTGTCTAATTAATTCTCAACAAGACTTATAAAAGTTTTAAAGCAACTAAATGCTTCAGACTTGTGAGAAATTAAATGAACATGACCATACCTAATATAGTCATCTATATTAGTGATGAATAATAATAGGCCTCATGCCTTGTCCTAACATTCATTAAATCACAGATATCTGAATGAATAAATTGCAATGGAGTTTTGGTTCTAATTCCCTTCTTCTGAACGATTTTCTCACTAGTTTTCTTTTCGGGCAATGCTCATAGGTAGGTAATTCAAGCTTATTCAAATCACCGATCAATCCTACTTTGGCTAACTAATTCATTCAGTTTTGGCCAATGTGGTATTATCTAGCATGCCATAATTTCACATTATTCTCATAACAATATGAAATAGAAGAAGAAATTAATGAAAAACTAGTAGTATTTTAATAATCAGGATCAATATCCATGATAATGAAAATATTCAAAACAAAAACAGAACCACATTAAGCATCATCTAAATATAAGCGTGCGTTGTTATCCTTAAAATGTAAATGAAACCTAGTTTCATTAAAGCAAAAATAGAAACTAACCAGACAAAAGAATCCTTTTTGTCACAAGGTCTATTATTTCTGGATCTATCACCCACAAAGGATGAAATTTAGTAAAAAAATATGACTAGATACATAGATATCACTCACTCATGAGTCAAGATAGTGTACCTATTGGGACACATTAAAGTCTCTTACACAGTGATCCTTTTATTGGCAGTTGAGGAAATATTTCACTCTTGAAATATTTATCATTTTATTACCTTTGGACCTTATGTGATTCTATCTTATCTTTTGCCTTTTTAGACTCTCGAGCCTTTCCTTTACCCTTACCACTAAAGCTTCTATTCTTGTTCTGGTTAGAACTTATTCTACTAGAACAGAACTGTGCCATGTGCACTACGGCATTGATCTTAATCATCGTCATACAGTTTTTTTCAAGCTCATAATGACAAGCGACATTCCTAAATGTCTTAATCTTATCCATGTGAGTTAGTTTTATCTTCATATGCTCCCAATTTTAGGGTAAAGAATAGATAATAACTTGGACCTATTGCTCATTGATCATTTTATTATCAGATTCACTAAGCTCACATATTATTTTATCCATCTCTCTTAGATGTTTTCGCATTATATAATCAGACTCTTCTGATTAGTATCAAAATTTGATCACTAATAATCGAAACTGAGTCAGAAACGTATCTCTAAATTTTTCTGCAAAGCGATCCACAGATCCATTGCATTTTGACACTTGCGAAATTTGCTTAGCAATATCATCATCTATTTGCACTTAGCAATATGGTACGAGCAGTGAAACATCTCTTTTCCATGCCATATGGGCATCTCGGTCCTGCTTATACTAGACTATGGTGCCATGCTTAGAATCAATCATAATCAAACTTAAGGTTTCTAAAATCTCTTGCTCTTCAAGCACATATTAGATGTACATATTTCATTTGGATCCTCTGATCACTAATGGAGTAATTGTTGCACAATATTAAGGAGATCAAACAATACATGCTATTTACTATGCATTTTAAAAATTAACCTAATAAAGTTGTATATTAGACTCAAATTCAAAAAGGTTACTTAAAGTTTTTAATTACCCTCTAAGTTCTAATGTCTAACCTTACCGGTTAAAATTTCATGCATAGCAAATGTCGACTTTTGGGCATTAAGTTCTTAAACTTAATTCAGGATATTATATATAAGATAATCTAAGTCTTAAATCAATTATCATGCAATCATTTTACATATAAAATATTGCTAAGTAATTAACAATAAAATAAACACATTCATAATAAATTTTAAATGCCAATATTATATCCAAAAGATAAATAAACTCATTTATTTAATCAATCATTAAATATCCAACAATCTCAAAAAAAAGGATACATTTAAAATAAGATAAAAACACACTTGTCTTTATTCTGGTAATAGAAAACATAAATCCTAACCACAAATCCGTTAACCATTAAAAACTTGACACTCATGTCAATAACTCAAGGAACCTAAAATGTGATAAAACTAGTCTCATCACTGGAAATAATTTCTCGACCTTTTCGAACAAATCGAGAGGTATGCCATAAAATCAATGATGAAGCCATGGACGATACGCACAACGTCCGCTTCTGAGCACCATCCCAGATTTAATGTTGCTTCTCAACACTCCTGTTTTGGTCACTAAATACAAAAACTGGATAATGGTTTTATTATAAATTTCACTTTCCTTGATACAGACATCAACCAACCAGTTTCATATCTGGTTGGCGTTCAAAAGAGTCTTTCATCACCTTAAATAAGGCTTTGTCAACACCTCCTCGGTCCAGGCCATCAGTCCAAATGCACTCTTGCATCTTTTCATGCATACACAGAATATGATGCACTATTGCATCAATGTCATAAGCTCAAACTTTCTTATGCATTCTCATTTTGCAAACCGTTTGCACTTTCGCTTCGGTTTCTATAATTTCTTGAGAAATTTGTGGACATCTAGAAGTCTTTATCTTTACCATTTCTGTCACACATAACAGAAAGTTAAACAGTAAGTGCACTCATGCACAATCATGTGTGATTGATACTCATTTCAATCCAAAAGATAAAGACAAACTGGTACTCATAACAGAATATAAATAGTCAATACACTCATATACAAATACACAGATGATTGAAACTCATTTCAATCAACAAACAATAAAATATCCACATAATATAATTTTCAAACAAATTTGAAAATTCAAGAAGGCAGGAAAAATAATTTTCTCAATTTTTATCAATTTTAAAATAATTTTTATAGGAATAAAATCCAAAAAATATTTTCTGGTCCTCAAAAAATTTTTAAAAAATGACCAAAAAATCAAAAAAATTGAGAAAATTAGATTAAAAAAAATTTGGGCTGATGTGGAGGCCGGAGGAGCCCTCACGCGCCCACACGCGCCGGTGAGAGTGGCCCTCACGCGCAGGCAAAACGCCTTTGCCACATGGCGCGACTCCACTGGGCCACGTGCATCCACGTGGCATGCAATTATTGGTCCACGTGGACGCCAGTGGACAAAATGGACTAACAAAATTGACACGTGGTATGACCACGGTCTGTCACGTGTCAGGCAGTCATTGGCCCACGTATCGACAAATGGTATGACTCAATAAGCCACGTGTCACCTGCTTCCTGTCAAATTGCTGCTTACCTGCTTCAATTACCGGTTATCAAGTCCCAAGGTATTTAAATACTTCTCCAAATAATTTCTATAAATAGCCTAAAATATAATGACTTCAGGTATTGAATATCTGAAACTCTCTCTCTAAGTACTCTTTTTCTAAAAGCTATTAACTTAAGCTTCGGAGTGCTAAAGTCCAGGTCCGACCGGACACTCCTTCTTGCAGGCTCTGTCATTCGATCGGATCATCAACTGTCAATTCTCCTTCTTACAAATAGAGACAAATCTTGCTTTATCAGTTCTAAAACTTAATTTTAGCGCAACATTTTTAATTTACTAATATTTTACCCATTTAATCATAAAAAATACAATTTCTCCTTAAATTTATACAGTAAAAAAGCGATTTGTCCCATAGCGCTTACTCAAACTCACATTCATAAAAAGAAGAAAATAGTAAAATACTATATCATTGAAATGAATTAGAGAAAGCTATGCAAAACATAGATTAATTTAGACTTTTTTTTTATCTTTGGCAATATGTAATTTAAATATTTATTGAATAAATGACTTGTTAAAAATTTTGCAATTTGAAGGACAATATAAGTACTTTGGATAAAGATAGAAAAAAATATTTGGACATTTAGTAAATTTAGTATGCAGCCATTTGTTAACCATGCATAAAAAGTGTGCCACGTGTCTCGATAAATGGACAAAATATAATAAAAATTAACAAATTGTTTTAATATTATTTTATTTTGTGAATTAAAAATATGAATCTCTTAATACATGCAAAACAATTACGCATAAATCCTAATTTCCCAAATCGCATAATTTCGTGAGTTTCATAAAGCAATAAATTAGAGAAAAAAAAGTATCTTGATTCATGATGAACAATTGATAATGAAATTATCAAATAATCACAGAAAGCCCTTAATTAAAATTGAGTTTCTCTCTTTAAATCCTAAAATTTTAATTTGACAGAATATTTTTATTGATAGAGATAATATTTACGTTAATTTGTTTAGAGAGAGGACCGGTTTATTTTCATTAACTTTTTAACTGAATTCCATTAATGTACAGTTAATAAAAATTATCTCCTTTGACCAATAGAATTTTAGTACTTAATTTTATTAAACCTAATAAATCTAATATTAAATAAATATATAATTAATAATAAATATACACATATGAGCCACTAATTAATGAAATCCAACATATTTGCTTGGTTTTATATCCCTTTATTTATTTCGTGTATTATTTTTGAATAAAATTTAAATTATAATTATTTATCGGTATTAAATTTTAATGTAATTTAATTTTTTAATTAATTTATTTAAAATTAATTAAATTCAGTAATTTAATTAAAATTATTTAATTTAATAATTAATTAATATTTTTTTAATTTTCATAAAAATAATAAAAACGATAGGTAAAAAAGGATGTAGTGAGTAATTTAAAAGGATAATTTAACAGAGGATTTTGTTCCAATCAGAAGTATAGAAACGACACCTCACTTTTTAGCAATTTATACATTTGGCCTAAGAAAATTAAAAAGTTTTTAGTATAGTCTCTCGTTATCTTTATCTACAGGATATTATGATCCTGATATTTTCAAGATAGAAATGCTAGAGTTTAGAAAATATAAAGAAACGATTTCATAACTCACGATAAAGGAAAATGGCCAGAGCCAGATTGAGATAACTCACAATAAAGGAAAATGGCCAGAGCCAGATTGAGAAGAGCCATCTCTATCAATGTTATTAAAACCAGATCAAATGAAAGATAGAAAAAATAAAAAAATTTTGATTCGACCAATTCGATAAAATTTAACCGAATTTTTTTTCTTTTTAATAATATCATTTTTAATTTTTTTTTATAAATATTATAAAAATACAACTATATAAAAAATAATTTTAAAAAATATATTTTTTATCAAAATATTAATCATAAAATAATATTTTCAAATTATTTACTATTTATAATGAATATTTAAGATAAATATAATAAAAAATTATAAATATTCAACAATATTCTTCAATTATAAATTATAATTTTTATTTTATTAATAAAAATTTATTAAAATTATCTAAATTTCAATTAGTTTATATTTATATTATTTTTTTATAGTAAAAAATAATATTATATAAATATTTTTGATAAAAAATAAATTTTTTGGTTCAAATCGATTTCTTTAATTATATCCAACTTTATCTGATTTTATTGATTTATATGATTTTTATTCGATTTATATCAATTTTTTTATATTTTTTATTAATTCAATTTTTAATTATCGAACTAATTTAATCATTTTTATATTCGATTTGGTTTTAATAACATTACTAGCAATGGGAACGTCAAGGTAAATCGGGTCAACCGAGACACGGATCTCTGTGCCCATCTTTCTTCTCTATGCCGTGACTCTTTGACAGCTTACCTTCTCAGTAGACCACCATCGACCAATCATAATCTCCCACGTGGAATTTTAACCACGACAATGCTAATTTCAAACAAAAGCATTCTTGGGACTTTTTTAAAATTGGGGTTGTTTAAGTTTTTATTTGGAAAAATAGGGCTGTTTTTTAACTATTTGGACAAATGGGGTCGGTGAACCCATTTCCGCAACAACTCACTGCGGAAATGGACTTGTGGGGCCCGCAAGAGATGAGAGCTGATGGTGGTGGGGCCCACTTATCCATTTTCGCAACAAAGAGCTGCGAAAATGGATATAGTAATTACCCGTTCCATTTGTAACCGAAGCTTTACCATAATGGTAAAGTTGTACAATAAATTAACCCAAGGTCTTGGGTTCAATTCCCATGGACAGCAATATATTAAATTTCTTTTTTTTTTTTTATTTTTTAAGATATAAATTTACAATTATTTTTTATACATTAATTAATTAAAATCTATAATTAATTTTTTAAATTAAATAATTTTATGATCAATTTAAATAATTTTATATTATCTTTATTTTTTTCAATTTTTTTAAAAAGTAATTATAAATTTTATATATATTGGTTAACGGTTCGGTTAACCGTCGATTTTTAAAATAAAAATCGTAAATTTAAATTTTCAGTTCGATTAATCAAAAAAATATTTGATTTTTCGGTTAACCTAAATTTCGATTTTTTTCTCACTCATAATAAAATATGTCGCAGATAATATGAATTTAAGCGAAATTGTCAATTCATTTATTGTTTATAAAAAAAAATACTGAACAATTTTTCACACAAAAAGGTCAATAATTTATATAAATTGACAACTTTTTATAAACAACAACTTTTTATAACAAAAATTTGATTTGCATTAAGTTTTAATTAAATACAAGAAAAAATAGCAAATATATACCAAAAAAATATAAAAATACAACAAACGAACTGGAACAACAAAAATACGAATAAAATATAGATAAACGCGGGAACTAAATTTCAAATTAACAATTCCATATCCCAATTAATTTAATACAAGAAACACAAAAATAAATTCAGATATACATCAATTTGAAATTTATTATAAAGAATATTACAAAAACAAAAATGATGAAATAAGCATGCAAAGAAATTTAAAAACACGAAAATAAAATTTGAGACAAGAAAAAAAGGATCGGACTACCACGTATAAATGAACTAATAGCATGTGAAAGAAAGTGGAAGATCTTGAATTCACATAGAAAAAATGGCTAGAGTTTAGTTGGAGCACTTCATAAGCCCTAACTATTTTTCCGTCAATATTGTTACCACAACAACTCCACTGTAATTTTATGTTTTGATAAAAAGATCTTAAATTTACAGTATATATAATAATTAAATCAAAAATATTAGTTTTTTTTAATCAAATTAATTAAATAATATATATTTTTTATAACTAAAAAAAATGAAATAATATATATAAATTAGACTAATTTAATTTTCAGTGTAAATTAAAATTTATAATTACTTTTTAAAAAAATTGAAAAAAATAAAGATAATATAAAATTATTTAAATTGATCATAAAATTATTTAATTTAAAAAATTAATTATAGATTTTAATTAATTAATGTATAAAAAATAATTGTAAATTTATATCTTAAAAAATAAAAAAAAGAGATTTAATATATTGCTGTCCATGGAAATTGAACCCAAGATCTTGGGTTAATTTATTGTACAACTTTACCATTATGGTAAAGCTACTCTTCGGTTACAAATGGGACGGATAATTACTATATTTATTTTCGCAGTCTTTTGTTGCTGAAATGGACAAATGAGCCCCACCACCATCAACTCTCATCTTTTGCTGGCCCCACAAGTTTATTTTTGCAGTGAATTATTGCAAAAATGGATTCACCGATCTCATTTATCCAAATAATTAAAAAACAGCCACATTTTTTCAAATAAAAACTTAAACAACCCCAATTTTAAAAAAGTTCCAGCATTCTCTCCCCTCGCGGGCCCCGCTTCTCCCATGATGCCTTGCGGCGGGCACACCAAATGACAAAGGATAAGAACCAGAAGTGCTCTCTCTCTATTTCTCCAGTGCATTTTTTCCTCCGTTCTGCACCGTTGGATGCCTCCTTTTATAAACCCGATCCAACAGTTGGTGTCTCTTCTCATATTAAAAAAAAAAATTATTGAACCTCATAAAATATTCTGAAGGTAAAGCTCCAATTTTCTCATGTTTTGTCTCTCTTGGTTTGGCAGACTGTTTATTTATAATGGCTGATTTGAGTTACAGATAGATCATCGGGGAGCTCCAAAAAACTGAAAAGGCTACCATTTTGTTTTTTTGAAAAAATATTAGCTTTAGCTGCTTGGATTTTTCTTTTTAGTGGGTAAATTTCTGAATTGCTGCTACCGCACTATAAAAAGGAAAAAAAAATGGAAGAAGCTGGTAATTTCCTTCATCTATTCTTGATTTTATCATGATTATTACTATCATTTTGGGTGGTCTCTGTTTAAATTGATCTTTGGCTGTTCACTTTACAATTTCTTTCAAAAATCGAAATCTTTATTTTATTAGTTATTTTTGCTCAATTTGCTCCAAATAGTGAGTGCAAGTGTTGTAACAATCTCTAGTGGGATATCTGCTTGTTGCGCCAGTATATTTTTATTTCTTGGCTCTGTAATCTTGAATCTATTCCATTCCTTTATTTTATCTTCCTTTTAATCTCCATAGATAGAAACTTCTTGGTTTTATCCCATCTCTTCTTTGTTTTATTCAATTCTATCTTCCCTGAAAATTTCCCCTTTTCTCCCTCTTGCTCTGAGAGTAATCTTGCTGCTGTCACAATTTTGTTTGAACTTCAAGAATAAAAAAAAAAAAATCCAACTTTTTCATTGTTTCTCACATTTAACTGTGTATCTTTTCTTTTTTGTTCTAGAGCAGCTTAGTGATCGCTAAATCTCGAAAATTTGTTTCTTTTGATCTGTTCCTCACAGTAGTTAGCTCTAAATTTCTCGGCTTTCAAGTTCCCAGTAGCTTACCAGCTTGAATTTGGCAAAGGATATTGTTCGAATTCGGAATATTTTTTATTCAAATGGGAGATTTTTATGCTACTTTCTAACAAAGAAAAAGCTAAACTTAGCGTACATTTTTTTTGCAAAAGCCCCCAAAAAGAAATGGTATCTAGGTCATACTCAAATCTTTTGGAGCTCGCCTCTGGTGAGTCTCCGTCGTTTGGTCGGATGAGCCGTCGGATCCCGCGGATTATGACGGTGGCCGGCATAATATCCGACCTAGATGATGACCCTTCGGAGAGTGTGTGCTCTGACCCATCATCTTCTTCTGTCCAGAGAGACCGGATAATAATAGTAGCCAACCAGCTGCCGATAAGGGCACAGAGAAAATCAGATGGTAGTAAGTCTTGGATCTTCACCTGGGATGAGAATTCACTTCTCCTTCATTTGAAAGATGGCTTAGGAGATGATGAAATCGAAGTTATTTATGTTGGTTGTTTAAGAGAGGAAATTCATCCTAGTGAACAAGATGAGGTCTCACAGATACTCTTGGAGACTTTCAAATGTGTTCCTACATTTCTTCCCCCAGATATTTTTAGCAGGTATTATCATGGATTCTGTAAGCAACAGCTGTGGCCTTTGTTTCATTATATGTTGCCTTTGTCCCCTGACCTTGGTGGTAGGTTTAATCGCTCACTTTGGCAAGCTTACGTTTCTGCAAATAAGATTTTTGCTGATAGGATTATGGAGGTGATTAACCCTGAAGATGATTTTGTGTGGGTTCATGATTATCATCTCATGGTGCTCCCAACTTTCCTTAGGAAGAGGTTTAATAGGGTCAAACTTGGTTTTTTTCTCCATAGTCCCTTCCCTTCATTGGAGATTTACAAGACATTGCCCATTAGAGAAGAGCTTCTTCGAGCCATGCTGAACTCGGATTTGATTGGGTTCCATACTTTTGACTATGCAAGGCATTTCTTGTCGTGCTGTAGCAGAATGCTTGGTCTTACCTACGAATCCAAGAGGGGTTATATAGGTGTTGAGTATTGTGGTAGAACTGTAAGCATCAAAATTTTGCCTGTTGGCATACACATGGGTCAGCTTCGGTCGGTGTTGAGGCTTCCAGAGACTAAAGCAAAGGTTTCAGAGCTCATTAAGAAGTTCCGTGATCAGGGAAGGATAATGTTGCTGGGGGTGGATGATATGGATATTTTCAAGGGTATAAGCCTGAAGCTGCTGGCAATGGAACAGTTGCTTATGCAGCATCCAGAGTGGTGTGGTAAGGTGGTCTTGGTTCAGATAGCAAACCCTGCTAGGGGTAGGGGAAAAGATGTGAAAGAGGTCCAAGCTGAGACATACTCCACCGTGAAACGAATCAATGAAGCATTTGGGAAGCGTGGATATGATCCTGTAATCTTGATTGATGCACCCATGAAGTTTTTTGAGAAAGTGGCATATTATGTTGTTGCTGAATGCTGTTTGGTCACTGCTGTAAGGGATGGGATGAATCTCATACCTTATGAATACATCATTAGTCGCCAAGGAAATGAGCGATTGGACAAGGTTTTGGGACTGGAACCATCCTCCCTGAAGAAGAGCATGCTGGTTATCTCGGAGTTCATTGGTTGTTCCCCGTCGTTGAGTGGAGCAATTCGAGTAAATCCCTGGAATATTGATGCGGTAGCAGATGCAATGGACTATGCCTTGGAAATGGCTGAGCCAGAAAAACAACTCCGACATGACAAGCATTACAAATATGTTAGTACTCATGACGTTGGATATTGGGCGCGTAGTTTTCTTCAGGACTTGGAGAGGACATGTCGTGACCATTCAAGGAGGAGATGCTGGGGTATAGGGTTTGGATTAAGCTTCAGAGTGATATCACTTGATCCAAACTTCAGAAAGCTTTCAATGGAGCATATTGTGTCAGCTTACAAGAGGACTACAACTAGGGCAATTCTTCTGGACTATGATGGCACTTTAATGCCTCAGGCTTCAATTGATAAGAGCCCTTCTTCTAAGACAATTGACATCCTAAATAGTTTGTGCAGAGATAAGAACAACATTGTTTTCCTTGTTAGTGCTAGAAGCCGCAAAACGCTTACTGAATGGTTTTCTCAATGTGATAATCTAGGATTAGCTGCAGAGCATGGTTACTTCCTAAGGTAAATTAGTCTGAATTTAAACGCTCATAGATACTATTGGCTTTGCTACATGATTTAACTTGATTATCGTATGATTCTAGGCTAACACGAGATGCGGAATGGGAAATGTGTGTCCCTGTATCGGACACTGCTTGGAAACAGATTGCAGAGCCAGTTATGCAGCTTTATACTGAAACAACTGATGGGTCTACTATTGAAGATAAGGAAACTGCACTTGTGTGGTGTTATGAGGATGCAGATCCTGACTTTGGTTCATGCCAAGCTAAAGAACTGCTTGATCATCTTGAAAGTGTCTTGGCCAATGAACCTGTAATGGTCAAGAGTGGTCAAAACACAGTGGAGGTTAAACCTCAGGTTTGCATCTAATGCTCTTTTATCATATATTTTTTAATTGGTTTGATTTTCCCCAACCTTGCCATAGAACAATGGGCTGATATTCAAATGAATATCTACTGATGGATTGATAGGAATGCTGTTTAGCCGAGAGAGGTTAAGTCAAATCTTTCCTTTAACAAAGACTTGCATGTTCATCATAACATTAAATATAAACATGAAAACCATGACAGCATATTTCATACAAATGAACCCACGTTCAGTTGTAGCTGCTAGAACCACTTTTAGATGATTAATGTCAATGATATCAGTCGAGCCTGAGCGTGGCATTACTTTCTGGTAGATAAAATATCTGTCATTTCTTTTCTGTGATACCCCTTTCTTGTATTGCTTGATACAAGTTAACTGAAGAAACAAAAAAGAGTAACTGATTGTATTTTTTGTACTAGTGGTTGCACCTGCGCTTGGTAGTGAATTCCAATGTAGAATCAAGTTAACTTTCTGAATGTATTAGGACTGGATTTTGATTTATAGTTGGTTTTACCCCAATTTTTTCTAATCCATGAGGATAATAAGGACGAATTGATATAAATTTGCAAGAAAATATTACCTAATATTTTTCAATAGTTCACAGAAGTTAATTGACCCTAAATTATCATTCATAATGTTTTGCTAACTTTATTAAAGAAAATAAAAAATTGGACTAAATTGGCCATGGGATCAAAGTTGGTTTCTAGTATGGTCAATAAAGTAAATTTTGTCCTAAATTGGATTTCACTGATTAATGCAGGGACAAATTGATATTGAATTTCCAAGAAACAGCTGAAACTTATGCATGTTCTAGGTTTTTGTAGGAATTCCCTAGTTAATGATTCGTAACCCTGTATGGATGAGCGAGTAGAGTGTGATAGGACGTATTGGATGTTGCACTTAATTAAGGCTGTGAAATGGAAGAAGCATGCTTTGAGATTTTAGTTAGATTGACCTACCATAACTGGTTTTAATTTAGTGAACCATTTTACTTCTCGTGGACACGATCAGTTATCAGAAGAGCAGACGCATGAAAACAAGTTTATTCTGATCTCAATTACAAATTTGCAAACCACCATTGATGAACTTGAATATATTGCAGGGTGTTAGCAAGGGGCTTGTGGCGAAACGCTTACTTTCAACAATGCAAGAGAGGGAAATGTCTCCGGACTTTGTTTTGTGCATTGGAGATGACCGTTCTGATGAAGATATGTTCGAGGTAATCACCAGTTCCATGGCAGGCCCATCTATTGCTCCAAGGGAAGAAGTGTTTGCATGTACTGTTGGGAACAAACCGAGCAAGGCTAAATATTATCTCGATGATACAACAGAAATTGTTCGGCTGATGCAAGGTTTGGCTTCGGTTTCCGAACAAACAATTGCTATTTAGCTAAAATGATAGGTGGACTTTTGTTGTATCACTGTAAGTGTAGCATGTAGGTAGAGCGGTGTAGTAAACATAGTTTTCTATCATTATTTCATGTGTAAAATGATGACGGTGTTGCTTCGAGAAACTCGTTTCGGTGTTTGTTCCTTCTCTTCCTAATGAAGTGTGTAGATATATGTACGTGTTTGAACCTGAGTTTCTTGAACTTCATTTTTCTCGGTTCTTAAGCTTGTTCACATAATACTCCTGATTAGCAAGGCCAGGATTTTGAATGGAGGTTTAGCATAAACAATTCCCCAGTATTTCTTCATTTAATGGATTTTGTTGATTTAGATTGGAATACATATTCTTGTATTTTTTGTCCTAAAACAGGAAGCCTACTCTCTTGAGATGGTGAGTTTTGGATTCTAATCATATGTGAAATGTGATGGTTTTAAGGTATTAATGCGTTTTGCATACATTTGTTTAGTTTTCCATGGCACGAGGGAAATTTCATTTTTAACATAATTTGACACTAGTGAATTGGTGAAATTGAAATATTTGCATTTGTATTTCATGAACATGAAACATCTTAGGTGCCAAGGAATGATTATATTTTGTACGTTATTAAATCACTAAAAATTATTCTACAAGACTATTTATTAAATTGTTCTATAATAATATACTGCAAGGATGTTATTTATCATGTCACCTTACAATTAATTGATTCGATCGGTGATTGGCAGCTGTATAAAATGCCTACTCAAGTCATTTAATTCTTACACCTTCAGCCTTATATATAATATGTTCTTTCAATTTTACACCCAAAAAGGGACAGCCGAGTGAAAGTTCTCTACCACTGTTGCACAATAGTTAAATGTGTTTTAATTTAGCTTCTAATTCTATGAACTTGGCAAATTGTTTTTCTTGAAAAAATCCCAACTATAATATATTTTTATAAATTTGAATGAAGAATACAGAGTTGGGAGGAGTAGCAGGTGACAAATGAAGAGTGGTGATCGGAAGACAGTGGATTTTCATTTGACATTGCCAAGTAGTTGAAAAAACCTAGCTTTCACTAGATCTAAAACAAGAACGAGAAGAGAAAATGAATGTTGCCTCTCTTATTTTTTCTTGTGGTTAACTCTGATAAAACAGAGCAAGCAAGACCTTCTATTTATATACAAAAACGTTCAGCTAATAAAGACAAAAAACAAACTCTAACTAACTAACAAAAAAAAAACTAACTAAAAATAATAAATACAAATACAAAACGGTGAGTATTGAAAGACTAATGAAACGGTGAGTATTTGATATACTTCTTCAACCCTCCCTCAAGTTGGAGAATGGTGAGAATCAACAATTCCCAACTTGGCATATAACGAGAGGAACAAAGAAGTAGACAAAGCCTTGGTAAAGATATCAGCGATTTGCATGGAAGAAGCTAAGTAATGAGTTTCAATAAAGCCCGTTTTCAACTGCTCACGTACAACATGGCAGTTAATATCTATGTGTTTCGTCCTTTCGTGGAAAACTGAATTAGCCGCTATATGAAGAGCTGCTTTGTTGTCACATGGCAAAAAGATCGGTAAAGGGATAGAAAGAGCAAGATCAGACAACAGATAGCTGAGCCATTGGAGTTCACATACTGTCATGGCCATACTACGATACTCGGCTTCAGCAGAAGAACGAGAGATAGTAGGTTGCTTCTTACTCTTCCAAGAGACCAATGATGATCCAAGATACACACAGAACCCCGTAACTGACTTGCAAGTCTTAGAACAAACTCCCCAATCAGCATCACAATAAGGAGACAAGGTAAAAGAATTATTGGCAGAGAAAAATAACCCCAAAGAAGGTTTATTCTTTAAGAATCTAAGCAAGTGCAATGCACACTGCCAATGTAAAGTGCATGGAGCATTAAAAAATTGACTTAATTGATGAACAACAAAAGTGATATCGGGCCTAGTAAAACCAAGATAAAGCAATTTTCCAATCAACTGTCGATATTGCTGAGCATCTGGCAATAAATCTCTAGAAGCAGAAGTAGAAGTAAGCTTAATACTTTTTTGCAGAGGTGTTGTAGAAGGCTTTGCTTTTAAAAGACCAGCCTCTTGAATTAAGTCAAGGACATACTTCCGCTGGTTAACATACATTCTCCCTTCAAACCGTGCAATCTACAAGCCCAGAAAATACTTGGCAAAACCAAGATCCTTGATAGTGAACTGCTCATGCAAATATTGTTTGATTTACAAAATCTTAGTAGGAGAATTGCTAGTGAGAAGCATGTCATCAACATATACTAAAATAGCCATAAAAACATCATCCTGCTGCAAAGTAAACAAGCAGTTATCATTGAATGATTGTTTAAAACCATAAGACTGAAGTCATCGGGTTAGTTCAATATTCCATTGTCTTGAGGCTTGTTTCAATCCATAGAGAGAACGCTTCAACCTACAAACTTTACCAGGTTGAACTTTAGAATACCCATCAGGAGGAGAAAGACACACCTCTTCATCAAGATGTCCATGCAAGAATGCATTATTGATGTCCAGTTGGTGTAGTGCCTAACCTTTTGCTGCTGCCAAAGTTAAAAAAACTCTGACAGTGACTACCTTAGCAATTGGAGAGAAACTATCAGTGTAATCAAGCCCTTCAATTTGATTATACCCTTTTGAACCTAATCTAGCTTTATACCTGTCAACAGAACCATCAAGTTTCAGCTTAATCTTGTACATCCATTTTGAACCAATTGCCTTTTTGTCATAAGAAAAATCTGTAATATCCCAAGTGTTATTCTTTTCTAATTCTGCTATCTCATCAGCCATTGCACGTTCCCATTCTATCTTGCCTTTGGCATCTGCATAAGAGCAAGGCTCATGTAATTTGGACAAGTTAGACAAAAAATATCTGTATTCATCCGTAAACTGACTATCATGAAGGAAAGGAAAGACAGATGGAGTATAAAGTGTGGGTTTAAGAATAGGAGTATCAATTTTTAGAGAATGATGAATAGAATTGGTTTGAAAATCAACAAGCCAAGAAGGAGGTTTTGATTGCCGCAAACTTCTTCTGGATATAACTTCAACTGGAACCTGAATAGGATTAGATGAATCTAATACAGCAGGTGTTGTAGGGGAAATAGATGGATCAGGCTCATTATTTTCTGGAACAGAAAAATCATCCAAATGAACTGGAACAATAGCAATAGACTTCTGAAGAGGTTTACTAGGTTGAGATTCCTGTTTGTAAGGAAAAAGTCCTTCATGGAAAATCAAATCTCTAGTAACGAAACATTTCTTACTTTGCAAATCAAACACCTTGTAAGCTTTCTGAGCTAGAGAATTACCAACATACACACATTTAATAGCTCTAGGATCGAACTTGTCTTTCTTCGATTTAGTATTCGTACAGTAACACAAGCAATCAAAAATCTTAAGTCGTTCATAAGTAGGCTCATTCTGAAATAAAACTTGATAAGGACTCTGCCAATCTAGAACAGATGAAGGCAACAAGTTAATAAGAGTGGTTGCGTGTAGAATTGCATCTCTAAAAAAAAAAACTTTGGCAAAGAAGCCTGATGAAGCAAAGCTCTTGCCACTTGCACCACTCCATTTTGCTGAGGAGTATATGGACAACTTCTCTGATGAAGGACTCCATTTTACTGTAAGAGAGCTTGACAATGATAACTAATAAATTCTCCCCCATTATCTGATCGAAGTACTTTGATATTAGTTTCAAATTGATTCTTTATCATCTTAAATAATAAAGACAAAATTGCCGTTGTTTGAGATTTTTGAGCTATTAGATACGTCCACGTGCATCTGCTAAAATTATCAACAAGAGTTAAAAAATAGGGTGCTCCTGAGACAGAAGCATGAGCATAAGGTCCCCATACATCAACATGGATTATTTCAAATTTTGCTATTGCTCTAGTAAAGCTTACTGGAAATGGCAACTTGGTTTGCTTTGCCATAGGACAAACATCACAGACATCTATAGATTTATCAACATCAACTGCATTCTTATTCATCATGGATAAATGTCTCATTACAGAAATAGATGGATGGCCTAACCTCTGGTGCTAAATTTGCCTACTGACCACAGGTACATTATTTATATTACAAGCAGTTTTGGTAGTCTTAGGTAATAAAGAAAAAATAGAAAGATTAGGTTTACATTGTGAAAAATTAGAGAAAAATTTGTGAGTAAGAACATAAAGGTTGTCTACAACAGGTCCCCTGGCTAAGATCTTCTCACTCTTCAATTCCTATAACAAACAAGAATTTGGATAAAAATGGAACAATAGTGCAGAAGATCCAGATAGTTTGTTAACAGATAAAAGGTTGTGGTTAAAATTAGGAATGAACAAGACATTTAAGAGGGTTAGGAAAAACACGTTCACATTTCCTTTATAAGCCACGTGAGTGATAACTCCATTTGAAAAATGAACTTTTGTGGGTTTGCCAACAAGGATTAAGGTTTGGAAAAGGGATTTGTTACAGCAAATGTGCGGAGATGCACCACTATCAACAATCCAGTAATTCATCTTTGGGAAAGGAACATTTTCCAACGACATACCTGCATACTCTATTTGAGCAAAATTCGATTGTTGAGTATCTGCCACTTGCTTCCCTTTTAAAGCATTTGCAATCTCTTGCTGAATAAGTTCTGTCAAACTCTACATGTTGGTACTCTTGGGCTCATCTTCCTCATACTCTAGTGGAGTTTCTACCATATAGGCCGATTTACCTTTTCCTCTTCCTTTTTTTTTGCTTTAGTTCTTTGTACCAATCAGGATAACCATATAACTTGAAGCAAGAATCCTTCTCATGACCTTTTATTTTACAAAACTCACAGAATTTTTCTTCTTTCTTCTTGAAATTATTCTTCTTAAAACTACCTCTCCCGCCATTAAACTTGTTTGTTCCAGAACCTTTGATCATCATGGCATTACTTTTAATAGAATCATGCATCATGTTAACCTCTTGCTGCCTTTCTATGCGTAGCTGTAACACCCCAAGAATTTCCGATCACGTGAATAGTACTTCCCGAGGTAAATAGTGTTGCCCGGGGCCCACCGGGCCCATAAAATTTTTTCTTCACCATTGGAAAGTATTATTCATAACGAATCTGGTGTTATAATTTGGGCTAAAATTGAGGTCAAATAGGTCTCCAAAAAGGGAAAAATAAATAATTAACTGGACCGATATAGTTGACTGGGAACTTTGACTGGCTTAAAAATATTTCCTGGACTTCATAAAATTATTCCGATTACACCAATTGACTAGAAATTATGTATATGAATTTTTGGAATGATAAAATGAATTTTTTGAAGACTTTGAAAATTCAGCTTTTGGACTGATTAAAATTTACATTCGGGGCTAGTTTGATATCGAAACGACCTCGGATTGACCCAAAATTTTAAGCATGGCCTAATTAATATTTTTAGAAATTTTGATATAATTTTTATCAAAAATTGATAACTAAAAATGTATTGACCAATTAAATGGTGACATGTGTCATTGGACCCACTTAAGACTTTATTATTTTTGTCCTAAAGTAGGTAATTAATTAATTGGAATTAAGAGATTTTTATCTCTTGAGTTGAACGACCAAAAGACCAATTTTTCCCCTTTTTTCGTGGCTTCTTCTTCTTCTTCTTCTTCTTCTTCTTCTTCTTCTTCTTCTTCTTCTCCTTCTTCATTTGTTCTTTGTTCTTTTAAGCCAAATCACAAATTTCTCAACCCTCATCTAGAATTAAATTGTCTAATCTTGCTTCCCTTCATCTTCTCCTTCTTCATTTGTTCTTTGTTCTTTTAAGCCAAATCACAAATTTCTCAACCCTCATCTAGAATTAAATTGTCTAATCTTGCTTCCCTTCACCTTTAGTTGTTTTGGATGGTGGAAGAAGGTGAATAAATTCTAATTCTTCAAGTGGATAAATTGGTGAGTTGGGAAAAATTTAGTTTTATTTGATAATTAGAGTAATTATGTAATACCCCTCCATGTACCCTAGAAGAATTATCATTAATTAATTATTGTTATCCATGTTTAAATAAGTGTAAATACATGTGGAGAGACTTACTTGAAAAATCAAAGTAAAAGAATTGGGGTAAGAATAGAAATAAAAGAAGTTGAGGGACAAATTGCAAAAGATTTATTGTGAGGGACATTTGGACCAATTAGAGAATTGGAAAGAGAGATATTTTGGAGAGAGAGCCGGCCATCTTCAGGGTCTCCATCTCCATTTTCATCTTCTCCAACTCTTCTCTCTCTTATCCTCTTTCTCTCTAGAGTTTTCTTTGAATTAGGGTAAGAAAAGAGAAATAATTTCTTGGTTTTGGGCTTAAGGTAATAATCTTAAGCTTTCATATGTGTGATTCATGGATTAGTTTGTTAGTGTTTCATATAATTGTCTTATGTTTATAGAAGTAGAACCAAGTAAAGGCAAGGGGAAGGAAACTCTTCAAGGTTGAAGAAGAGAAAGCTCAAACAAGGTATGGGAACTTAGGGTTTTCTTTGTGTGTAAAGTCTTGTGATTTGTCATGAGAGAGGTCTGGAGTGTCTCTCTCCTGTATTTTGTGGATGATTATAAGCTTGAAGATGGATTATAGTTGATAAAATGCATGTTTGAGTTGAAAATATGAAAACTGTCTTAAGGAAACTAGACCAGTCTGTATACTTTTGCTCATATCTTGAGCTATAGTTATGCAAAGGATGAAATTCCAATTGGTATGGAAACTAGACTTGTAAACCTTGATTTTGTTAGAAGAGACCAAAACCTGATTCTCACTGCATGATAGTGAAAATCGGGATTGATTTCTGATTGTGATTGAAAATATGCCCTTATGAACAGCCTGTGGTTTTTATGTAATATCTCAAGATTTACAAGTCCTATTGAAATGATTTTTGATGTTTTGGAAACTAGAAATGTAAACCTAAAACTTTGTAGAAGATAGTGTTTTCTGAAAAATCCGTTTAGTATGTCGAAATTGAGATGCAATCTGAGTTTGTACATTAATTTACAGGATTTTTGAACAATAATCACGTTAAGGCGGTTGCCCCGTCGTTTTATGTCGCGAGCGCGACTTATGTCGCAAGCGCGACATTAAACGGAAGCCTTGTGTCGCGAGCGCGACTTATGCCGCGAGCGCGACATCAAGAAATGCTCATTTAGGCCATTGCCGTCTGTCGCGAGCGCGACTTAGGTCGCGAGCGCGACTTGAAGAGTGATTCAAAGCCATCGCTGTCTGTCGCGAGCGCGATTATTACCACGAGCGCGACAATCGTCGCGACCGCGACAATAAGCCTTTGTTTTCTATTTTTAATATTTGTATTTTATGACTCTAATTGAGCTTTAAACGTGCCTAAGTCATCATAAGTTGTAATGTATAGCGAGAAAACCCTTTCAAAGTTCAAGAGTTTATTATTCAATTATAAGGTAAGTTCCATCACCTTAAACGAGATGTTGCTTATGATACTTCTTTACTATATGATTGATTTTATATTATGGAATAGCAATATATGATAGAGAAATATCTTGCATTCGTTAATGCTATAGTTGTATATGTTAATACAATTTCACAAAATATGAAAAGTAATTGAATTAAGCCTGCACTTAAAGACTTGGTCGTGGATAGATAGGCATGCCTATAGGGTTATAGTTGCAGCTGCTATAGTCTGACTCTCATGAGTCCATAGTTGTCTCTATATGAGACCATAGTTTTGACCTAAAGGGTCCACAGATTTAATACCTTCGGGTATTCACAGATTTGATACCTTTGGTATCCACAGTACCCGTTATCCACTCCCACAGGAAATTGAGCAGGCAAATGAATAAGATAAATGGAATATGTATACAGTTGATGATTTATGTTAAATGATCCATTGATTTAATCAATCTTCTAATATGTTGTGCATATACTTTATAATTGCATAATTGTGAATAATATTCATGTGCAAATATTAGTTGTTCCCCACTAAGCTTTATAGCTTAGCACGGGTGTTCATCCGTGTAGGTTCTCAGGATTAAATGTTGAGTCAGGGACAAGGGCCACAAATTTTTTCAGCCAGCATCAATTTAGGAAGAGTGCACTGAAGTATGTAACTTAATTGTGTCTTTTTGGTAGTTGAAGATAAATTCATATGTAAAGGCATGTAAATATTAAAGCTATGTATGTAATATCAGATAGTATGACTCTCAATGTGACATGAATAATATGGTATGATGGTGTGTGCACGCACATATATGCATAGATAACTGATAATTCATAATGAATTAACAAAGATAATTGTATAGATAAAAGTAATTAGTAACAGTAATTAGGATTATCTAGTGTAGTCATTACAAATTAAGTGTTAATTATAGTATTGTGAGTGTTATTTGAGCAAAAATTTGACTTAATTTATGGTGATTTTGGCCATGAAATTGCTGCCAATTGAAGAGCAAGGAGAGGGAAGCAAACCAACCAAAAATAAGGGGAAAGACAAAGTTCTTAAGTGATTTTGTAAGTGAATAATTTTAAACCCTTTAATTTCACAATATATATGTTGTATATATAATTAGAGAAAATTTAGGTTAATTATTAATTACGAATTAATTATGAAATTGGACTTAGAATTGTGCAATTAGAAGATTTATTAGTGAAATTATGGTATTTAATTAAAATTTAGACAAGTTAAATTTTAGGGAAAATTTCGGTTAAAAAAAAAATTTAGGGACTAAAATAAAATTTTTCGGATTAAATTGAAATAAATGAAAAATAGATGATTTATGTTTAGTGTGATTAATTTGAGTAGAAAATATAATTTATAAGGAAATTGGAATAAGGTAACCGAATAGGGACCTTAAGAAAAATTGTGAAAGTTTGAGATATAAATTGAAATAAATGCAAAATAGAATATAATTAATTTATATGACATATAAGGAGCATGTATTGAAAAAGGAAGTAATAAATAAATTAAATAAATAAAATAATGGTAATTGAATTGTATTATTTTAATTGAAAAACTGGTATATTCAAAATACTGAGACTGTTTTCAATAATTAAAACTAATTAATTACCATGAATCTGTAATGATGCATTATTGTAAATTGTGTTAAATTGTAATTGTATTTTGCCCTTAGTATTATGTGTGAAATCAGAAATTAAGATATACATGGCTAGCCATAGGGACATTTCTGTAACCGCGGTAGCAAGTCATGGCAACTTGCATAGTGGTAACCTTGATATGGTTCCACGTCTGTATTGGAGTGTTTGGGGAAAATGAAAAAGAAAGAAAGGAAAAAGAAATATATAATATGTGTGTAATTGATACTACCAGAGTACTGGGACCTATAAAGTCCGTAGTTCCGCTCATCCTAATTAGTGATATATTTCCATGCTATACTAGGGGCAAGACAATTAAAATACTATATTGACTAAAGCATAAAAAGATATTGTACGGGCAAGACAATTAAAATACTATATTGACTAAAGCATAAAAAGATATTGTACGGGCAAGACAATTAAAATACTGTATTGACTAAAGTATAAAAAAATACTGTATGAGCAATAGTATTAAAATATTGTATTGACTAAAGATACTGTATGGGTAAAAATGTGAAACTTGAAAAGCAAGAATAAACTACTGTTGGGACAAAAGCATACTGAAAAATAAGAGTAAAAGTCTAAAAGAACTGATGAACAAAGAAAGTAGGACAAAAGTGCATATTTGAAACTTTAGGGACTAAAGTGAAAATTTATCCCTATAGTGAAAAATTCAAGTTAAAGTGATAGAATTTGAGAATAAAACTTGAAAAACTATAATTGAGAATGAATTTCTCAAGTAAGGGTAAAATAATAATTTTGTCAATAAAAGTGACATTTAGAAATTAATCGAAAAATGTTTGTCTTATAATGAAATACAACTATGAAGAATATATGAATGAACTGTAGTGAAATTCTGGGGTTTCAAGTTTATGTTCACCACTAAGTACTTTTGTACTTAGCATGTGGTTTTGTACTGCAGGCAGGAGACAGAGACTAAGTTCGTGCTGGAAGAAAATCAGTGTTAGAAGGATCCAGCATTTTTGGTGGTTTTGTGGAGACTATGCATATAAATGTTGCCTTGTAGGACAACATGGCTAGTTTTTGGACTGTATATAGTTTTGGACTTATATATATGTTATATACTGTATGTATGTATGGTTATATGTAAAATTATTGGAAATGACTGTTGTTCTGTACTTGGCTGATCTTGTGGAGTATATATTGAGATTGTGGAGGTTGGGTTGGATATTGTGAACCTTTTGGGAGTGTTTTATGACTATTGCAGGAAGGCAGAATTTGGGTTTCAGCCGTTATGCTGCCCAAATTTTTATAGATTATTTAATAAGATATTTTAAAATGTGGGACCTACGACTTATTGATTAAAATATTGAATGCTATCGATGGATAATTTAATAATAAATTATGGACCACCGCAATGTAGAGTGACACCGATATTCGGACCAATGTCCGGCTATCAGGTGTTACATTCAGTGGTATCAGAGCTTATTTAGGCGGTCCTAAGGTCGGAGAAATGAGGAGTTAAGTTTGATTGAGTGATTGGATTCTTTATGTATGCACATGCTATGAACTGAGATGTTTTGATTATAAGGTGATTTTATTGGAGAAACTGATGTTTATCTGTTCCCTGTATCTATTTTATAGTGTAAAGATGGCCTCTGGATCTCAGGCGGGCACTGAGGCTGATGATAGAGAAAGTGAAGCCTCTCTGAATGTGAGTGAGGCAGAGTTACAGGATCATGGCCAGCCTGCTCCACCGCCTGCTGTACTAGTTCCACCGCCTGCTGCACCTCAGGAATTTATGCAGATGATGGCAGATTTATTATACCAGAGGATGCAAGCTCCTCCTCCACCTCAGCCACAGCAGCAGCAGCCACCTCCACCCCCACCTAGGAGGTTTATTTTAGAGCAGTTGAAGAAACTGGGGGCAGAGGATTTCTTTGGCAGGGATCAGACTACAGCGGTGGAAGCTGAGGAGTGGTTGGATAGGTTGAAGAGAATATTTCAGATCACTCATAGTCCGCCAGAGGAGATGCTTGAGGGGGCAATTGCATTATTTCAGGGACCGGCTTTCACTTGGTAGGAGACAGTCCGACGGTATACCCCCATTGAACAGGTGACCTGGGATTTCTTTTTACAGTAGTTTGGCAATAAATATGTTGGAAAAGTGCATCAGAGGGCTATGGAGAGTGCTTTTTGGAGACTGAGACAGGGAAACAGATCTGTAGAAGAATATGAGCGGGAGTTTGAGCATCTTTTGGCTTATATGACTGATTATAAATTGACTCAGCGAAAGATATGTCAGTTATTTGAGCAGGGTCTCCATAATAAGATCAGGGAGTCCATTGCAGCTCAAGAGTATGTGGATATGGGATCCCTTGTACTTGCAGCTTCTCGAGTTGAGTCCATTCAGACTGATGAGGCTAGTAGACAAGCTAGATTTCAACAGAGAAGGAGATCATTCCAGTCTGGCAGCCCTAGTGGTTCTGGAAAGAAGCCACGAAATCCTTCTTCACATATACCAGATGTACCTCCAGTGCCTACTCAGAGCCAGAGATCGACTGCCAGGATAGGTACCCCAGCTCAGTCTGTAGTTAGCCCACCTAGAGCTACTGGTGTTGGTAGAGGAGCATGGATACCTATATGTGATTTCTGTGGTAGGAGACACCCAGAAGAGTGTTGGAGGCGTACTGGAGCTTGTCTCAGATGTGGATCAAGAGACCATGTTGTGAGAGATTGTCTGAGAGTTCAGACAGCTATATCAGGACCTCAGGCAGCTGGGTCTGGAGCCACAACACAGAGAGGTAGAGGTAGAGGGGTAACCTCAGGGTCATTTGCTGTTAGAGGAGCTGGACGGAGCCAGAGTGTAGCAGAGAGTCGACCTGCAACCCTTAATTATGCTGTGAGAGCCAGGGAGGATCAGGATGCACCTAACGTCATTGTTGGTAAATTTTCTCTCTTTGGTACTTCTATCTAAGCTTTGGTAGACCCTGGGTCGACACATTCATATATTAGCACTAGGGGAAAGGGTTAGTTGTTGCACAGCTTGAGCATGATATTCAAGTTAGTAATCCTTTAGGGCACAGTGTGCTAGTTGATACAGTATACCGAGACTGCCCTATCAGTATTCAGCATTGTACTTTTCCTGCTGATCTGATAGCTCTTCCTTTTCAAGAATTTGATGTTATTCTGGGTATGGATTGGCTTTATGCTCACCGGGCGATAGTAGATTGTCGGTTAAAGCAAATCACCTTGATGATTCAGGATGGAACAAAAATAACTGTAGATGGGGAACGGTCAGATTTCTTATCAAATGTGATTTCAGCTACTGTAGCACACCGGTTGATAAGAAAAGGGTGTGCAACATATTTAGCTTATGTGATTGAAACTGGGAAGGAGGGATTGTGTATTAGTGACATTCCTACAGTTTGTGACTTCCCAGATGTTTTTCCAGATGAATTGCCTGGTCTGCCACCAAACAGAGAGGTAGAATTCTCTATTGAGGTGATGCCTGGTACTGCACCTATATCTATAGCTCCATACAAAATGGCACCTACTGAGTTGAAAGAGCTCAAAGTTCAGTTGCAGGAGTTATTAGAGAAAGGATTTATTAGGCCTAGTGTTTCGCCTTGGGGTGCACCAGTACTCTTTGTAAAGAAGAAGGATGGATCTCTGCGGTTATGCATTGATTATAGGCAGTTGAATAAGGTTACTATCAAGAATAAATATCCACTGCCTCGCATTGATGACTTGTTTGACCAGTTGAAAGGTGCAGGGATGTTCTCTAAGATTGATTTACGATCGGGATACTATCAATTGGGAGTTAGGGAGGTTGATGTGCATAAGACAGCTTTTCGTACCAGATATGGACACTATGAGTTCCTAGTGATGCCGTTTGGATTGACAAATGCACCAGCGGCTTTTATGGATCTCATGAACCGGATTTTTCACCCATACCTGGACCAGTTTGTGGTAGTCTTCATAGATGATATTCTGGTGTATTCTAAGACTCCTGAAGAATATGACAGACATCTCAGGATAGTACTTCAGATTCTAAGGGATCGGCAACTGTATGCAAAGCTCAGTAAGTGCGAGTTTTGGCTTCAGGAAGTTGCATTCTTGGGACATATAGTATCTGCGCAAGGAATATCGGTGGATCCCAAGAAAGTACAGGCTATATTAGAGTGGAAAACTCCTGAAAATGTGATAGAAGTTAGAAGTTTTCTGGGTCTGGCTGGTTATTATAGAAGGTTTGTAAAGGGGTTTTCTACCATTGCTACTCCTTTGACCCGATTACTTCAGAAGAATGTTAGATTTGTATGGTCAGAGAAGGGTCAAGAGAGTTTTGAGCAATTAAAGAAGATGTTGACTGAAGCACCTGTTTTGACCCAGCCAGTGTCGGGAAAGGATTTTGTAATTTACAACGATGCCTCTAGAAATGGATTAGGTTGTGTCTTGATGCAGGAGGGAAAAGTGGTTGCTTATGCTTCCAGGCAGCTAAAGACTCATGAGAGGAATTATCCCATTCATGATTTGGAATTAGCAGCAATTGTATTTGCATTGAAAATTTGGAGGCATTATCTTTTTGGTGAAAAATGCTTTATCTTTACCGACCACAAGAGTTTGAAATACCTGTCGACACGGAAGGAACTTAACTTGAGATAGAGGCGTTGGCTAGAGTTGATTAAAGATTATGACTGTTACATTGACTACCATCTGGGTAAAGCCAATGTGGTAGCTGATGCACTCAGTAGGAAACATATGGCAGGTAATAAGTTAATTAAATATTTTATATATTTACCTTCCATATAGTATAAATGGTAACTGAGTGATGTTATGTAACAGCTTTAAGAGCCATGAGTGTGAGATTATCCCTGACGACTGATGGAGCACTTCTAGCTGAATTACAACTTAAGCCAGACTTGTTACAACAAGTAAAAGCCATCCAGCTACATGATAAGAGGTTGGCTAAGGCTATGATGGATATCAGTGAGAGTAGAGATACTGAGTTCACTATAGCTCCTGATGATAGCTTATATTTCAGGGGAAGACTGTGCGTGCCTGCTAATGAAGAGTTAAAGAAAAAGATTTGACTGAGGCACATAGTAGCAGTTATGCAATGCATCCGGGTAGTACTAAGATGTACCAGAATTTGAAGACTCATTACTGGTGGCCTGGGATGAAAAGGGAGATTGCAAAATTTGTGTCTAAGTGTTTGATTTGTCAACAAGTTAAGGCTGAGCATCAGGTTCCTTCTGGATTACTTCAACCTATTTCCGTACCGGAATGGAAATGGGATAGGATTACCATGGATTTTGTATCGGGTTTGCCACTCACCAGACATCAACATGATACTGTTTGGGTGATAGTCGATAGACTGACTAAATCTGCCCACTTTCTGCCTGTGAGATCAGACTTTTCTCTGGTGAGGTTAGCTGAGATTTACATTAATGAAATTGTTCGACTGCATGGTGTTCCTATCTTCATAATTTCAGATCGAGATCCCCGATTTACTGCTAGATTCTGGGAGAGACTACAAACATCATTGGGCACAAGATTGCATTTTAGTACAGCTTTTTACCCACAGACAGATGGACAGTCTGAAAGAGTTATGCAAGTGCTTGAGGATATGTTGAGATGCTGTATTCTAGATTTTGGTGGCAATTGGGAAAAATATCTTCCTTTATCAGAATTTGCATATAACAATAGTTATCAATCTAGTATCAAAATGGCACCATATGAAGCACTGTATGGGAAGAGATGTAGGACTCCATTATGCTGGACCGAGCTTGGTGAGAATAAATTAGTCGGACCTGATCTGATTAAAGAAACCGAAGATAAGGTCCGATTGATTAGAGATAATTTGAAGGCAGCAGCTGATAGACAGAAATCCTATGCTGACTTGAAGAGAAAAGATATTGAGTACCAAGTGGGTGAGAAAGTATTCTTGAAAGTATCTCCGTGGAGGAAGATTATGAGATTTGGTAAGAAAGGAAAGTTGAGTCCCAGATTTATAGGTCCTTATGAGATTTTAGAAAGAATAGGACCAGTGGCTTATAGATTGGATTTACCAGCAGAGTTACAAAGGATCCATGATGTGTTCCACGTGTCTATGCTTAGGAGATATCGATCAGACCCATCGCATGTGATCACAACACAGGACATTCAGCTGGAATCAAATTTATCTTATGATGAAGAACCAATGAGAATTTTGGATAGGGAAGTAAAACAGTTGAGAAATAAGAAGATACCGCTGGTTAAAGTACTCTGGACTCGCCATAATGTCGAGGAAGCGACTTGTGAACTAGAGGAGACGATGCGACAGCAGTATCCGCAACTGTTTTCACCAGGTAAATTTCGAGGATGAAATTTTTATTTAGTAGGGGAGAAATGTAACACCCCAAGAATTTCCGATCACGTGAATAGTACTTCCCGAGGTGAATAGTGCCGCCGGTGGGCCCATAAATATTTTTCTTCACCATTGGAAAGTATTATTCATAACGAATCTGGTGTTATAATTTGGGCTAAAATTGAGGTCAAATAGGTCTCCAAAAAGGGAAAAATAAATAATTAACTGGACCGATATAGTTGACTAGGAACTTTGACTGGCTTAAAAATATTTCCTGGACTTCATAAAATTATTCTGATTACACCAATTGACTAGAAATTATGTATATGAATTTTTGGAATGATAAAATGAATTTTTTGAAGACTTTGAAAATTCAGCTTTCGGACTGATTAAAATTTATATTCGGGGCTAGTTTGATATCGAAACGACCTCGAATTGACCCGAAATTTTAAGCATGGCCTAATTAATATTTTTAGAAATTTTGGTATAATTTTTATCAAAAATTGATAACTAAAAATGTATTGACCAATTAAATGGTGACATGTGTCATTGGACCCACTTAGGACTTTATTATTTTTGTCCTAAAATAGGTAATTAATTAATTGGAATTAAGAGATTTTTATCTCTTGAGTTGAACGACCAAAAGACCAATTTTTCCCTTTTTCCGTAGCTTCTTCTTCTTCTTCTCCTTCTTCATTTGTTCTTTGTTCTTTTAAGCCAAATTACAAATTTCTCAACCCTCATCTAGAATTAAATTATCTAATCTTGCTTCCCTTCACCTTTAGTTGTTTTGGATGGTGGAAGAAGGTGAATAAATTCTAATTCTTCAAGTGGATAAATTGGTGAGTTGGGGAAAATTTAGTTTTATTTGATAATTAGAGTAATTAAGTGTTAATTATAGTATTGTGAGTATTATTTGAGCAAAAATTTGACTTAATCTATGGTGATTTTGGCCATGGAATTGCTGCCAATTGAAGAGCAAGGAGAGGGAAGCAAACCAACCAAAAATAAGGGGAAAGACAAGGTTCTTGAGTGATTTTGTAAGTGAATAATTTTAAACCCTTTAATTTCACAATATATATGTTGTATATATAATTAGAGAAAATTTAGGTTAATTATTAATTACGAATTAATTATGAAATTGGACTTAGAATTGTGCAATTAGAAGATTTATTAGTGAAATTATGGTATTTAATTAAAATTTAGACAAGTTAAATTTTAGGGAAAATTTCGGTTAAAAAAAATTTAGGGACTAAAATGAAATTTTCCGGATTAAATTGAAATAAATGAAAAATAGATGATTTTATGTTTAGTGTGATTAATTTGAGTAGAAAATATAATTTATAAGGAAATTGGAATAAGGTAACCGAATAGGGACCTTAAGAAAAATTGTGAAAGTTTGAGATATAAATTAGAATAAATGCAAAATAGAATATAATTAATTTATATGACATGTAAGGAGCATGTATTGAAAAAGAAAGTAATAAATAAATTAAATAAATAAAATAATGGTAATTGAATTGTATTATTTTAATTGAAAAATTGGTATATTCGAAATACTGAGACTGTTTTCAATAATGAAAACTAATTATTACCATGAATCGATAATGATGCATTATTGTAAATTGTGTTAAATTGTAATTGTATTTTGCCCTTAGTATTATGTGTGAAATCAGAAATTAGGATGTACATGGCTAGCCATAGGGACATTTCTGTAACCGCGGTAGCAAGTCATGGTGACTTGCATAGTGGTAACCTTGATATGGTTCCACGTCTGTATTGGAGTATTTGGGGAAAATGAAAAAGAAAGAAAGGAAAAAGAAATATATAATATGTGTGTAATTGATACTACCGGAGTACTGGGACCTATAGAGTCCGTAGTTCCGCTCATCCTAATTAGTGATATATTTCCATGCTATACTAGGGGCAAGACAATTAAAATACTATATTGACTAAAGCATAAAAAGATATTGTACGGGCAAGACAATTAAAATACTATATTGACTAAAGCATAAAAAGATATTGTACGGGCAAGACAATTAAAATACTGTATTGACTAAAGTATAAAAAAATATTGTATGAGCAATAGTATTAAAATATTGTATTGACTAAAGATACTGTATGGGTAAAAATGTGAAACTTGAAAAGCAAGAATAAACTACTGTTGGGACAAAAGCATACTGAAAAATAAGAGTAAAAGTCTAAAAGAACTGATGAACAAAGAAAGTAGGACAAAAGTGCATATTTGAAACTTTAGGGACTAAAGTGAAAATTTATCCCTATAGTGAAAAATTCAAGTTAAAATGATAGAATTTGAGAATAAAACTTGAAAAACTATAATTGAGAATGAATTTCTCAAGTAAGGGTAAAATAATAATTTTGTCAATAAAAGTGACATTTAGAAATTAATCGAAAAATGTTTGTCTTATAATGAAATACAGCTATGAAAAATATGTGAATGAACTGTAGTGAAATTCTGGGGTTTCAAGTTTATGTTCACCACTAAGTACTTTTGTACTTAGCGTGTGGTTTTGTACTGCACGCAGGAGACAGAGACTAAGTTCGTGCTGGAAGAAAATCAGTGTTAGAAGGATCCAGCATTTTTGGTGGTTTTGTGGAGACTGTGCATATAAATGTTGCCTTGTAGGACAACATGGCTAGTTTTTGGACTGTATATAGTTTTGGACTTATATATATGTTATGTACTGTATGTATGTATGGTTATATGTAAAATTATTGGAAATGACTGTTGTTTTGTACTTGGCTGATCTTGTGGAGTATATATTGAGATTGTGGAGGTTGGGTTGGATATTGTGAACCTTTTGGGAGTGTTTTGTGACTATTGCAGAAAGGCAGAATTTGGGTTTCAGCCGTTATGCTGCCCAAATTTTTATAGATTATTTAATAAGATATTTTAAAATGTGGGACCCACGACTTATTGATTAAAATATTGAATGCTATCGATAGATAATTTAATAATAAATTATGGACCACCGCAATGTAGAGTGACACCGGTATTCGGACCAATGTCCGGCTATCAGGTGTTACAGCAGCACCATAGCATAGACTTTATTTACATTCGGTAAAGGATCAGATGCTAAAATTTGACTCCTAATGTTATCAAAACTTTGATTAAGTCCCATTAGAAACTGCACAACTTTATTTCTTGTTTCAATTTTTTCAAGTTTCTTGCTTAGCTAACATGTACAACCACTACAAGAACAAATTGAAATCGGCTGCAATCTTGATATTTCATCCTAGCACTTATGAAGTTTACTATAATAGACTGTAATCGAACTATTTCCTTGTTCAACAGAAGTTATCTCTCTTTGAAACTGGTATATCTGTGGTGTATTATTACTATCTCCAAATCTTTCTTTCAATAAGTCCCACTAAACTTTAGAAGTAGGACTATAGATGAAGGTTTCTGCTATCTCCTTACTAATAGAATTCAAGATCCACTACTTAATCATACAATCCACTTTTCTCCAGCGTTTGTATTCTTGTGTAGTGTCAAGTGGTGGCACAATCGAACCATCAACAAATCCCAGTTTATCCTTTGCTTCCAAAGAATTTATCACCGAAACACTCCAACTCACGTAATTATTAACAGTAAGAGCAGTAGTTACCAAAACCATCCCAGGATGATTTGAACTGTGTAATTTCAATGGATCATCTTTCACTTGAACTCTTGGAGCTTGTAAAACAAACATTCGATTTTCTTCTTTTGTCTCTGTAGATTCAACATCATCCAAAACAGGCGCTATTAAAATCAAGAAAGAAATGTGGATCTTGACCTAGCTTTCAAGAAACAAATCCAAAAAAAAAAAAACGATATAATACTGCAAACTTGAACTACAATAAATTCCAGTAATCTGAACAATGGCGCTACCAAAATAGCCCTAGAATCAGGTAGCCTCTGATACCATGAAAAAATCTAGCTTTCACTAGATCTAAAATGAGAATGAGAAGAGAAAATGAATGTTGCCTCTCTTATTTCTTCTTGTGGTTAACTTTGATAAAACAGAGCAAGCAGGACCTTCTATTTATATACAAAAACGTTCAGCTAACAAAGACAAAAAACAAACTCTAACTAACTAACTAACAAAAAAAACTAACTAAAAATAATAAATACAAATACAAAACGGTGAGTATTGAAAGACTAATGAAACGGTGAGTATTTGATACTTCTTCAGTAGTGTTGGGTACGCATATTTAGGAGGAGCATGGAAGTCACTGATGGCCTAGGGTGGTCTTTCTGTCATACCGATATGGATGAAGTTATTAATCCTTCCGGATGGGGCCATCAATTTTCATCCCAACGTGCTCGGCACGTAATTTGCTCATCTTGGAATTGTGGTCAAGTTTGGGTGGCATATTGAAGTTGGAGGACATAATCCAATATTAAAACTAAAAATTTAAATACCATGAGCGCAAATTATTTAAGAAATTATTGACGTTAGCATTCTATGTGGCTGTCAAGTTAACAGTCAATTGGCAACAAACGGAAACGTTTGGGATTATAACTTGAAATTGAGGGATGCAAAAGATGCATATAAACTATATTTGAAGGGAATTGGATAATAGATGAGCCTGAAGATTTTACTTGGCAGGTGGTGCTTGTTGATGTTTTTTTCTTCGATGTGTCGGAACAAAATAGAAATTAGAACGAGTATGACTCAATATTGATTTTTTTTTTCTTTTTGGATTAGATCATAAAATATTCTAAGTGAATACGTACAAACTTATTATTGAGATATTGAATTTAAATCTTTGAATTCGTACGCTCAATCATTCTAAATATAGCCAAAAGCTTAAGTTATTTTTTACATAGAATTTCCATTTTTTTTACCGTAACATCGAATTTCAAATAATATTATTAATTGATTAGACCATGAAAAATTAAAAAAACAGTTAAGGTACTATCTAATATCTGATAATTAATAGTAAAAAATAGAGTATACTGAAGAATACGGGAGCCAAAATGTATATGTACAGCTAGCTATATGTACACTTTGTAATGGGCATATTATTAGAAGTGGGGCATTTGGGAGGGGCAAAAAGGTTTGGATTAGAAAAGATAATAAAGGTTGATCTGCTTTGATGACCGATATTGATGATTAAATAGTTGATTATTTGATTAATCTTCCTGAAAGTGTCTGCAGGAATATTGTTAAGTCAAGTTCGAGGGATGACGCTCTATCATCATCCTCTCAAGTCCGCTGGACGCAATTGCTCTTATCTACTTGCTTCGTGTGTAAACGGGTCTTAATAAAGTCTTGCTCTGCTCAATCACATTCATAATGCTAATTGCTAGTTTCAATCACCTGTCAATTATAAATCCGTGTGGGGTCCCTACTTTCCAATGCCAAATAATTTTATTACGTCTGCAATTTATAAAAATTGTTACTCTCTAATTTATCACTTTCTACATATTTCACTTATATTCAAATAATTATTTTATAAAATGTGATAATTTGGTGAAATGGAAAGAATCATTAATATGTAGAACCTCAATGCTTAAAATAAAATTTATTGTAATATTTGATTTTAATTTGTTCATTCTTGTCTCCAAGTTTTCGTCCATTTTGTAAAAAGACAAGTCAACAATTCTTCTCCGGAGCTTCCATTGGGTTAATTGTTTGAGCAATAATTAACCACATTCGTCCCATTTTTTGTTATTAATCTAAAGTTTCCACACGTCGTATTAATAATATTATAATTAGAACACATTTATCTTATTATTTGGCATATATGTTAAGCGTACAACACACATCGAATATTGACCATAGACCGTTCAATGAGAAATAAAGAAAAAATTTAATTTTTAACATAATAGTTTGTAATTCACAATGTAACTATACATACTTAAATTAACTAAATTACGTCTATTAGATGGTGTATCTGGAAATAGCAGTTATTGTTTGTTGATGTTATATTAATCGAATTGAGATCGATCTTATTGTAGAAGTAATAACCCCTAATTCAAGTCAGGTAAATATTGTTATCAATTACATGCATGATTTTAACTCTCTAAATGCAGTGAAGTAGAAAAAAATAATATATTTCTATGAAATAAAAGAATGATGATATTGAATAGCTGTTATTGGATCAAAATCCTTGGTATTACTGTTAATTAGCCTCTAATGCACACTTTTTAAGAAATATTTTAGAAGTTTAAATTGAAAAGAACTTGCAAAAATTTGAATATACATTTTGTATTGTATTGTTACATTCATTATCATAAATCTGCACTTGCATGCATTTCTATTCCATTAAAAATTTGGCCAAAAAATTTTTAAACTTTCAATTCACCCTACTCTATCTACAATATATATATTTGAGCAAAGCTAGTTCATTCATCAAAAGAGGCAGAGGACAAATCTTTTGCCATAAAAAAAAAAAAAACAGCAAGGTCAGAAGAGTTATTTAGGAGTCAAGCTGCATCTAATTTATATATTAAAGTTTGAAAAATTAATAGATTATAACTTTATAAGTGGGTGCTTAATTAAAAGTGCGACATGTATATCTATATCTATGGCCATGAGTTAAAGGCCTAAAAGCCTAAGACTAATTTATTTGCCGTAAAAAGAATGAGTTGCTTATATATATATACATATATATAAACTGATTGATGTAAAAGTAAAACAAAAGTTCAAGTTAATTAGCCATGCATTATTTGAAACCAAAAGCACAAAGTAGTCCTTTTATTTTCCTTTTTTTTTTATTTTTGTTTTATTATAATATGAAACATAAAAGAAAAGTTGATTAGGGAGATAATTGTGGATGTGATTTGAATTAGTTGTTATTCCATAATTCCACTATTTCAAATAAAATTAGAATTCTAGTACTATTAGAAAAAGATAAATCATATTTCAAATAAAATCGGAATTTGCTTTTTCTTTCTTTTTTTTTTTGTTTTTAAAGATAAGATTTAAATTTGCTAATTTTATTACAATTAAAATAATTTTAAGACTTTCAAATACACACGAGATTAAAAAATTTTAAAAATAAAATTCATAAAGAAATTATCAAATTATAGTAAAATGATTCTTTTTATTTTGCCCGTTATACAAACATATATGCCCGGATCACATGTAATATAGACATATTTGCCAGGATCACATAGAAAAAAGCCAAAACGAAGCATGTGATAGCAATAGAAAAGAAAAAATAGATAAAAGGCAATCGGAAAATAGACAGAATGAGGACAATTTATCTTTATATATGTGACAGTGCCGTGCCATACGATTTTAAAGGCAATTAATATAAGTGAACTTTAGGCTTAAGGATAAAATTTGCTAATTACCTATTAAAAATGGTATAAATTTATTTTTTAAATATATTTTAAGCTAAAATTGATTTTAAATATCGAAAATGATATACATTTGTATTTGTCGTTGTATAGTTGACTTAAATTTATCATTAAAAATAACATGACTTCATATAAAAAAAATGAAAATACACATACGGCAGGCTAATTGAAGCACATAAACTTGTCACATTTGTTCTGTAAATTGATACTTTGCTTTGACTTGAAAAAATTTCTTATCATCAGATATTTTCCGCTTATTTATCCGAAATTCAGTTATTTTGATAGGTTTACCACCGGAAATTTTAATTTTACAGAGCATATATGACAACCGATAAGTTTATGGAGTTTTAATCAGCCAATCACATGTGTTTTCTTTTTCTTAACCGGAGCCTTATTATTGGAGAGTTAATTTCATGCACGGTTATTAAATTATAACACTTGTAACAAGTAAGTTAAAATAAAAATTTTGAATAGAAAGTTATCTCATAGTAGAGAAATGTATCAGAAAAGTCATTTTGATCCGAATTCATTCCACACTTAGATGGAATGCACACATGTGTTTGCTTTTGTTTAGCCTTGGGGTTTAGTCACTCTTCTTATCGAATAAATAAATAAATTAAGGAAATTTTTTATTTAAACCAATGCATATATATATAAAAAAAAATTCTTGAATCAAACCAATTCCATATTGCGGTGAATATTTTTTCATAGCTATTTTTCTTTTTCATAAATTAAAATACAGAAACCAAAAAATAAAAAATAAAAAAAGAGGATAGAATTAATAATAGTGGTCAAAGTTTGTGCTTAAAACCAAGGGCTAATATGAAAAATGAAACTTCCTGTACTTGAAAACAAAAAAGATATAAAAACCGCTTCATACTTTACATAATTCAGCTACTAAGTGAATAAAAATCAAGTGTGAAACGAAAAATATACCCTCTATTTTTAATTTTAAAATTTTAAAATAACCAAAATTTTCTGTTAGTTTGATTCGGTTAATCGAAAAATCAAAAATTAAAATTATTTTTTTAAAACTAAAAAAATTATTTCTAAAAATTATACAAAATTATAAATCTTAATATACTAAAATAAAAACATATAAATTGTACAAAATAAAAATCCAAATTAAAGATACAATCCCAAAATATATAATAAATAATGGAATAAAACCGTTAAATAAATTTTTTCATTTAATCGATTTTCAATTTAATCGTCAAAATTTTAAATTATCACCTAAAAAAATAATATTAATAATTGATAAATGTACTCATATAATTTACAACTCAAAATAAGATAATTTGCATGCATAAAATAATTATTCAATTAAAAAATTCAAAAAAATATATAACTATATAGAATTTTGGTTCGGTTTTCATGCATTTTTTCCTTTAAAAACTGAACCGAACTGAAAAATTGAATTTTTTAAAATTTAAAATCGAAATTGAACTAAAAAATCAAAAAATTAAACTAAATTAAAAAAATCGATCTATTCGAATTTTCAATTTTTGAATCGAAATTTACTCACCCCTGCAAGGGATGATTGACAAGTCAATAATAGCTCTAGTCTTGACTTCCTCTATTTTCAAGTAAATTCTCGAGTAATATACATCACAATAAATTAAGGAAATTTCTTTCGGTATTCACGGGTTTAATCTTCCTCCGCTGATCTTGTCACTCATTTTGCTTATGTGTTAGCCTTGGGGTTTAGTCACTCTTCTTATCGTATAAATAAATAAATTAAGGAAATTTTTTATTTAAACCAATGCATATATATATATATATATATATATATATATATATATATATATATATATATATATATATAAATTCTTGAATCAAACCAATCCCATGTTGCAGTGAATATTTTTGCATAGCTATTTTTCTTTTTTCATAAATTAAAATAAAAAATAAAAAAGAGGATAGAATTAATAATAGTGGTCAAAGTTTGTGCTTGAAACCAAGAGCTAATATGAAAAATGAAACTTCCTATACTTAAAAACAAAACAGATATAAAACCGCTTCATACTTTATATAATTCAGCTACTAAGTGAATAAAAATCAAGTGTGAAACGAAAAATATACCCTCTATATATATCTTGACTTTCTCTTTTTCTCTTCTCTACGTTCTCTTCAACTACAAATATTGCATCACCTGCCTGTTTATCATCATCATCATCTACAAACATAAATTAAATAGAGACATGAATAATGGCATAGTGGAGAAGGCTCTAAGCAGCCTAGGCAAAGGATTTGATCTTACATCAGATTTTCGCCTCAAATACTGCAAAGGTAAACAGAGATTAGTTTTGCTTAATGAAGCTGACAAAAGAAAGCTCATAGTTCCTGGTTTTGGAGCTGTTCAAGATGTCTCCGTTGATATTAAGTGTGATAAAGGCGACCGAGTTCGATATCGATCCGACATCCTCGAGTTTCAACAGGTACGACCTCTCTCTCTCTGTCTTTTATAATTTTTTATGAATTTATGGATTCTATTTATTTTACAATTATTAGTACAGATGTCGGAGCATTTCAACCAGAAATCATCGGTGCCGGGGAAAATTCCTTCGGGACTTTTTAATGCAATGTTTGGATTTGAAGGAGGGAATTGGGCAGGTGATGCCGCTGATACTAGATATTTAGGACTTGATGGCTACTTCATTGTCCTTTTTGATGTTCATATCGATCGCTATCCTCTGCATCTTTCCGATGAGGTTCTTAATGCCGTTCCTTCTTCTTGGGATCCTTGCGCTCTTGCCAGGTATTTTATTAATTAATTGCTAAATGATTTAGTTGTTATCAAACAAGTAAATGATTTTTAGTTCATAATTTTGTAACTATGTTAATTAGATTGGAAAATGGAAGTCCGACTCTTCTCATCTACAATTCTACTATTTCTAAAACAAGAAGTTGGACTTGGTCATTTAGGGGAGCAAGGCTTCGAATTCACTTAAATTTTGATTTTTATTAACTTAGGAATTAGCATCAAATGTGATAAATAATATGGCTGCCCAATCAGATCTCTCTCTTTCTTCAACAGTACTTTGACCACGTCCAAATTCGATGATTACGTTAACTAAACTTAATTAAATTAACTTCTTAATAAACGAAAATACTGCCAAGTTTCCTTTCTAATTATATGAAGTTAATGGTATCGATTTTATCTGCAAATTCCTTATTGAAATTTTATTTTTTAACACATTTCACGTCGACTTTATTAATTTGATAGAGCTTCCCAAATAAAGTTTTAATTTTAAAATTTATATTTATATATATATATATATTTATGCCAAGGCATCCCCCATTAGAGCCAGGTGGCCATTCATAAGATGTTAACCGTACCTTTCTTCATGCTAGCTGACTTCCAAATTAAAATACAATAAAAAATATAAAAATAAACTAGAACAATTGAGAAATTCTCTTCTTTGTTTCATCTAACAGGAAACAACTCGGTCTGCGTCCGTACTTGTTCCGGTATCTTTTTTCTTTTTTCTTTTCCTACTATATTTTCTAGTTGAATATAATAGAATAGAATTTCTAGATTTTGATCTTTTACCCAAGAAAAAAAATTGGAAAATAGAATTAATTTTCTAAATGTACAATCTGTTCAGACCAAGTCAATATAATAAAAGTATGGAGGCGTTTTTGGTCATGAACAGACGTGTTTACTATTATATTAATTTTCTTTTTTTTTTATCAAAATTGTTTAAAAAAAATTTAATATCAACATAAAATGGAAATTTTTGTTTCGACGATATTGTAGTCAAGAATATCAGCCCCATATCAAATAAAAGAAACAGCTATGATCGTATAATTAAATTATAATTTCATTTATTTTTTAATGTGAAAATAAAATATGCTTCTTGCTTTTATATTCCTTAGTTGAAAATTCGGAATTGTTGATTTGTTCTTTTACATGATTTTCTCGTATTGAACTTCGAAATTTCTGATAATTCAATGCCACATCATCTACACGAAAGTTGCCTTAGTTAACAAGTAATTTCCATTTCCACATAAATTATGTAAATTGAAATTTGTGGACAAGAAAATAATGAGATCAGAATTTGGAAATCTTAGTTAGAGTTTCAAATTTTTTTTAATAAAAAAATAAATTTGAGAATTAATTTTTAAAATAAATAAATATATTAAGCATGTCATAGGATTTGGTAGGTAGGTAAAGATTTGGTAAAAGAAATGAGGAGAGCAAACCAAACATTTGTTGAAGATTGAAATTATATAAAACTAAAATGATGTAATGAAATTTGTAATTTTTGGACAGATTCATTGAAAAATATGGAACTCATATAGTTGTGGGGTTGAGTATTGGAGGCAAAGACGTAATTCTAGTCAGACAACATAAATCTTCCAATCTGGCTCCATCCCAGCTCAAGAAACACTTAGAAGAACTTGGTGATCAATTATTTTCAGGGATTTGCAATTTTTCCCCTAAATCTAAACCCCAGAGGAGCAAGGTTATCATTTTAATTAACATAATAATTACCTTTAATTAATTCATTAATTAAATTCTCCTATACTTAATTATTATATTATCCTAATTTAATTGTATAAATTGCAGGCTCCCCAGGCATTCAACGTCTTTAATCCACAACCTGTTCCCTTCAATAGCTTCTCATCCATGACTTCAAAAGATGTAGGTTCTCATCTTTGCAAAAGCTGAGTTTAATTTTTACAAGAATTTTATTATCATCATTATATATTTACTTAAACAATAAATACTTACATTCACTTGTAATTTAGTTTGTATTTAGAAAATGTAAAACTGACATTGAATTAGTGGTAAAAATTGCAGGGAATTACAGTGATATGCACAAAAAAAGGTGGAGATTTATCATTGAACGATCACTGTGAATGGCTTCCAACAGTTTCAACAATGCCGGATGCCATTCATTTTCAATTTATGCCCATTACTTCTCTTCTTAATGGCGTTCCTGGCAAAGGTTTTTTATCACATGCCATCAACCTTTATCTTCGATGTAAGTTTATTTATCCATTAATTTATTTGTTACTTTTTTCAAACAGATTAATTACTAATTGTTAATTTGATTTTGAATTTAATTGCAGATAAACCTCCTCTATCTGATTTACAAAATTTTCTTGATTTCCAATCACACAAAATATGGGCTCCTGTTCACAATGACCTTCCATTAGGCCCTACTACTAATATGTCAACCTCTTCGCCTGCCCTGCACTTTAATTTGATGGGTCCTAAACTCTATATTAACACTTCTCAGGTATCCAAATTACCTCTCTATTTTGTCTGCAAAATTTTTTATTCTTTTTACACTCATCTAATGAATAAATATATGTTATATTGCTCATCAGGTTACGGTTGGGAAGACGCCAGTAACTGGAATGAGATTCTACCTTGAAGGCATGAAAGGCAACAGGTAAAAATAATAACACTTCTTAGTTCTTAGTTCAAGTGGTTGGACATTCATTCTGCTTAAGTAAGGTCTTTCATTCTAATTTTATGAATGGCAAAAAATATGGCGACCAAATTTGATCTGTGTGGTACTAATTATATATAAAAAAAAGTATGATTTATCAGAATAAAAAGAAAACAAATATTAATGAGGATTGGGTTGGCGGTGCAGGCTAGCCATACACCTTCAACATCTATCAAACACTCCAACAATGCTTCAAAACAAGATAGAAGATACCCAATTGTGGAGAGGATCAGAAGAAAGCAATGATGTCATGAAATTTTTTGAATCGATTTCAAGAAAAAAGTTCTCCCATATATGCACAGCACCAGTTAAATACAATCCAGAATGGAGCACAAGAAAAGACACAGCTTTCTTTGTAACAGGAGCACAACTCCACGTCAAAAAACATGGTTCCAAACATGTTCTCCATCTCAGGCTATTATACTCCAAGGTTTCAGATTGCTTCGTGGCCCAATCCCGATGGATTCAAGCCTCTTCAGAATTTTCTCACAAATCATCAGGGCTCCTCTCCGCCCTCAGCACCTCCATATCAGGCGGAGCTTCGGGGAAAGAGAAGCCGCAGGCGGTGATAGTGGATTCAAGTGTGTATCCATCAGGACCGCCGCCGCAGACTCAAAAGCTTCTGAAATTTGTAGATATTTCGCAACTTTGTAGAGGGTCACAGGAAAGTCCTGGACATTGGTTGGTGACGGGAGCTAAGCTGGATTCTGAGAGGGGCAAAATTTGCCTACAGGTGAAGTTTTCTTTATTGAATATCTGTTCATGAAACAATTATCAGATATTGAATAATTTTTGTTCGTATGATTATTATTGTTATTATTATTAAGTTAGTTATCAATACCACACACGAAATCGTGTACAGAGTGGTGGCTTTGATTTGTGAGTAATTGTAAGGAATGGAAAATTATTTTATTCTTATAAAAGTGTATAGGAAGAGCCAACATTTTTAATATGGTCAATTTTTTGATCATTTATGCATTGTTACAGAGACTTTTGATGTTAATGACTTTGAAAGTGGGATATACTACAGAGATTGCTCTTTCTTTCTTTCCTTTTTGTTATCAAGTACATATTTGGGTTCGAACCTTGATGATCGAAAAGCATTCTTGAGAGTTTCAATCAGTTTAGCCACGCATGATCTTAAACACTAAATCCCCAGTGGCCGTGGAGATGGCTTTAATCTTTATTTTTCTTCGTACTTTGCTTTATAGTTTTTCCTAATTATTCTCTTTTCTGCTCATTTGGTTATATTTATTTATTTCATGAATTTCGTCAAGTATAAATGGCCTAAGACATTGCGTGCATATTGATAGGGCGATCTGTTTTATTGAGCCTTAAGGTCTTTGATTAATCTGTATCTTTCTCCTACGATGCCTTAGATCTTCATAATACGTTTGAGCCTTTTCTTGAAGCTTTAAGTGTTTCATTTGACTAGGCCTGGCTAGGTATAGTTGCGCTGGCCTATCCATTAGGTTGTTGTTGCTACCTTACAATCATCATGGACATGGACCATTCAACCATATTTATTAACCATGCTTGAAATTTATAAGCCCAATACACAGAGATAGAAAAATGTTGATCTATGCAGCTTTGCCAAAAATGGCCTTGTAATGGATATGAGTGTGAACCGTTGCATTAAATTTTGCTAAAAATTGTCACTTTTTATCTAAATAAGCAATATTAATATAATTATTAGTTTTCCTAATTTTTATAAAAAAATTATATGTACTTTGATTTATGTATAAATAAGTGTTTACCTTCCAAAAATATGGTATAGTTTCCATCTTAATTTAAATTATTACAATAAAGTATATAAAAAAATAGAAATATTAATTAAATATTCTATTTACATTATATGAAGAGTAAAATTAAAAATTATACATTAAATATTATTTTGAATTTACTGAAGTGGCAATTTAGTGGAACAAATTTATTTTTTTTAAAGTGACAATTTAGTAGAGAGGGAGGTAATTAGGGGTGTACACGGACCTGAATCTTCCTGCACCTAACCGAAGTACCAAAAAAAAATTCAGAACCGAACTGTACCGTTAACTTTTTTACTAGAACCGAACCGAATTGTACCGTTGACTTTATTTGAAATGGATCTGGATATTTCACCTAAAATTGGATCGAGAATCGTATTGAACTGTACATAATTATCTTGTACTGAATTATACTTAAAGAACCGATATTTATTAATTATTATATATACTACTAATAATTTATATATAAATATTACTTATAATTTTTATTCTATAGGTACTCCATAAATTTAATTTTATAATTATTTACATTATATATTTTAATACACAAATTAAGATAATAATTAGTTAATAAATTAAATTAAATATTTTAATTATTAAGAATAGAAATTTAATTATTATAATAATTATTCTATATATATGAATATGAATATGAATATGAATATATAACTAAAACGATTTGTATTTAATTTAATTTATTTTTAATATCACTTAACTATTATTTTATTTTCTTTATAAATATCTATATAGATATGTAAGTTAAGTAATTTATCACATAAATACTTTATCAATTAATTTCATTTATTTTGAGTATCAATTAACTAATACTCACCTATTTTTAGGACAATACCTATATGAATATCTAAATTACTAATGTAATTAAATATATTTATTATATATAATGAAATATTGCCAATTAATGTATTATATGAGTGTATAATTATTTTACCAATTAATTTCATTTATTTTTAGTGTCATCCAGCTAGTATGTATATATTTTCGTATACTACCTATATTAGTAATAGAGTTTTAAATCAATAATATGATTATATATATAGTTATTGTATATAATAAAATTTTATCAATTAATATAATTATATGACTATATGAATATGTAATTATCTTATCAATTAATTTTATTTACTTTTATATCATGAATGATTAAATTTACTTATAATATGAGTACATATACTTTCACTAGCTATCACTTAACTAGCATTTATCTATTTTTGCATAATACCTATATGAGTATTTGAGTATTTAAATTAATAATACAATTATTATATTAATCAAATTTTACCAATTAGTGTAATTATATATGTATATAATTACCTTAGCAAATAATTTTATTTTCTTTCACTATCACTCAATTAGTATTCATCTATTTTTGCACAATATCTATATGAATAATTGAGTGTGCAAATTAACAATATAATTATATATAATTATTATATTAATGAAATTTTACCAATTAATGTAATTATATATGTATATAATCAACTTAGCAACTAATTTCATTTCCTTTCAATATCAACTAATATTCATTTATTTTTGTACAATATTTATATGAGTAATTGAATAAATATACATTAAATTATTCATTTATTCTTAAATTATTCGTTTATTCTGCATTTTATAAATAATTTAATTTAGACTATTAATTTAATATTTATTTAAAAAATATTTTATATTTACTCTTATTTTTATAAATAATGGTAAATATAAATTATTTTTCTAATGGTATAAAATTGAATTTAAAAAAAATTAAATTAAAAATTTTTTAAGAGGAAAATTTTTTTATTTTGAAATTTTGGGGGAGTAAAAAATTTGATTAAGTAGTTAATAATTTTAAAAATATTTAAAATAGAATTATTTGAGGGTTTTAGGGAAAATAGGTTTAGGGCTTTCACTCTTTCCCCCTTTATGCCTCCTCTCTACCTTCACTACGCTCCCATCACGCAGCCTCTCACTTTGCAAATTTAAGCTCAACTGGTAAAAGAATGAAATTTCATTGTTAATTTATGTAATTTAATTCAATTTATGTTAATTTTCACTCCGTCCCTTTCACGCAGCGGCAGCACAGAGCACACAACCTTCAATTTTTCCTCCATCCAACTTGAATCTTCCTTTGTTGGCCACCGGATAGTCTCCGATATAACATCATGACTTTAAATTACCCGAATGATAAATAAATCGACCCGCATTATGTTTAAATTTGGTATTAAAATGAATAAAAATTAATGAAAGTAAAAAAAATTTAAATAAAATAGTTTGCGGTTGAATTATTCTTGAATTGGGGTTTAATTGCATAAAAAAAGAAGTTTTGGTGATAAATTGTAGATAGGGTAAAGATGGAGGGACCAAATGGAAAGTTTGCCAAAACGATGTCATTTTGCCTTTAGATTTTCCCCCATTTTTCTAAGGAACCAGCGGATTCCTTTTTTTTTTTTCACTGTCTCATCGCCCTCTTCCTTCTTCTTTTCCTCTTCTCTTCTTTCCTTTTTCCTTGCCGTCGCTGATCCCCCACCAGCCTCCAGCCGTCGGCTCTGCCTGAGCAGCTCGTTGATGCCACTGCTTTTCTCCCTCCCTTTTGCGCACGATAGTGGTCACGACTCCTCCCCTGCGTTACCTCCTCTCTTGCTCGATTTCCTCTTTAATCCACCCCGATGGTTGCTTTTCTCCCATAATTGATAGGTAAGCTTTGATTTCTCCCTTGATTTTAATTTAGAATGAGAAAAATTGTGAGAAATGGGAGAATTTCAAATTTAGGGATGAAATCAGGTAATTATTATATTTGTACAAATTTTTAAATTTTTTATTTAATGTTTATATTTTTTTGTGATCTAATTATTTAAAATTTGTGATATTTTTTTAGATATTGCTCAAGATTCTGAAGTCAGTGCTAGCATAATGCAAAGGACGACTGTTGAATATTAACTTTTTATTAATGTTCTTTGACTTAAACTTTATTTAAACTTTATTAAGTATTTTATTAATTTACTTTTTATTTATTATTTGCCATTTTATTTTGCAAAATTTTAAAATTATTGAATTATCCGAAATACTAGATTGTATTATACTGTATTGTTTTGTATTGAAAGAACCGAAGAACCGTGCCAAACTATACCGAATTTTTATAAAACTATAGTACCGAAATTTCAAGATCTTTACAATACTTAATTTTTAAAATTTTTGAAATTTCAAGATAATATGGAGATTTATAAATTTTCGAATTGTACCGTACTGTGTACACTTCTAGAGATAATAATCGAATATGTTATTATTTGATCCATGCATTATGTCAAGTGTTAACTAGCTCATTAGTGACATCTCCTAAAAAAATAAAAATTAAAAGTAGCTCCTTGGCCTTGCTATATTAATTGAAGATTTCTTTTATATTTGTTGGCTCATACCCATGCATGAAAATTAATAATTCAAATTAGTGATAAAGTACCACTGTAAATAAGTTAATTTGTTAATAAATAAATAAATAAAATGAAGGCTACAATTCACATTTGTTATTATATCATTGATTTAGTCTATAAAAACTCATAAATCAGAATTAAACTATAATTTATCTATATTTACTTGAGGGTATTTCTTTTTTATCCAAACTATGTCCATCAAAAAATTAGTGAATCAAACTGATGATATTTTGCTGTGTCATTTTTTGTACATGATAAGGTTTGATTGGTTTAAATGTATCTTAGCAAGAAATATCCATCACTTAGTTACCCTTATAATTAATTACCCGATAAAGATATCACTATACTATATATTCAAGTATTCCATTCATGTGAGAGCACACCCTAATAGCATACGCCAGCACAGCTCCTTGATTCCGACTGAAATCAAGTGATCATATAATTAAATAAATAATATAACTAAAACCACCCATATTGTCTTGAAATTAGTTTACTGTTTTTATTACTTTAAAGTTGGTAATTAAATATTTTAATTAGGGTGGTCCTGCTCTGCTCCAAATTAAGTCATGACCATCGACTCCAGGCCCACCACCCACAGAGGAACCAGCATTGGTTTCTTTTCAATTCCGAATGACAAAAGATATTGGAGAAGCCTTCTTAAAAAAACCCACCTATAATTATAGACTCAAACCACTTTCCTTCAGATTTCTTTTCCTTTATATAAAAAATTAGTAGAATTTCATTAGTAGGAACCAACCCAAAATATTTTATACTTGTTTTTTATTAAGTGCTGTCTGCTAAATCAACCGATATTGGTGGTTACTAATTAACATTATTGTTAAATCATACTAAATAAAATTTTGCATATTCAATTCCCATGTTTGTTTGTATAAAAAATTCCATGTTTGAACAATTCACTGCAAACCAAGTTGTGATTAATTTCAAAAAAAAAAGAGTAATGAAGTGCCAACTGACGTTTGAAATTCCAGCTGTTTGCTTCATTCTAATAGATCTATTGAGATTTTTAACTTGCATGTTCAGTCCAACATATGGCAGGGTTTAATTTCTTGTGGGAAGTCTGAAATTATAAGGTTATCAAATCAAACTTTTAAAAGAAGTATTTTTTTGGTTTAATCATAACTCCTTAATGATGTATGGATTAGGTTTTTCTTTCTGTTTTATTAAATTAATGTTATAAATATCAGAGTTAATTAGAAGATCTTATATCAAATATATATAAAAGAAATTACTGTTATTTATATCATATTTTGATTTCTATTATTATGGTATCGAAATTAATTCACCCTTTAATTTCTGCGTCCAACTTTCATTTAATATTGTCATGTTTACTGTCATATTTTTAATAAACTAATCAACTATGCGAGGGTTTGAATTAGAATTTTATTGTGTTAATTGAATAAACATTAACCTAATTTTGTGCTGAAATTTAAATATATAAGGCAAAAGATGCTCTATTACTAAATCAGAAAACCCCTCAACACAACAACTAGTTGTAGATTAGAACTCCGGAAATATTATTATATATATTCTAAGAGCAATCAGTTGTTAAAATTAGCAACGAAAGATTGTCTGAAATTCATCATAAAAATTGTAGGCTATATTATATTAGAAGTCAAATTTCCAAAATCAGTAGCTAATTAACTACTTATCACTGAGAAGAACTTCCTGATATAGGAACTCTCATGCATCTTCCCGCATGATATTTTTCAGCATCTTGTTCTTCATGTGGTTTAACGTGAAATTAATTAAAATAAAAAAATATTTCCCATCTCAACCAAATTTGTGTCCCAATAGAATAATGTCAATCTCTTTTCATATGAGCTGTTAATTTTTTATATTTTTTATAATTATTGATTTTATTTAATTCTAGTTGGATTGACTTATTATTAGAGTAAAATGATTCAACATTAATTTTTACCATTTGCAAGATTTAAATTCAAAATTTTACTTAAAAAAATAAATGTCTAACCCACCAGTATTAATAATTTCTAAAATCCTTGACTATTGTTATTTAAAAAACTGTTGTAATAATGATTAGATCATGAAATTGTACAACTTGTTGCAGGCAAATATCGTCAGCAATGAAGTGTGTGAGAATTAATTAGTACATTCGTTGTACAATTATTTTGATAATTTCAATTATTGCTAAGAATCGTCATAGATGACGAGCATGAAATCGTTAAGTTGACCTCCTTTTTTTTTTTTTCACACAGTTAAGTTGACCTTTTACTTAAGTAGATCCTTAAAGATGGAAATCAGATATATATTAAACGGATGAATAGAAAAATTGCTTGGTGGTCAGATCAATGTTAATGTGGTTGCACCACTCCAAGGGAAGAGGAAGATCAATGGGGTTAAGTCTATAGAAGAGATTACAGAAAAACAGAAAATTGATTTTCCTTACTTTGACTTTTCTATGAAATTAAAAGAATAGTTTAATTCATATCGGTTTCGCTATTTAAATAATATTAATTAAAAATCCAGAAGGTGTGGTTGAGTGAAAGAGATCCATCCATCCTTAACCAAATTAAGGTCAAGTGATCGATTCTTAATTTTGGGTGTGGAGTAGCCTTAAATTTTCGGACCAACTGTCCTACATTTCGAGATGCCTACAAGTCAGCGAATGTGAATTATTTTAAGTATGATATAACTTAAAAGTGTTTTTCGTCTGTTGGTATGTGCTCACTTAAAGTACCTTATGGTTAAATAAAAAAATAATACTAATTAGATTTGGTTGTTTTCCAATTTTGATTTAGTTTAATTTTTTTTTATTTTAATTAAGTGAACTGTGCTCAAGATTTGATATACCTATGCTACAACGAAGTGGGCCGGGGTATGTCAAACAGCTACCAGAAGATTAGATAATTCTTATCTAATCTTAACTTTATCATAGTCTTCACTTATCAAGATAATACATTTTTTGTTGTAACCATCTTATCATTTTCAGCCGTAACTATCTTAACTTATCTTGTATGTACTATATGTTCAATAACTATGAATATAAAGTTAACCAATTCCAGAAAACATACCCACTCATATATGGTATCAGAGCTTTAGAAGAGAATCAAAGCTTCTTCTCTTAACAGATCCATGGCCTCCCCTCTCCTAGACAATCATATCATCTTCTTTAATGCTCCTTCACATCTTCCCACCAAACTTACCCAATCAATTTTTTCCGGTTGGAGAACTCAACTATACTCTGCACTTATTGGCTACAATCTTATAGGCTATGTTGATGGTAGCTATCCTAAACTTGCAGCAACAATTCAAGACCCAAAAGACAGCACTCAAATAATTCCAAACCCAGAATCAATTCTTTGGTATAGACAAGACCAACTCATTCTAAATGCCATTTTTGGAAGCTATGTTGTAGACATTCAATCTCACATTTCTTCTGCATCCTCCTGTAAGAAAGGATCGTTTATCTGTCCTCTATGCAAATAAATCTCGTACTCGCATTGTTTCTCTCAAGGAAAAACTTCACAACAATCCAAGAGGCATTAGCTCCATCTCTGAATACATGCAAGACGTCAGAGCCACTACTGATGCCCTTGCCATTGCTGACAAACCAGTTGATGAGGAGGATTTAATTATACATGCACTCACAGGTGTTGGACCAGAATTTGCACCTATTGTTGCTGCTGCACGCCTACTAGATACTCTAATTACTTTTGATGAAATCTTGGACAAACTAGAAGCCTTTGAACGAGACACTAAATCTTCAGCAACCACAGATCACTCCCCCATCTTGGCAATAGCAAACAACATGACTCGTCAGTCTAATCAACACTGTCCATGGCATCCTTTTTCCACCAATAATTTCAATCATACCTCTGGTAATAATTCTCATCGGCACTCATCTTCAGGTAGATCGAACTCCAATCGCTCCTCCAACTCCTTTTTCAATTTATGTGAAATACCTGGGCATCACACCAATGAGTGTCGTAAGCTAGCCAGATTTCTCAAAATCAACAATGTGCAGATCAACCCTATGCAACACACACAAAATCATCTACCTACTATCAATATGGCATCTCTTGCCAGACCTATATCTCAACAATGGTTATTTGACACTGGTGCCTCACATCATGTTACTGGTGATGTGAATAATCTACAAATATTTACAGACTATGGTGTCCAGATGAGATCAACATCAGTGATGGTACATGTTTGCATATTTCACACATAGGCACTACTAAGCTTCTTCATCATAACACTTCATTTGCTTTAGATAATATTTTGTGTGCACCCTCTATCAACAATAATCTCATTTTCGTTTCCAAATTCTGTAAATCAAATAATGTCTCACTTGAATTTTTTTCCTTTCATTTTCATGTGAAGGATCTGCACACGGGGCCGACAATGCTTCGTGGGGATAACATTGATGATATTTATTGTCTTTCCAATTCCCACCATCCTTAAGCTCATCACATCAGTACCACTCAGCTTGCCGAATGGCATAGATGCTTAGGTCACCCAGCTATTCCTGTCATTCGTTCTGTTCTTTAATTTAGTAACTTAAAGTTAGGTTCTTTTTTCAGCTCAAATTTTCATTGTACCTCTTGTGCCTTGAATAAAAGTCATAATTGCCATTTGCTGAAAACTCTCTTCATAGCTCCAAGCCTCTAGAATTAATTTACTTTGATATTTGGCTCCTACAAATCCATCCATAGATGGTTTTCGGTATTATTTAATTTTTATCGATCATTTTAGCAAATACATTTGGCTTTACCCTATGAAGAAAACATTTGATGTTGCAACTTTGTTTCTTCAATTCAAGTTACTCGTTGAAAATTTTTTTCATCATTCCATTATTTCGGTTTACACAGACAATGGAGGTGAGTATCTCTCTATTGCACCCATTCTAAACTCTCATGGCATATCTCATTTTAAAATACCTTTATACACTCCTGAGCACAATGGCACATCTGAATGCAGGCATCGCCATGTGGTTGAAACGGGCCTGGCTCTCCTTCACTCTGCATCTCTTCCACTTTTTTATTGGTCTTATGCTTTTCAAACAGCTGTCTACTTGATCAATCGTCTTCCCACTTCCGTTCTTGACCATCTCTTTCCCTTTCAGAAGCTTTTTCATCGCCCACCTAATTACTTTCGTTTAAAGATTTTTGGTTGTTTATGCTATCCTTGGCTCTGTCCGTATACCACCTCGAAACTTCAATCAAAATCCACTCCTTGTATTTTTCTTGGCTACTTAACAAGTCAGTTTCCTTACAAATATCTTGACCTAATCTCAAAGAAAATTTATGTTTCATGTCATGTTAAATTTGTTGAACACATATTTTCCATGCAGGATAACACTAGACACTTTATACACTCCATGCTAGCATTGAATTCTTCATGTGTGGATCTTCCTGTAAGTAACACTCTTATTTTCTCACCTCCTATTTCGATTCCTTCTTCTTTCACCACTACCGTTCCCACTCCTAACCTAACTCTTAATTCTCTCCCATCACCTACTAACCCACCTTCTCCTTCTCCCTCTATCACTCATACTTTCCAACCATTCTCTTCCACACCCTTCTCTCTCGTTTCCTCTCCCTTTACCTCTACCGACCCATCCTCTCCCTCTCCCTCCACCTCTCATACTGCCTCCCATTAACCACCTTCTCATAACCTTCAACCTTCCTATGTTAGAAAACCAAATTCCAAGTACATTAGTTCTAAGTTTGTCAATCACATCGCTGCCCACCCAACTCCTCCCACTTTTGAACCTAAAAACTTATATGAAGCAATGAATAATGAGTATTGGCGTGCTGCAATGTCAGAAGAATTCAATGCTCTTATGAAAAATGGCACTTGGGATCTTGTCCCACCTGGACCATACAATCTTGTGGGTTATCATTGGGTCTTTCGCATTAAGCGCAATACGGATGGTATAGTTGCAAAATATAAAGCCCGCCTTGTTGTAAAAGGTTATCATCAATGTCCTGGTTTAGACTACTCTGAGACATGCAGCCCAGTGTCAAAACTGACCACTATCCGTCTCATTCTTAACTTGGCTCTCACCTATGGCTGAAAGCTTCGTCAATTAGATATAAATAATGCCTTTCTTCAAGGTACTCTTATTGATGAAGTTTTTATGGTTTAACCACCTGGCTTTATTCATTCTTCACTGCCCAACCATGTTTTCAAGTTGTACAAAAGCTATTTATGGTCTCAAACAAGCACTAAGAGCATGGTACCAAGAGCTCAAAGGGTTTATTCTTTAATTTGGTTTTCAGAATTCAGTAGCTGACTCTTCCTTATTTATTTACAATAAGGACATAATTTGCATCTAATTTTTGGTCTTTGTTGATGATATAGTTCTCACTGGTACCAATGAAAACTTTCTTGAAACATTTGTTTAGCAACTTGGCTACAGATTCTCTCTTAAAGATCTTGGTATGTTGCATCAATTCTTAGGTGTTGAAGTTATCCATATAACTGGAGGTCTCTTTCTATCTCAACATTATCATATTGGCAATCTCCTGAAAGCTTTTTCAATGGCTGGTGCTAAAGAAGTCCATGCTCCCATGTGCTCCACATCTCCTCTATTACTCAAAGATGGCTTTGCTCCTATTGATCCAACTCCCTATCGAAAAATGGTTGGTGGACTACAATACTTATCTTTAACTCACCCTGATGTCTCTTTTGTAGTTAATTGCCTGTCTCAATTTATGCATTTGCCTACTAAAATTTATTGGACAACATTGAAATGAGTTCTTTATTATCTTAAACACACAATCTTTCATGGGTTTTTTCTGCAAAAGAACACTTTTCTACACCTCTGGGCTTTCAGTGATTCGGATTGGGATGGTAGCCGCGATGATGGTCGATCAACTACGGCTTATCTCATCTGTCTCGGCTCCAATCCAATTTCCTGGAAATCCCGACGTCAGAAAATGATTTCTCGATCATCTTTTGAGGCTAAGTACAAAGCTATAACTGACACTATTGTGGACATTATATGGGTTCAAAATCTACTTCAAGAATTAGGAGTTCAGCTGCCAATAACTCCTTCTTTATATTGTGACAACACTGGTGCCACTTTTCTCTGTGCAAATCCAATCTTTCACTCCAGAATAAAACATATCTCTCTTGATTACCATTTTGTTCGTGAATATGTTACACTGGTCAACTCAAAGTTCATCATATCTCTACCAAAGATCAACTCACAGATGTTCTTACCAAAGCCTTGATTCGACAACCATTCCTTACTTTTCGCTACAAGATTGGAGTCTCCAATGGAGCCTCAATCTTGTAGGGGCATGTCAAACAACTACCAAAAGATTAGATAATTCTTATCTAATCTTAACTTTATCATAGTCTTTACTTATCAAGATAATACATTTTCTGTTGTAACCATCTTATCATTTTCAGCTGTAACTATCTTAGCTTATCTTATATGTACTATATATTCAATAACTATGAATAAAAAGTTAACCAATTCTAGAAAACATACCCACTCTTATAGGGTATGCAGCCCTCATTCAAACCCTCACATTTTTTGATTTTTCATATTTTTTTCACATTTTAGCCTTTTTTCCTTATTTTATTAGAGGTTTAAATGGAAAAATCTCATTATATTGAGACATGCTTTATCACTGAAATATTCTTAATAAAATGTATTCAAATTTGTTGGTTTCATGTATATTTACTTTTTAACATCCTCAATTTATTATGCGTCCACTTAGGGTGTGTTCGACATTGCTTCTCAAGAAGTAAAAAGCTGATTATGAGATAAAAAAATGTATTTGGTAAATGCTAATTTTTGACAAATCAATTTTGTGAGAACTGAAAAATTCTTCTATTAGAAAAGCTAGAAATTGAAACTTTTCAGAAAACTGAATTTTAACCTTTCAAGAAAGTTGATTTAAATTTTTTTTAGATAAAAATACCCTTTATTTTATTTTATAATTATAAGTAGACCTAATATAAAAGACTCATTTTCTCTTGCCCTATCACCCAAAATAATCTAATGTAAAAAGAATTTCATTTGTTTTCTTCTTTCTTCTCTTTCTTTTATCACTCAAAATCGTTGAAATTTAAAAGGATCAATCCGTATTGCTTAAGGTCTCATCCTTTTTGTATTTGCCAGGCATCATTCAAGGTTTGATCTTGTTTTTATTCTTTTTTTTTTCAATGGAAGTAATTATTAAAATTTATCTTTATTTATATTTGTGACTTTTGTATGGCACTGTTTGTTTGTTTGGTTGTTTGTTTATTTTTCTGTTTGTTTGGTTTTTTGTTTATTTTTCTTTTTAATTGAAGTTATTATAACAATTTTCCCTTCTTTATATTTATGACCTGTAATGTGGCGGCAGGTTTGATATGTTTTTCTTTTTCTTTTTTTAAACACTTCTTTTGTTTCTTTGTGTGGCAGCTGAATTTTAGGTTAACACTTAGAGAATAATTGATGTCTAATACGGCATACAAGGAAAATTTCAACCCCTAAATAGTTGGTTTCAAACGGCATTACTTTCCTTAGAAAACACTTAGAAAACAATTGATGTCTAATACTGTTTCTTTATGCATATCTCCATCAGAGTTACATAGTAGGTAGCTAGTAAATTTTGATGCTACTTCCAACTGTTTTGATTAAATTATAGCTAGGTATTTTAATTTTTTTTAAAGTAGTTTAGATCATAAAGTTGATTTAAAATAGAGCACCAAAATCAGTTTATAATAACTTAAAATATTTTAATGATAAGTTTGATGAAGACTTTTACAGAATAATTTTTCCTTTATAAAAACAAGCTTATTAATCTTAAACAAATGTTATACATCCTTTGCAAAAACTTATTTGCACTTGTAAGATTTCAATTGGTGAGTCTAATAACATACAAATTTAATAATAAAATTGATGTCCAAAATAGGCTCATATATAATTGACAAGTGTCATTTTAGTGCATTGCAAGTGGCATATTTATTTTTGTTTAGTATTTTTCCCTTTTTATATATAATAACATAGATAAGTAAATTTTATTGTTATGATCTTTTATATACAGGAATCACTTATGTTAATCATGTTAACATTGACTAAAGATTAAATAGTAAATACAATTACTTTATGGTCTTTCATTTTATAAACTCATAATTCATATGAATCATCTAATAATTATGTCATGATTCATGTCTGTAAAAACCATAAGCAAAACCAAACCCATTATATAAAATTTCAAATATAAATTAAATTATTTTATTATAATTTTTTATATTGGTTTGGGAAGGAAGCATACAAATATGTGAATCCACCAGTTCCTACTACCTAATTTGCACAATAAGAAAATTTTAAAGTAACATGATTATACTAATCACTAATTAGAACTTAATTATATATCTTGATTATTGAAATAAATTTACATTGAGCACACATTTTTGTTCACACACACATATATATAGAAAAAAAAGGATATAAGTTCAAATTTGAAATCTTTATGCATACTCCATTTCCTTTTTTCTAGTCTTCATTTGAATATAAAAGTTTCATGCCAGATCTTTTTACTAATCTACATGAATGGTTATCTGGTTTGATTATTTACTAATCTTTATGCATATTTTTAATAACTACTTCTTTACCGTGATTCATTTCAATTCTATTTTTTTTATTATTTATATTTGGATTGTCATGTATAACGATATTTTTTTATATTTTTCTTCTAGATATGGATGATGACTTTTATAATGATGATTTTGATAGCGATGAAGAGGAATTCTTATCAATTATCACATGTGCAACCACAACAATAGGGGAGAATTATGCATTATTTATATATAAAGAACCTTGTATGATATCTTATCAAACAGGAATGAAATGGTTATTAGACATAATACAAGGTCATGAAAAACGTAGTGTTAATATGTTTAGAATGAGAAAAGATGTAGTATTCCAATTAATTTCTGATTTACAATTCAATTATGGATTGAAACATAGTAAAAATATGTCAATAATTGAAAAAATATGCATTTTCCTTTACATACTTGCTCAAGAAGCATCTAATAGGCATGTTCAAGAGCGTTTTTAGCATTCAGGTGAAACTATTAGTAGAGTTTTTGGAGAAGTGTTGGATTTTTTTTATCTTTTAGCAAAAGACTTAATAAACCCTAAATATGCTAAATTTCAAGAAATTTCACTAAAAATTCTACATGACAGTAAATACATGCCTATTTTTAAGGTAATATTTCTAAATATTATATTTTTATCTCATAAAAATTCAAAAAAGTTATGTGTGTGTGTGTATATTAGGATTGCATAGGAGCTATTGATGGAACACGTGTATCGGCGCGTATAAGTTCAAAAAATCAAATACCATTTATAGGAAGGAAAGGAATACCAATACAAAATATTATGGTTGCTTGCAATTTTGATATGCAATTTACATTTGTATTAGCCGGATGGGAAGGAACGACACATGATACACACATATTTTTTCATGCAATCAACAAAAAAGAATTAAATTTTCCAAAACCACCTCATGGTAATATTCAATTTAATTTATTTTTATTTCAATTCATAAAATTTTTTCATTGTTCTATATAACTAATACTTTTTTTTTTAAATATAGGAAAATATTATTTGATGGATGTAGGGTATCCACAAATGAGAGGATATCTATGATCTTACAAAGGGGTAAGATATCATCTTCCTGATTTTTCAGCTTGGTGAACCTGCAGAGGGATATCAAGAAATCTTTACTAGTGCTCATTATCTTTTAGAAGTTGCATTGAACGAACATTCGGAGTTTGGAAACAAAGGTGAAAAATTTTACGTGACATGCCTTCATTTCCATTTAAAACTCAAACAAATATTGTGGTTGGAACAATGACATTACATAACTATATTCGAAGGCATTCTTCAAGTGATCCAGCTTTTACGAGACTTGATGAAGACTCGAATTTTGTGCCGCTTAATAATTTTGAAGATATCGAGCATACTTCACATTCAAAAAATTATACGAGTAGTAGAAGTATAGAAATGGATTCTATATGTGATCAAATTGCCTTTAGTTTAGTACGTAGAAAAAAAGAATTTAGTTTAATGATTTAGAATTATAAGAAATAATATGTGTGAGAAATTATGAAAACAAAATATATATATATATATATATATATATATATATATATATATATATATTATTTTTATGTTATATTTATTTTTATTTAATTATATATTTTTTTAATAGTTTAGTGGAGTAAAAAATGCAAATAAATGGGAATAATTATTATTTTCTAGTGAGATATTGAATATAATATATTAAAATTATATTGTCATTTTTTGACTTTTTATTTTGTAAAATAATTTCTAATTGTATTATTAACCAAACAGTTGATAAACTGTTTTTTAATTTATAAGTTATTTTGATTTTTATTTACTAAACAGTTACTTACTTTTTAAGATACAACTTTTGAAAATACAGCTTTTATCAATTGAAAATATTATTTTCATAAATTTTGCCAAACTGGCCCTTAATATAGTATCTAAATGAATACATAATTTCAAATTAATTATAATCTGATCCACAAAAGAATTTACTCTTTAAATACGTAAATGGATTTTTCTTAATTTTTATTTTTTACTTAGGGTACATCAATTATTTGAAATTGAAAGAAAAGCATGAGCATGCATATTATGAAGAAGGAGAAAATGGCAGTCTAGTACAAATTGCGTTGTAAGACATAGTGGGATTGAATTTTATCGCGGTAAGCTTTTTCCATGGGTTCCATGATGTCAGGAAGCTTAATCCTCAGCCTTTCAAACATTTCATGTACAATCTCAGTTGGAAAGTGTTTGATAAACATTGCTTCCCAGGCTGCCCTTATATGCCTTAGAAATTCTGTGGCATCAACGTGCACATCATCTTTTAGCCATGGTGATGGGTTTGTTAGCCCAATTGATTCAATCTTGAAATGACCATTCTTTTCTACCACACCCACAAATTCTTCTGGTGGAGCTGCATATATCGGCATGTTAAAAGCGTCAACTTGTTCTTCCCTTATTAGTCCCTGCAATGTTTAATCCACGAAGTTTCTATGCTTACTAAACTTTTTTCAAATCTACATGATATTCTCTAGCTAGATACATGGTTGATCTATTTAGTAGAAAACAAGCAACGGCTTAAGTTATTATATATTAAACACAAAGGCATAAGTCATTTTGAAGTAATGACAAATACAAGTATACGAAACAGAGCCAAATAAAAAATCGAAAGTTCGCATTATTTGGTTTGGCTTTTTAGTTAGTTTATTTTTTATAAAAATTAACATAATCAAATCAATCAAACTTTTAATAAAATGTGTAGGCAACGTTTTGATTTATTATATATGAATCAAATTAAAATAAAGGGATCAAAATTTATTGTTTCAATTCAGTATATTTGGTTTTTTTTTTCTGCTAACTCTAGTTTGGTTGGTTTTAATCGAAACAAGCGAATGCTTAATCTTTGAGAATACATAATTATCAACTAATAACCCAATTTTCTAGGGCGCATATTGTAACAAATAGTGTGGTAGTGAGAATAGAGGAGGTTAAGAGACACGTACTGTTTTAGCCATGTCAAGTAGAATGGAAGCCAATAAATTGAACAAGATCCCATTTGCAAGCTCAGAATAGGGCATTCCATCTGGGACAGTAGGCATCACAATTATAAGCATACCACCAGGCACAATCTCTTTAGCCCTAGCATTCAAGAACTCATCAAAACCCTTAGCCCATTGGTTTGCATAAACCTTGAGTACAGCTTCCGGGGCACTTGTATAGTGAATTCTCCCTTTGTTCCAGGCCGGAGAGTTCTCATCTTGCAGCTCTTCTGGCTCCTTATTCAGCCAGAAGAGTGCGTAAGTGCATTGAGCAACATGAAGAGAAGACTCGGGGAATAATCGGTCGTAGAAAGAACCCGGTACACCGGCTGCAAAGTATTCTCTTTCCGGTGGGAGAGAGGTGAAGAGGGTGTTGAAATCATTTGATATTTGATCGTTGAATAGCACTTGAAATTCAGGCATTGTAGAATTAGGGCACTGGGATTTGTACTTATTTTTCACTACATTTATTATATCTTGCATTGACGTGAAAGTGTTTGGACCAACTGCACACCCTAAATCTGCAACACGAACTGTATTTGATGTAGATAAAAAGGATTTTACGTCTAGCTTCTTCATAATTTCCTCATCAATTATGTCCTTTACAACATTTGTAGCCAATCTCTGCCAGTGAAAAATTAATTATTTTACACGAGATTAAAAAATATATAATGTTTTGGTAAGATAATTGAATGTAAATTATGCAAAATGTCATTTAGAAACTTTAGTCTTCAGTATCATTATCACTTTCCTTGATAGAGTAATAACAGGACATGGAACTTTATTTATGCTTCCTTTTAAAATAAAATAAAAATTCATATTTATTACTTTTGAAATAGTTTAAATTTACCTGGCAATCCAGTAGAGAATCAAAAGTCAACTAGTGTTCGAATCTAAAAAGTTGCGTGAGGTTCCAGATTTGTGAAATTAAGGAGTGCAGGTGAATCGATTCTGCCAATTAATCAGATCATCAACTAGACATATGGTATTTGCACTTGCATAAATTCCATGCACATCAAATTTTTAATTTCATCTCAAAGCTCTCTTTATTTTTATTATTATTTTTTTATGCTTTCCTTATCCCTAATGATTTTATAAAGTAGATGATGGGGTCAAGAGGCAGACGATTGAATTGTGCAATGATACCCTGATTTTTATTCAGAATATTATTCTATCTTATTATATTTTTATTTTTTTGGACGGGGTTTAATGTAAACCTTGAAAACTTTTCTTGCTGATTTTCTTGAAAAAAAAATTCATTATTTGAATTATGATTATATAAGGAGTTCATAAGCAGTTATTTTGATTGTGTTTTTTCTATATATATATATATATATACACACGCGCGAGCACACAGAGTTCTGTGTATAACTGATATTACTTTTACAGCTGATGAGATGTCGGATAGTGAATAGTTTATCCTGTCTCTTTTTTCTTCTCTCTAAAAGATCATGAAAGCAGAAAATCTAAAATTCTTTTAAACACAAAAAATGAAGAGCATGTATGTAATCCCACCAAAAAAATATTAAAGTAATTAATGAGTTTTTTTTAATCTTGTTTTTAATAGAAAAAATAGAGATTTACTTGCGAACAAAAAAAAAGTAATAAACGTGAAAGTAAGTTTGACAAAAAGAGACATTAGCCATTTAAAGAAGGAAGAGATGAATGTTTTCTGTTGCAAATTTAATGGAATAATTGAATAAAAATCAAATATTTTCTCTTTGTTTTGAACATTTTTAAGGCTTTATCCCCTTATAAAAATACATTAAAAAATAATTTAATACGTGATTCGATAAATATATTTAGATCATGATCTAATACGTAACTCGATAAATTCAATTCTTTCTGTTGAAAGTTACAGGAATAAATTGTCGTGCATTAAACAAAAACAAGCCAAGAAAATAATCTAGCAAAGCAGCAAATGAGTATGAATGAAATAATAGAAAGAAATATATGTATATATATATTTGGAAACCTGATAGTTGGAGTTTTTGAAGTAGCTGTTAGTTCCTATGCCACCAATGACTTTGATGGGTGATTCTTTCACCAGTGTAGCCATGTTTGAGTGGTAATCTTCCCCTATATATATTCACCCCTATATATACCCGGTAGAGCAGAAAGAAAAGGAATGGGCATTCGAGTAATAATACAACAATTCCTGTTGCTTATGCTTAGATTAATATTTGTTTAAATCATAGGCCCAGGGTCTGCTTAAATAATACATGCATTATAGCCATGATTTATTATTTTTTTCAATAAATGATAATTTTAATATATATAGGTTGGAGTAGGGTTCTTGTTGGATGTGACTTTAAGGGAGTGTAGGAGTCGCGTATTTTGATGTATCTGTTAATAATGAGATTTCTTTCGTTATTATTATTATTATTATTATTATTATTATTATTATTATTATTATTATTATTATTATTATTATTATTATTATTATTATTATTATTATTATTATTCAAAATAATAGAAAGAAAAAACATATACCCTCCCGAAAAAATAAAGACCGAAAGCTTGCAGGAGAAATAACATTTAGTTTGGAATGCAAAGATTCTGAAGAAATTTCAACTTCACGTAAAAAAATTAATTAAGTAGATCACCACAAAATTAAGCAGTTGAGATTATTAATTATCAATTAATCTTTTAGGCTGATGATAGAGTCAAACTCATAAAATTATATATCAATTAATATAATTTTCAACTTGGAATAGACATTAATTACCAGTTTGCACGTACATAATTAAGGTGCAAAAGTTTCTTAAAGAAACAAGTGGGATTCTGCATATAATTACTAATATAGAAGCCCCATGTGATATTCAAAAATAAAAATAAAAATAAACACCATTTCATACCATTACCCAAACATTAAATTAAAAAAAAACTTTATGTAAAATAAATATATACCAATTTGGAAATAAGCGATTTTGATTTAATCTGAGTAATTTTTTTTCTTTAAAAAATTTCAGATATGACTTTTTTAATTAATTCATCTGATGAAACAAAAAAAAAAAAAGGATTTGATTAAATGCGCCGTTAAACGGAGCATTTAGTCCACTCTTGTTACTTGATAGTTCTATCAAATAAAAATTTAATTTGATCAAAATTAAGATTAAAAAAATTTAATGTAAAAATTTTTAAATATAGTAATTCAATGTAAAAAACATGAAATTTCGGATATTTGACGAGGTGTTTTCTTTTGTACGTTTGTGACAAATGCTTCTGAGATTTTTCAAGCAACAAAAAATCTAAACACAATTTGGCTGTACTTTTCGTTTTATATTTCTATTTTTTTTTTAACTTTTTGTTATCATTTTTAAAGATTAAATATTAGTAATATTTAAATATTACCCATATTTATTTTCTTAGAGATTAATTTTGAATGTAATACCATTCCTTATAAACTATAATTAATTGAGATCCCAATGCAGAAAAACCAAATCATACTGAGAACGCTGGGCAGTAAAAATATTAAACAATAAGGGTACAACATAAGAAAAAAATAGTGATAATTTAGCAAAAAAAGTATGAACAATAAAACAAAATAAATAAATTTTGGAATAAAAATAAAAAAATTATAAAAATGCATATATATAATTTAAATAAATAAGTGCGGCCTTAGTATATTTTAAAATTTCAAATGCAAATATTTGTGAATTATATTGAAAAAACAAAAATATTTACATCCGCACCACAATAACATGAATACTTATATTTTCGCATACATAATTTACAAATTATACTCTTAATTTCTATCATGCATAATTATTATTGAAAAAATTAAAAATAATGACCATTATTAATGTACTCTATCTGTCCCATGATTTTTGTCGATCTTTATTTTTTAGTTTGTTCCAAAATATTGTTCACTTTCCTTTTTATATTACGATTAACTTATAAGTTGTATATTATATCCCTATTTAATTTAATTTTATTAATTACAATTTATATTTCCTGTACTATAGTTATTAACCATGAAATTTATAGTTTTAATAATATTTAATTACTCATTCTAAATATAGAATGAGTATAATAAAAAAATTATATAAGTCATAATAATTACAATTTCTTAATTGGTGTGAAACAAGAAAGTTGATAAAAACTATTCCGCGAATGGATCAGTAATACTGTTGAATATATAAATTACCATAAGTTTGATAAAAATTTAAGCTTAAGTAAATTATTTAATGGGGATATAAAGAATTGAACGGAAATTTGTTGATTATTAAAAAATAAATTAGGGTATTATAGGTAATTTATAAATTAATAACAGGTTCATGTGTCCTATATTTTGGAACGTATTAAAAAAAAAAATTTCTATTATTATAGGGTGAATGGAGTTTTTACTTCGGACAGATCTTTAAAATCTATATATGAAATTACTTTTAAAATGTAAATGATAAAAACTTTAAAATAACTTTTGCCATCATTAAAAATTATTTATATTCCTAAGTGGACATTCCAATAGGAAGAGCTGGATCCAAAATACTAGATAATTTTAGAAGCTTTTATTCAACATTGATGATTAGTTCATTTAAAATTGCATAAATCTTATTTAAAAAAATGCATAAATCTCAGTCCAACATATAAGCTTCCTAAATTTTTAAACACACAAATTTCTTTCTTATTTTCTTTTAAAGCACATAATTTAAAAAAAAAAATTAATTGGACTATTATAATATTTTTTAGCAGAAATTTACTGATGTTCTCAATTTTAAATGACCTTGATTACATCTACAGTCGTATATGAAAAATTCTTACCTAAACTCAATTTGGATAAATTATATGAACCAAGCCAATAATGTATTACTACTTATAACATACTCTTTTTTCAACCAATTTTATGTATAAAACAATGCATTATTAGTTTAGTTCATAAAAGTTATGTAAACATATCTAAGTAATAATAAGAACTCGTTATATATAATGGCTTCTTGGAATTTTTTTTCTTTTTTCTTTTTTGTTTATAAATTTCTTTTCATTTTTTATATATAGTCTCTAAAGTTATCTTTCTGGTGTAGACAGATATTTGTTTAGGGTTGATGTGAATATATTTATCACACCATTTCAACACCACATCAACATATATAAATTGTCTTAATGGATCTTAAAATAGCTAGTAAATGGACTTTTTTTTATCCGAAAAAGATCAACAAAAGATAATTACAGTGAGAAATTAATAGAATTGCAGGGGATACTTATTTATTAATCCAAAAACTAAACTAATATAAGCATAAAGTTAAGACCTATAAAATTTGATCCCAAATCCGATTTATATGACCCACCAAATGACCCCGATTCAAACCGTTATATATGTGTTCTATTTATGTCATTTTATATTTCTATAAATTTCAACTTTTTTATATAACGTAAATATAAAAATAAAATTTTGAGTTCATATATGCATGCATAAATTTATATTTTTAATGAAATTTATTTTAAAAATAAACCCTTTAACATTGATCTGTTTATGTCCAACCCGATTCTGTTGCCCCTTCTAAATTAAAAGTCGACTAGGTTCTTGTGGTAGCATTTTTTTCTCAACCTTTAGTAGCAAATTAATGAAAGAACTAAAAAACATAAAAATGATAAATATTATCTATATGTGTAGGAACTAGCTATATAGTACCCAGTATAATAAATTATATATCTAAGAAAAAGGAAAACTTGTAGAAGCTCTATTACTTAATTAATTATGTAATTAGCAGTTCATAAAAAAAAAAGGGTCTAAACTCTAAAGTTTACTTTAATCTGCAGAATTAGGGTTGATAGATCATAGTTGATGATAATGTAATTAATTGTTGCCTAAAATAATTTAAGAAACTTTAGAGTTAATCTATCAATAGAATGAATCCATCTTATTTTCACAGAAATAAAAAATTAATTATCAAATTGGGACGAATACATGCAATTGCACAAGTCTTATTATTCCGTTATACACTAAAATGTCTGTATGTTAGAGGGACCACAGTTTTCGTTTCGAAGTATAAGGACCACAATACGACTTAATAAAGATAAAATTGCTGTGTTTTCCTTCTAACATAATTAAATTAACGCCATCAATTAAACATTAAAAATATATATTTATGTTGTCCTTAATCTTGGGTACATTTATCTTAAGGACCACCATACGTATTACAAATTGAATACCATTAATTTGCATTCAAATATTAAAATAGGCATTTCTCAAATTTGTTTTTTTATATATAAAGAAATAAAAATTAGCTATTAAATTGTACGAACAAACAAATTTTTTATTCAAGTTAAATAATCAAAAGGTGTGATGTGCTTAACGTTGAAATGGTAGTTTAATATAGTTTTTTAATTACAAGATTATGTTTCATTTGATTTGTAACCACATGGGTGGTAGGAATTGAAAAGGGACCACTGTATAGAAATATAAGGCTTAGCTAGGAATAGCTTTAATTCTGAAAAATGATATGTTAATTGGAACATTTAATGTTCAAATTTTTATATAGTTTAATTGGAATAATTGTTTAACAAAGATGATTGAGGACCACCGTTAATTTAATTTCTACGCCATCAACAAACAGACAATTTTCCAATCAAAGGAAAAAGTTGATATAATTTATTAACTTTTCGACAGAGTGCTCCATGAAATCATTAAAAACAGAAATTCTCGCCGACTCTACTGTATGAGGATGGGCTAAACAAATTTTCTCATCGAATAACTACATAATTAATTTAAGGGTGACAGCCTTCTATTTTCCTTAAAAGTAACTTTATTTTAGTGCATTATTATCCTTAAAATTTTAAAAAATTTAATTTTAAAATTATAATAATATTACATCTCTATTGATAAAGTAATCAATTTTAATTTGCTGAGTTAATTAATATTTACTTTCACAAAAAGTATAATATGGTTAATCTATTTTTATTTTGGTGTAATATTATTCTTAAACTTTCAAAATTAGAATAATATTGTGCATTCATCAATTATTTGTGAAAATATACAAATTTTTATCTATTGACTTTGACATCAGTATTACTTGATTTCAAATTTACACCATCACTAAAAAATTTAAATGAACTAAATAAACTAAACTTCCTCTATTATCTATTTTCTCTTTGAAAATTTTAAACCTATGAACGCTATTTAATATAAAATCTCACCTCCAGAAAAAAAAAATCTTGCATTAAAAACCCTTAGAATCAACAACTCTCGGTACTGCAAAATTGTCACCTTCTCCGTAATTAGATTGTGACTGTTGCTATTGCCATTGCTGCAGTTATAATTTGAAAAAATTCTGATATGTTCGATGAAACAATGATAAAAATTCAAATTTCAATTTTCATAATATATTTTCCTTCTTTGAATGAAGCGAGAACATAAAAAATTAATTTTTTTTTTCTTAAAAGTCATGAAACGATTTTAATGGTTTCTTGCTATCATATGTTTTTTTATAATTTTGATTTTTGATTTTTGTCATATGATAGCAAAATCCAAAAGAAATCGATTTATTTCTTTCATTTTTTTTTTCTAATTTAGGATTAAATGGGAGAAAATTTAATATGGGTGTATTTTTTATCATTTATTTCTCAATTTGTCATGTGTTATACACATAGAGACTGCATAATTATCCTATGTATCATTTATTGATGAGTTATATACTAAGTGTTAAAATCAGCAGACAGAAATTGGCCTACTTTAATAGACCATTAATAAATGGAGACTATTACTCCAATTTTAAAATTTTAAAGATGACATGTCATTAAAATAAAGTAAGGAGCCTGCATTGCACTTTTGATAAAAAGTAGATTTTGTTTTAAAAGTCAACCTATAGAAATTGGTCAATTTTAATATATTGTTAGTGGAGAGACAACATTCCTTTAAATTTAAAATTTGAACAATAACATTGTACAAAATCTAATGAATTAAGTTGCATTTTTGGCCAAATTTTGCAACTTCACCCTTAATTTAATCTACTAAGCCTAATCTGAACGGCCAAAAATTATGGCGTATATAGATTATTTGATTGGTGAAAAAAAATCTTTTAACCATTGATCAAAATATATGGTAGAATTATTGAGTACATATATATAACAAAACCCTAATTTCAGAAATTTTAGTTTTAAAAGTTAAGAGTTTTGATGCTGTTAATCAGTTAAAATCCACAATATATATAATTGAAATAATCAAGAACCATGTGATAGAAAGGGGTGCAACATGTGCTTTAACGTGAAGGGAGCTGCCACTTAATTAATTCATGAATATACAGTAAGTGTGGTTGGTTAATTAAATTCCAATATCAAGTATTTAACAGCTCTAACTTCAGCTAAAATTTTGTCCAGTCCGTAGAAAATTTATGTTAAAAAATGTTGAAAATTTTAATGTCTAGTTTTTGGTCCCAGCTACCGATCCCCACTCTATCACCTATCACCTATAGCCGATAGGTGCCATTTCCCCCTATACTGGTAATTAAATTACGGAGCATGTGCTACAACGTGAACAGCGCCAGTTTCCACATCCCTGCTAAAATTTTGTTAATATTTAATATCGTAGTTTTAGTCAATTTCCCACAACATTCTCTTGGCCATTCTGAAAAGCGTCTCATATTGACAGCGAAATTATGCAAATTATATTGTCAAATTAATGGACGAACTATATATATAAGGTTAATTAATTTTGATTATTTGTCTCAATTGTACTGTTTCCTTAAAATCAACACATCTGAGACATAAGTAGCATGTTTCCTTAAAATCTTCCTGTATTTCTCTCAACTCTTCTACGTGCATGTACATGTAACCACAAACACTCCAATTTCTTGCAGAGATCAATCGGAGTTCATAAACAGCAAAATTTATTTCGTACACTAGAAAGTATTTTCAGGTCACAACCGAATATTTCACCCTTGAAATATTTTCGTGCGAATATATAAAGAGTTGGATTTAATTATTGTAATTTTTACCACTGCTTTAAGATAATATAAATGAAGCGGATTAATTTGCTTTCGTTATAAATCTTATACTCCTTTAAACTCTTAGTATGGCATTCTCTCTAACATTTTCTTTAATATTTCCTTCAAATGTAACTGACCTAGCCGATTGTCATTCACTTGAAGTCATGGTTTTATTTATTTAAGCCCGCTTTAGGTTTCGCATCCTTGAAATTGATATCAATTTGAATTTTTGAAAAATTATATTCAAAGGCCATTTAGCATTTTTGCCAGAAAGTAAATAGGAAAACTGTTAGCCATCATTAACACTTGTTGCTGCCATATTTCCAAGTGGTTCCCGACCTTTAATTTGATGGCATATTTTTCAAAGCAAAATAATAAGTGGGATTCGGATGTCGATAGACTTCTTCAAGGAATATATCTATATGAATTAGATTGTTTAGTGCATAGTGTGCATGCAGAATTCAACAATTTGGTTATTTTAGGCTGACAGCAAAGTTTATAATTTTGTAATATTAATTTCATGTTTTTTGAATGTAATTGGATTAAAAATTTTGAGTGTATTTCTTTATTCTTGTAGCATTCACTTAACTAGTAAGTTTTATTCTTCTTATTAATTGCCAGTAAAGTAGGCTTACTCCTATTTTATTACATGGATATCTACTTTCTTTATTATTGATAATACTGGATTATCTTTGGGCCCAAACAAGTCTCGTCCAAAACCCAAAACCTATTTATGGAGAAGCCTGACATGAGACAAACAGATGCTGAAAGGAAACCACACGCCATTCAATCAAATTGATGGGACCTTTAGTCTCAATCAACCCACTAACACGCTGCAGAGCCCACACTTCCAATTTGCTCTATGTCACGTCGCCACTTATTTGCTCTAACACCTCATTGTCCATACTTCAGGCACTTAAGTGCACCTCCACACCTCATATAAATAACCCAATATGCAGTGGCTCTAGGTATCAAAACCTTGAGACTCTCTCTAGATTTATCTCTTTAAGTCACCGACTTAAACTTCGAAGTGCTAACGTCCGATCCGACCGGGTAAAGCCTATTGCAGGTACTTGCCGGTCAATTAGATCACGGAACCATCTACTTATTTCAAGGTTTTGACAAATCAAATTTGGTGCTTTCGCTGAGAGATATGACAAGATCGAGATCAATTGAACGTACGACATCTGAAGAAAATAACCAAGCTAACAATGGTCCAAGAGGATCTAGGCCCATTGGAGGGTGGGCTGGGACTCGAAGATCCCCCAGATGAACTGACCTCCTGCTCGAGTTTAACAACACGATATTAGGACAGGCTAAAAATTCTCCCATTACTATGAGGTATATGAGAGCGCTTCTCAATGATTCACCAAAAGCATTGTCTAGACCATTAGTAAAGGCATGATATCCCAAACCTTCGCACGGAGCTATGGGGATGACTTTAAAGATGGGGCAGAGAAAGCAGAGGAACAAAGGGCTTTCCATTAACGAGCCGCAAGCACAAGATGGTAGAAGAATGGGTATACGCTCTAGCATGCAAATCCCAAGAAGAAGTGACAAAGGCAAAGGGATAATGTTCTTGAGCAGAGATCCCACCTATTATCTGAATTGATCTTTTACTGCATCTATAGGAGATGACTTATCATTCATATGTACTTTTACCAGGAATTGTTTTAAAAGGGCTAGGGATGAGGATAGCTTATGGGAAAAGAGCAGAGAGGACATGTGGTTTAAGTAAAAGCTTAAACAATTCAGCTTAGGACACTTAAAAAAAGGTGTGTTGGAAAGTAATACCTGTGGAAATATCGCCTTTCCCTTTTATTGAGAGAACAGATTCCGAATTGCCTCCCAAGTGGAGAGACATAGTCATGGATAGGTATACAAGAAAAATTGATCCGACCACTCATATGAAAAAATATCTTAGCAAGGTGCAAGTCTACACTTATGATGAAAAGATTACATGTAGGATTTTTCCCACCACCCTAGGAGGAGATACATTAACTTGGTTCTATGAGCTGCCTTAGGGATCGATTACCTCCTTCAGATAATTGAAAGATTTGTTTACAATAAACTTCATTGTACAGACATGAGCATTGAAGTCAATCAGCGATCTATGCAATCTTTATCACAGGCTCAATGAAAATCTTAGAGATTACATCGATAGATTCCAAGCAATGATGTTTGAGGTCCGAAATGTAAGTGTTGAAACTGTAACCAATGCGCTAGTTGGTGGAATTAAAGATCGACCCTTATTTGAATCGCTCACCACGAACCACCAGTGAACTTTTTTTTGGCCTAATGGAAAGAGCTAGGCAACACATCCAACTGGATGGTGCCTTACAATCTAACAAAGGGAGAAGGACGAATGTAATAGGCAGATTAAAATATCTAGATGGACGGCTAGATAATAGAATTCCAGTGTTCGAAAGGATCACAAATAGCCTAGATAGGGCATCCACATCCAGGAACCTAGGTAAGTGAAAAAAGACTGAACAGAAGAGGTTTAATTGGTTTGCCAACCATCTGGCTTAAACCTTCACTCCACTCAACTCTAACCCTACCTAAGTCCTGATGTGGATTAAGAAGAAGCATAAAAAGGTGAATGTAACACCCTTACTCAGTTAACTATACGTACATAACAGGCAATATTGGGATAAGGTTTTTGATTAAAACCATATTTAAGCTTTGTTAACCTAAACTCCATTAAAGTTTATTTTTATAGAAATTTTGGCATAGTGATGGTTGTATTTTTAGCTTACTCTCCTGCAAGCAAGCAATTTTCACAGCTCCCCAGGGTCACAACAATATCCACATACATTCATCATACATATTCCTTATCCAACTACTTCAAGCAATCACATAATAAATACATACATACATGATTTACACTGAGTTCTAACTATCTTAAGTTTTAGCCATACATGTTCATACTGCTCCACTATTAATTTTACATACACATGCCCAAAAGATAAATTTAAAATATTTACAATCAAACTATCTAATGGCCTGCGTCAAGATTTCTTCAATATGCTTGCTCCAAAAATAATGAGAAACCTACACACAGTCAATAAAACTACGTCCAGAACATTTATATGCTCAATGGTAAATGTATACCCAAAAATTTTCCATTCAAGCAATTAATACAAGTACACTTAAAATCATAAAGGTAACTATGACTTAATTAACCAAATTCCATGTTCACACATACCATTTCTTTTCAATATTTTTTTCCTTATCATTTATTAATTATTATTATTATTATTATTATTATTGCATTTTATTATTATTAATTTTCGTTTTCATAATCCTATATAGAAATTTTATACTTGTTATATACTATTAATTTTCTTTTTTTTTCTTCATTTAACTCTTTTTCTTAATCTTGCCCCTAGCGTTACTCGGTAGAAATCTTTAAACTAGATACACGGGATATGAACCCAAAGACCTAACAGTGGATGATACCAAAGGATCATAGAGCATGAACATGACATATACTATGATCTGTGAACATGTGGCATGGGGTAGACAATTATTAGCCTACCAAATCGAGTTATCAGGACTCGAACCATTGTAAATGTGTCCCTATGGCTAGCCAACTATATCCTGTACTAGATTTTATTATCAGACAACTAAGGGCAACATTAAATAATTTATTTTTTATAATCTTCTCATGACTTAATCTTACTTAATATGTCATAATAATTTATTGCATGCTTTAATTCATCACAATACCTTAAATTTTACAATTTTCATACTATACATAATAGGATACTCTTATGAAAATGTTACATATCATTTACAAATTCTAATTAAATTGGCAAACACTTGATTATACTTGTACATGTTATTTTTCACATTTTTAATACCTTAAAATACTACAAGTCACATTGATTTTTCCTTTGCTTCAAATCGGCCAAGCTTAGAAATCATTTTTTTTCTAATTATTAATTTCATCTAATTCCATGTCCAATTAACCGCATATGAATTTAAATTTGACTTTGCAATTAAATTATACCATACCAACTCCAAGGGAATTTCAGCCACTACATGATTTATGTGCTCCATAATTTTTTTATCTAATTAAATTATTTAGTCATTAATTAAGCCTTGTAAACTTATCTATATAATTTAATTACACTAAACATACATAATACATACTAACCCCTCATATACCTAACCAAAATTCACAACAATTAAATGGAAAAAAGTTGGATAACTGTATTTACTAACGTTGAATTTGCTCTTGTTGTTCAAATTTCTTTTCTTTTTCCTTTATCTTTAGCTACATTATCACCTTCTTTATTCTCTACACAACAAAAATTTTCACTCATTAAAATCCTCCAATACTTGCTTCTTTACACCCATATAACATCAAAATCAACAATTGCAAACCTCAATTAACTTGGTTGACCCTTTTAAATTAAATTAAAAGTCAATTCTTCACTTACCTAATTTTTACCCTTTCAAGTTCCACTCTTGAATTCTCTCACTTGTGCACCTCAATTGAAGATTAGAAGCTACTAGGATGAAGAAGAAAGGATGGAATCTTGTGTAGAAGCTTTAATTTTGTGGGATTAATAGTGAAATTTGGAAGAAAAATCAATGAAGAGGAAGAGATGGAAGGGCCGACCAGCATAAGGGAGAAGGGGGTCAAAGGCTGGAGAAGTTTCTGCTTCTCTCTACTCTTCCAGCCACTTATAAGCTCAAAATTGGGTTGGGCTTGATCCAACCAAGTTAAGCCAACCCAATTAATTTAATTCTTGCATTTTATTAGGGTTTATGTGAACCTAAATTCTCTCTCCACTTTTCAAAGCTCAATTGCTGTTAAAAATAATTTCATCATACTTAAATTATTTAAATTAGCCTACACAAAATTTTTTGACTCAATTGGAGTTTATTTTCGGTTTGGCTTGCTATAAATCAGTTTGATTAGCCAATTTTTGGTGTTACCGTAAAATTAATTTCTTTTCTACCAAATGATATTATACGTCATAAAGGACTCAACTGGAAATTTTGATAAATTTTGGAGCCAATTTGCTATTTTTAAAGGTCCAGTCAAATTTAAAATCAATATGGTCACTATTTAACCCGAGTCGTGACTTTTTCATATTTTTGATTTTTTGAGATCTATTGGACCTCAATTTGACTTTAAATTTCATCCCTGGACTCATGGTGACTAGTATTTTTCAATGGTTGTATAAAATATTTTTCTAATTCCAAATGTATTTATACCCTCGATATACTATTCACCATCGAAAAATACTATTCACGACCACCGAGACTATCAGTCCATCACAAATCTCACCTACTTATAAAAATTTCTTCTTTGAAATTTTTACCTGCATTAAATAGCTATGGGTATTGTTGTCTCATGGTTTCTTCGGGTTCCTAGGTAGCTTCCTCAATATTGTGGTAATTCCATAAGATTTTCACCAATGCGATTCGTTTGTTCCAAAGCTGCTTAGTTTCTCTTGCTAAGATCTTCATCGGATACTCCTTACATGTCATATTTGATTGAATTTGGATTTCTTCTGATTTGATGACATGGCTTGGATCCGACCGGTATTTGCAGAGTATAGATACATGGAAAACATGGTGAATCTTTTCTAACTCCGAGGGCAGCTTGAATTTGTATGCCACTGGCCCTACCCGTTGGATAACTTTATAAAGACCAATGAACTGCGAACTCAATTTGCCCTTTTTACCAAACCTCAAAATCTTCTTCAATGGAGATACTTTCAAAAATACTCTTTCGCCGACTTGAAATTCAATATATTTTCTTTTTAGATCGATATAAGACTTTCATCTGTCCATGGCTGCTTTCAATCGGTCTTTAATCACCAGCACCTTTTTCTTAGTGTTTTGGATTAAATATAATCCCACCAGTTTTCTTTCACTGAGCTTAGTCTAACATAATGGTGTTCTACATTTTCTGCCATAAAGTGCTTCGTATGGGGCCATCTTGATACTTGACTGGTAGCTGTTATTATATGCTAATTTTGATAAGGGCAAATATCTTTCCCAACTGCCTTTAAATTCTAGTACATAATTCCTAAGCATGTCTTCCAATATCTGTATCACCAGTTCTGATTGTCCATCAGTCTGTGGATGAAAGAAAGTATTGCAGTGAAATCTAGTGCCCAAAGCATCCTATAAGGCCTTCCATAAATGAGAAGTAAATTGTGGGTCCCTGTCGGAGATAATGGAAGTAGGCACTCTATGTAATCTCACGATTTCACTTATATATATCTCTGCTAACTTGGTCAATGGATAATCCATCAGGATCGGTAGAAAGTGAGTTGACTTGGTGAGATTATCCACAAAAACCCATATTGTATCATGTTTCTTCCAATCCTGTCATAAAGTCAATCGTTATCCTGTCCCATTTCTATTCATGGATTGCAATGGGATAGAGTAACCCAGATGGAACCTGATGTTCAGCCTTTACCTGCTGGAAAATTAAGCATTTACCCATAAAATCTACTATATCACGTTTCATGTGTAGCCACCAGTAGTGAGTCTTTAAATCTTGGTATATTTTATTATTCCTAGGATGCATGGCATAACTGCTGTTGTGAGCTTTTATCAAAATGATATTATTTAAATTAGCTTGATCAAGCACATAAAGTCTTTGCTTGCAATATAGATTGCCATCTGCACTCAAAGAATAATCACTGCCAGGCTTGTCTTATAATTGAGCTGCAATAGGGGCAACATGATCATCTTGCTGCTGTGCCACCTTTATCTGCTGTAGAAAATCAAGTTTAACTTGCATTTAAGCTATAATGGCTCCATCTCTTACCATACTTAGTTTAACATTCTTTGCCCGAAGAGACACCATAAAATTTATGCTCAACGCATCAGCAACTATATTAGCTTTACCTGGATGATAATCAATGAAACAGTCATAATCTTTAATGAGCTCAAGCAATCTCCTCTACCTCAGATTAAGCTTTTCTGAGTCAACAAGGACTTTAAACTCTTGTGATCTATGTAAACATAACATTTTTCTTCATACAAGTAGTGTCTCTAGATCTTTAAAGCAAAGATTATGGATGCAAGTTCCAGGTTATGGGTTATAAAATTCTTCTTATGGTTCTTGAGTTGATGAGAAGCATATGCATTACTTTCCCTTCTTGCATCAAAACACAACCTAACCCAATTCTGGAGGCATCGTTGTAAATTAAAAAGTCTTTACTTGCTTTAGGTTAAGTCAATACTAGAGCTTGTGTCAGTAAATGCTTAAAATTTTCAAAGCTCTCTTTACATTTATTTGAACATTCATATTTCACCTATTTCTGCAGTAATTGAATCAATGGTGCTGTAATAGTGGAAAAGCCTTTAACAAATCTTTTCATATTTCATCTATTTCTGTAGTAATTGAGTCAACGATGCTGCAATAGTGGAAATGCCTCTCATAAATCTTCAATAATATCCTGCTAATCCAAGGAAGCTCCTCAGCTCTGCAATGTTCTTCGGTGGTCTCTATTGTAAAATCACATCAATCTTCTTTATATCAACTTTAATCCCTTCTGCGGATATGACATGCCCATAAAAGATACCTTATTTAACCAAAACTCACATTTATTGAAATTTGCATACAACTATTTTTCTCTCAATATTTGCAGTACAATTCATAGATGCTTGTCATGTTCTTCCGGGGTCCTCAAATACATAAGGATATCGTCAATAAAAACCATAACAAATTGATCTAAATAAGGGTGAAAAACCATATTCATTAAATTCATAAAAGCAGCTGGAGTATTTTAAGACCAAATAGCATCACTAAAAATTCATAGTGGCTATATTTGGTACGGAAAGCTATTTTAGGCACATCAACATCTATCACTTTCATATGATAGTAACCTGACCTAAGATCAATCTTTGAAAACACTCTGAATCCTTTTAATTGATCAAATAAGTCTTCAATTTAAGGCAAAGGATACTTATTCTTGATAGTCACCTTATTCAATTATCAATAATCAATACATAACTGCAGTGACCCATCTTTTTTCTTTACAAAAAGAACTGGTGCTCCCAAATGAGAAATGCTAGGTCTAATAAAACGTTTATCAAGTAACTCCTATAATTAAATCTTTAACTCCTTTAATTCAATAGGTACCATCCTATAAGGAGCAATGGATATAGGCGTAGTACTAGAAGTCACATCAATGGTAAACTCCATTTCCCTATCAGGTGGTAACCTAGGCAATTCATCGGAAAACACATCAAAAAATTCACATACAGTTGGAACATCTTTCACTATGAGTTCTTCCTTTTTGACTTCCATAACATATGCCAAGTAATCCATGAAGCCTTTCATTAACAGTCTTTTTACAGCTGTAGCAGTGATAGCATCATAAGGAAAATATGTTCTCTGGCCCATAAATATGACTTCATACTCATATGGAGTTTTGAGAATGACCCGTTTACGTTTACAATCAACTTTTGCTTGGTGGGCGGACAACCAATCCATCCCAAATATCATGTCAAACTCACGAAATGGAAGTTTAATTAAATCAACTAAAAAGACACAATCCTACAGACTGATTGGACAACCTCTATACACTCTATTTACCACCACACTATGTCCCAAGGGATTTCTAACTAGGATATCCTGTTTTAGCTATGAATCTTTCAAACCCTTTTCCCTTGTAATCTCAGTATTTATGTAAGAGTGTGTGAAGCCCGGATCAATCAATGCATAAACTAAATCTGTAAGGAAAGTGAATTTACCTACTATAACATCAGGTGCATCTTCCTCTTTCTTAGCTCTCACAACATAGGCTCGACCCATGATCTGTCCCTGGCCTATCTGGGGAAACTGTACTGAAGGTCTGGAAGAAGCTGGATTAGAGCCTACTCTTCTACCACGTCCTTGGCGTGCTGCAGGTGCTGGTGAAGTAGCAATAGAGGCCTGAACCACTGGACAGTCTTTCATTTGATGCTCATGTGACCCGTATCGAAAATAAGCCCCAATCAAGAATCTGCACTCACCCAAGTGTCTTTTCCCACAATGATTACATACTGGATAAGTACCTTTACTCGAACCCTTAAGTGTACTGCCATTAGAGGTAGCAGGTGGAATACTGTACCCTAGATTCTTCTGGCTATGGTCTGGGGTCGTTGAAGCATGACTCTGTGCTGAAAGTGGTCCCCTGGACTTCTTGCTGGATCCTGTGGCACCACTAGGCTGGCCAGATTTCCTTTTATATTGAAACTGTGATTGTTTGTTTGCTTCATCCTGTTAAATAGCCTCCATTTGCATAGTAACTTCAACCATTGACCCCACATATGTGAAAGGTTGAGCGCCAATATCCTGCCTGAGTTTGCTGTGGAGATCTTGCTCAAACCTCTGGCAAAGTATTTCTTTTATCAGGTGGTATTCCTCCATATATGAGCTCAAATGCTCGAACTCCCGTCGATACTCTGCTACACTTTTGTTACCTTGTCTCAATCTCCAAAAAGCATATTGCATTGCTATCTTGTGCTCTTTTCCAATGTAATTATTTTCAAATTAAGTCAAAAAAGATTCCAAGTCAACTGATCAGCTGGGATATATTTCCTCATTGAATCCCACTATATAAAGGCTGGGCCATACAATAAGGCTACAACTCCTTCAAGCATCTCCTGGGGGGAACTATGTGTCACTTCAAATAACCTTTTAATCTTGAATAACCATTTCTTCATCTTGCACTAGTAGTAATGGATCCCGATTCAGAAAATCATCAGTCCCTAATCTCTTTAACCGCTGTAAAGTTAGTTTCTTTTTAGGTGAAGCTGGCGGCTGAAATTGTATTGTGCTTGAACCTGTGGTGCTAACTCTGATCGTATTCTCTGTTGAATATAATTGGTCATCAAATTTAAAAAGTTAGGTTATGGTGATGGAGGTGGAACAATGGGTGTGGAGGCCGATGGCGATGACACGACCTCTCTATCTGCACTAACATAGACTCCACTTTCAACATCACCTTCCCGTCAAATTTGATCATAAGCCATAGTTCACTATAAAACAACAGGAGCAAGCATACTTTAATTCCATAATATTAACATTTATCATAAGGCATGTATAAGCATTTAATTGCTTTCCAATCTTAGGACCAGCTAAACCATGCTCTGATACCATAAAAATGTAACTTCCTTACTCCATCAACTATATGTAAGTAGCAGGCAATATTGGACAAGGTTTCTTATTAAAACCATATTTAAGCTTTGTTAACCTAAACACCATTAAAGTTTATTTTTATAGAAATTTTGGCATAGTGATGGCTGTATTTTTAGCCTACCTTCCTGCAAGCAAGCAATTTTCATAGCTTTTCAGGGGCACAACAATATCCATATACATTCATAATACATATTCCTTATCTAACTACTTCAAGCAATCACATAATAAATATATACATACTTGATTTACACTAAGTTCTAATTGTCTTAAGTTTTAGCCATACATGTTTATACTGCTCCACTATTAATTTTACATACACATGCCCAAAAGATAAATTCAAAATATTTACAATCAAACTATCTAATGGCCCGTTTCAAGATTTCTTCAATATGCTTGCTCCAAAAACAATGAGAAACCTACAAGCAGTCAAATAAAACTATGTGATGAGCATTTATATGCTCAATGGTAAATAAATATCCAAAAATTTTCCATTCAAGCAATTAATACAAGTACACTCAAAATCATAAAAGTAACTACGACTTAATTAACCAAATTTCATGTTCACACATACACATTTATTTTCAATATTTTATTTCCTTACCATTTAGTAATTATTATTATTATTATTATTATTGCATTTTATTATTATTAATTTTCTTTTTCATAATCCTATATAGAAATCTTATACTTGTTATATACTATTAATTTTCTTTTTTTTTCTTCATTTAACTTTTTTTCTTAATCTTGCCTATAGCGCACCCGGTATAAAACTCTAAACTGGATATATGGGATATGGATCCAAAAGCCCAACAGTGGTTGATCCCAAATGATAATAGAGCATGAACATGATATATACTGTGATCTATGAACATGTGACATGGGGTAGACTATTATTAGCCAACCAAACCGAGTTGCCATGATTCTAACCGTGGTAAATATATCCCTATGGCTAGCCAACTATATCCTGTACTAGATTTCATTACCAGACAACTAAGGGCAACATTAAATAATTTATCTTTAATAATCTTCTCATGACTTAATCTTGCTTAATAAGTCATAATAATTTATTGCATGCTTTAATTCATCACAATACTTTAAATCTTAAAATTTTTATACTATACATAATAGGATACTCTTGTGAAAATGTTACATATCATTTACAAATTCTAGTTAAATTGGTAAACACTTGATTATACTTGTACATGTTCTTTTTCACATTTTAATACCTTAAAATACTATAAGGCACCTTGATTTTTCCTTTGTTTCAATTCGGTCAAGCTTAGAAATCATTTTTTTTCTAATTATTAATTTCATCTAATTCCATATCCAATTAACCACATATGAATTTAAATTTGACTTTACAATTAAATTATACCATGCCAACTCTATGGGAATTTCGGCCACTACATGATTTATGTACTCCATAATTTTTTTCATCTAATTAAATTATTTAGTCATTAATTAAGCCTTGTAAACTTATCTATATAATTTAATTACACTAAACATACATAATACATATTAACCCCTCATATACCTAACACAAATTCACAACAATTAAATGGAAAAAAGGTTGGATAATTGCATTTACTAACCTTGAATTTGCTCTTGCTCTTAATTTTTTTTTTCATTTTCCTTTGTCCTTAGCTACACCTTCACCTTTTTTATTCTTTGCACAAAATCAAAATTTCACTCATTAAAATCCTCCAATACTTGCTTCTTTACACCCATATAACATCAAAATCAACAACTACAAACCTCAATTAACTTGGTTGACCCATTTGAATTAAATTACAATTTTTTGCTTGCCTAATTTTTACCCTTCCAAGTTCCACTCTTGAATTCTCTCACTTGTCTACCTCAATTGAAGAATAGAAGCTACTAGGACGAAAAGGAGGGACTGGAATCTTATTAATAAACTTTAATTTTGTGGGATTAATGGAGAAATTTGGAAGAAAAATCAATGGAGAGGAAGAGAGGGAAGGGCTGGCCAGCATAAGGGAGAAGGGGGTGGAAGGATGAAGATGTTTTTTCTTTTCTTTGCTCTTCCAGCCACTTATAAGCTCCCAATTGTGTTGGGTTTGGTCCAATCAAGTTAAGCCAACCCCAAATAATTTAATTCTTGCATTTTTTTAAGTGACCTTAAATTCTCTCTCCACTTTCCAAAGCTTAATTGTTTTTAAAAATAATTTCATCATACTTAGAATATTTAAATTAGCCTATATAAGAATTTTTGGCTCAATCAAAGTTCATTTCAGATTAGGCTTGCCAAAAATCAATCAGATTAGCCAATTTTCGATGTTACCATAAAATTAATTTTTTTCTACCAAATGATACTATAGCTCATAAAGGACTTAACTAAAAATTTTGATAATTTTTGGAGCTCATTTGCTATTTTTAAAGGTCCAATCAAATCTAAAATCAACCCAGTTACTATTTTATCTGAATCATGATTTTTTCATTTTTTTTACTTTTGAAGACCTATTTGATCTCAATTTGACTCCAAATTTCATCCCTAGACTCATGATGACTAGTATTTTCCAATTGTTGAATAAAATATTTTTTCAATTTTGAACTTATTTATACCCTTGGTATAGTATTTACCTTCGAAAAATACTATTCATAACCATTAGGACTGTCAGTCCATCATAGTGAATTGGCCTAATAAACTTTCTAAGCAATCATGAAGTAAGAGGGACCAGAGCAAGTATTATGAGTTTTATAGAGATGTTGGTCACATGATTGATGAGTGCTACTCACTCAAAGAAGAGATAGAATGGTTTTTACAGATTGGGTTATTGAAAATATATATAAGCCCCACGAAAAGGATAAGTTCTTATAGGTTACCTCATGAAAGGAAGGATAATTTAAGCTCCGATGATGATGACAAGCGTAGGAAGCTTAGAAGTATGGACCAACACAGATCATATACCGAAATGCTTAATATGATTGTTGATTTAATGGCCCAAATATCAGATTAGTCGAAAATAGTATTTTTTGATAGTAAATAGTGATACTGGGGTGGATAGTATCTTTCGGAGTAAAAAAATATTTTATTAAACCGTTAGAAAGAGAAGGTTAATAGGAGTCCAAACATGTAACACTGAAAATGAGGTAAAATGAGTCATCAAAAGTTAAAAATAAGAAAAAAATCACAGTTTTGGTTCACATAATGTGCAGGTTGACTAAAGTTTGATTGGACCTTTAAAAATGACAAATGACCTTTAAAAATCATCAGAATTTCTAGATCTACATTAATTAAGATGTAGAATCATATGGTAATGAAAAATTAATTATTCAATAACTTTGAAAAATTGAATTATTGGATTGATAAAAGTGAATCAGATCGAAAAACAGTATTTGATTGACTTAAAAATATTTGTGGAGCTTAATGAATATATTTTAAGAATTATGAAAATATTTTTAGGAAGGTTTGAACATAAGAAGTAAAAGAAAAATGATGATTTCAATTTAAATAGTAACTGGTTGATCATGGATTGATCGAGGTTTTAAAAATAGTAAATTATTTTTAAAAATTATAGGGATTTCAAGTTGGACCTTAGATAATATTTGGAATAATTTGATGGTAAAAAATTAATTTTACGGTAATACTGAAAATTGCCTAATCGAATAAGTTTTAGTGAACCGAATCAGGAATAAACTGTGATCGAGTTAAATTTTTTTTATAGGGGCTATATTAAATATTTGAAAAATTATACAACTGATTTTGAGTGAATTTGAGCTTGGAAAGAGAGAGAAATAATTTATAGTACATAAACGAGCTTAAAATTAATTTTGGGGTTGAATTAGGCCCAATCACCTTAGTTGGACCATTCCAGCTAGAAATTCAGACTATTTAAAGGCTAAAATATTGGAAACCATCAGAAAAATCATGAGGCTTTTGCCTTCTTCTTCTTCTTGAAGCCAAATTCTCTTTATTCCTCCATAACCATCAATTTCTTCATCTTTCTTCCAATCTCTCTCAAAAATTAAGTTATCTAGGCTAATTTCCAGCCTTATTTTTCATTGGTTATGGTTCCAATAGATCCATTAAGATGAAAGAAGTGTAAAAAATAAAGAAAGAAAGCTTATATCTCAAAATCAAGGTAGGTAAAATTAAGATTTTTAATTTAGTTTAAAGGTTTTAATAGGTAAATTAGAAGGTATAAATGATATTTATGTGGTTGTATTGAATTAAGGAAGTAAGAAAATTATGATTTATTTCCTTGTGAATTTTAGCCATTTATAATCTTTAGGGAGAAGAAGTGGATCCATAGATTAAGGCAAAGAAAGGAAGGTTTAAAAGTGAAAAATAAGCTTTTAAGGATGAAAAATGATGTTTTGAATGATTTAAATAAAAAGAAAATAAAAATTAAGTGGCAAGCTTAGTATGGCCAAATGGTATGTTAAGAAATTTTCAATGATTTTGGGATACTTATGTTAATTAAATATGGAATTATGATAATGAGCATAAGAGTGAAAAATTTAAGTAATTAAATTTTCATAAAGATGATTAAAATGGATTATATTGTAATAGACTGGATGATTATTAAGAACAAACTAGGAAACATGCCAAATATTGATGAATGACAAATGCATGTTAATAGTGTTTAACATAAGAAGAAATAAAAGCAATGAAAAACATGAAGAATGATATAATTAAAGTGATAAAGGCCTAAATAAAATAAATAAAAAGTTTAAAGATAAATTGTAATTTTGCAAAGAATTAAAGGAAAAGGATAAAATGGTGATTTAACTCTTTTACAAACTAAATTATAGTTTCATAAAAATATACTGAATTAAAAATATAAGTCATAGAATTAATGGTAATTTTGTAAATAAATGTGAATTAGGGGGATAAAATTTTAAGGCAATGACGTTTAGAGACTAAACAAAAATTTTTTCTTATACAAAAGTTTAAGGGTGAAAAGCAAAGAAATAATGGTAAATATGAATGAAAAGTGTAAAAAGAAAGATAAAAATGAAGTTTAGAATGAACAAAGATCTAGTTAAAAAGAAATGAAAAGTTTAGGGGTAAAACAGTAATTTTTTCAAATATTAAATTTAATGAGTGAAAATGATAAATAAATAATTGAAAAGGTAAAATGGTAGTTTAATGAACAAATAGTCTAAAAAATGAACTTTTATGAATTGAAGGGCTAAAATAAAATTTTACATGAAAAGATAAAATTAGGACGAAACGAAAATTTTGTATGCCAATAAATGAATGTGAAGTGAAAATAAGTAAATTAATGGCAATTTCATAATTAATGTGCAAAAGGATAATTTTTCAATTAAATGAAAAATTGAGGAGTAAACTGAAAAGTATACCAAAGTGATGGTATTAATTAATATGGAATTTATAAATATTTTTGAAAACAAAGTTATGAATTATGATGAATAATTCATAAATGGGTGAAAATAATAAATTATAATGAGAATTTCTTAATATGTATAAAAATGATAGAAAAATCAATTGGTAAGTGAATGAAAATGTAATAGTACGTGAAAGTGGTAAAAACGTGAAAGGGAATCTAAGAAAAGTAAATCACTTATGAAATGGGTGAGAATAATAAACAGGTCAAGTGATTAATGTACTGAAATACAAAAACAAGTAAAAAAGTCAAATGTGTAAAAGTGATAAAGAATCGAATTGAAAAGAAAGCATTGTGTGATCAGTGTACTGAAATGAAAAGAAAAAATTGAATGAACAATATTTTGAAATGAAAAGAAAGAATTGAATGAACAGTATCCTGAAATTAAAAGAAAGAACTAAATGGACAATATACTAAATTGAAATGAAAAAACAAATTGAAATATCAGAAACATGAAAAGTGATTATGAAATGAGCATGAATGTTGCACTAGTATTGATTTGGTGATTTAATCTAGCTCAGGATATAATTGGCTAGCTATAGGGATACCTATACTTGGTGCAAGTCATAGCGACTTGTTATGGTGGGATCGTAATGATCAACCATAATATCTATTTTGACTATTCTGCTATGTTATGATATGATTTGAGATGGATTGGTTCTTTGGGATCATCCCCCATTGTACTGTACTGTTGTGGGCCCGTGGGATTCACGTTCCGTATATCTGATATGAGGATTTTCTGTCGGGAATGTACTAGGGGCATAATGATAATAATAATATAAAAGTGCAAAATGTGAAGTGTGAATGGAAATAAAAAAGGAAAAAAGGACTGTTATGAAAAAAAAAGGAAAAGTTAAGATTAAAATGATAATTTACCCAAATAATGAATTTAATGGATAAAAGTGATAAAATAATGAAAGTATGCATGAGAATGATAAAATAATGAATGGAAAGCTTTAAAAGTAATCCTTTATAGTCCTTCAGGATTAAAATGCAATTTGACATGAAAATGTTAAAACAAGAGTTGATTGATAGTTTATAAGCAAAATAATGAAATTTAAAATAAAAAAGTAAACCGATAACAAAATTGTAAATAGAATGTAAAATGATAGTTTGGAAGTAATTCAAAAATTAGGGAATCTGCATGTAATTTGCCATAAAGTAGTAGCAAAATGATAAGTTAAATAACAAATAAGCAAATTAGTGTAAATAAATTATAAAAGATAACACCACTATAATTTAATGAAAGTGGAGGGACTAAATTGTCATTTAGCAAATAGAATATTAATTGAAAAATAAAATTGTAAATGAACCCTATTATATGATAAGGTAGGGACCAAAAGTGAAACTTTTACTCTTAAATGAAAATAGGGACTAAATCGAAATTATTCATTCCATAACATGTATTAAAAAAATGAAAAAAAGGAAAAATTAAACCTTAAGAGTGCATGTGATCGAAATAAGAAGATCACTTTTAAGATAAGAAATTGGGTAAATGCCTAAATATCTGGGTAAATGAATTTATCTCTAAATGATCAAATGACTGTATAAGGAATACAAGAATGAAGATAAATTCCCAAGCGAAACCGGAATGTGAGTAAACGTATCTGTAAGAAGTGAAAGGGATTGGTATTAAAATTTAAAATGATAATAAAATAGTATATTAAGAACCAAAATTTGTAAGCTGTATAATGAACAGTAAATGAAATGTATAAATAAGATTAGTTAATGATATTAAAGTGATTAATTAAGTAAATGACTGAAAAATAAGTATAAAAATGAAAATGACAATTGTATCCTACTGAATGAGTGAAAAGTTTTACATGATGGAATGCATGTGTGCATGATTGTGTGATGCACAGCAAAATGATAGAATGAATAGTTAATGTTAAAGAATGCTCATGGATGCATGCATGTGTGTAGGAATGTACATATGCATGCATGTATGTGTATGTGTGAATGCTATTTTTTATGGAAATTTTGGGATATGTATCCACTACTCGGCATTTCAATGCTCAGCGTGTATTTTTAGACTGCGAGCAGATAAGAAAGGTTGAAATTTGGTAGCCAATGCTACAATATTGATCAAGTCTAAAGCGGAGTTCAAGGATGATTGTTGGCACGACATGTATATATGTGTATATGGAGGTATCAAATTTGAACTATACTTGTGTAATATGTTATTATTAGTATTGTTTTTTAGTTGGATTTTTATGTGTTTCGAATGTATTTGAAAAAAAAATTTAGTAGATTGTTTAGGATAGTCCTTTTCGTTATTGCTATTCTGTTATGACATCTGATCACTGTACGTTCGGTACTGTGGTATAAGGGTGTTACAGCCGAATGATCGTCTTATAGGTAAAACCTCTTTAAGAAGAAAAAGGGTAAAGGTGTTTACTTCTCCCATTAGTTTGAAACATTCCCTTCAGTTTTCATATCCCACAAGGATGCGAAAGATCTAAGGTTTCCCCATGAAGATACCCTATTTGTTAGTACGAGGGTTAATAATTTCCTCATTAAGAGAATCCTTATAGACAATGGAAACACAGTGTATCCTAACCCTCGAGGCTTACAGAGTGTTGGGATTATCGATCAGAGAACTGAGGTCAAACATTACTCCATTGATCGGGTTGGGCAACGCTGCCATTTTAGTGGTAGGATCGATCCAGCTTTTCAGCAAATTGGGCCAAGAGGCAATCATTCATGGATATAAGGTAACATTTATGGCCGTAGATATGAACTTTTCCTATAACGTGATATTTGATAGGCCTTTGCTTTTTTAGATTGAAGCTCTTACCAACATATGGTATATGGTCATGAAGATACCCACGAAGTGAGGTACCATCGTATTTAAAGAAGATCAGAAAGCAGCCGGAGAGTTATACATCTCTATAATCAGACAAAGCAAAAAAGGCCCCTATTGTTAAGTTGGGGCTAGAAGGACTTGAAGAGGCTGAAAGGCCAAAAGTGACTTATGTTAGAGAGGTAGCTGCATGAGAGTTATCGAAAGGAAAAAGTGTTTGGATCGAAATGAGTATGAGCAAAAAGGTAAAAGAGTCATTCATGCAAGTACTGATGATAAACCAATGGAAGTCAGAGGATGTCCCTAGCATTGACTTGAGAATCATCACGTATAAATTAAATGTCGATTCGACACATCGACTGATCAAGCAGAAACTCAAACGACATACTCCCAATTGAAGGAGGTTCATTTTAGAAGAAGTCAACAAACTCTTGAAAGTAGGAACAATCTGAGAAGTAGAGTACTCGAAATGGCTGGCAAATGTGGTCTTGGTAAAAAAAAAAAGACGGGCAAGCTCAGAATGTGTGTTGATTTCATTGATCTCAATAAGGCTTGTCACACCCTTATTGGAACAGTCCTTAACGAAACGAGACTTAGCCGACGACGGTAAGTTTTTTTTTCTGTGCAATTCAACTACTTGAGAAAACTTTTACAAAATTCCAGAATCAAATAACAGTCTTATAAACAAACATTATTCGTCAAATCAAACCTTATACTAATCCATACATCTAAGACAATTAAACATATAACCAAAATACCATTCAAACCTTTACCTTAATAGTCTAAGTATATACATGCCAAAAGCTTACACCAACTAACACAAAAATCTTCTCTTCCGATCTGGACCTTCAATGTACTAGGCTCCCGTCACGCTTCAGAACCTGCACGCAGTAAACACTACGTGCTGAGCATTAAATATGCCCAGTGGTGACTACTAATCCAAGAATTTCCCAAGAATAAGCATAATTTTATGATTTATGCTTCTACTATTCTTGTTTCATTAAACATTTCATTTTCTTTCAGTTATCATTATTCATGTTATTAATTCATATTCTGATCATCATTGTTCTTTTATTCTAAACTTTTAACTGTACTTACAGTATCTTTTTAGGTAGATCAATATTGGATTTACCTTTTATCTTTACATTAATCTTTACTTTAACTTTGATCTAATAATTACATTACTGTAAAAAGGCTTATAAGCTTCATTGCAAAGCGATATAGCTATTTTGGAGTACTTTGCAGTCAAAACTTCTTTTCTTCTTATATATACTATTCATATTTAATTATCTAATTAAAACTTATATCTTTTACTTTTCCTTTATTGTATATTCTATGCCTTATATTGTTTTACTTTTCAGGTAACTTATCTTTCAGAAAAGCGTTACCTAAGCATTAAGTTCACTTTTTATCACTATCATCACTTTTTAACTTTAAGCAGGAAAATTAATATTATTTTCCAGACTTATCATTATCTTTACAGTGGTAAATGGTACAAGAATTACTAAGCAATTAAAATTATCTTTTTCATGTAAAAAAAAGATATATTTGAATTTCTTATAAAAGCTTAACTAAATATTGATTTAATACTTTATTCTTATAAAACATTTCTTTTTCTTTTTAAGTACACCTGTCAGAAACCTTACGGATTTATTTCAACTTTGCATTCTCTTTCAAATGAATCGTTTTTCGATATAACTTTTATATCTTTATATTCAATTTAATTAAACAGTACTAATTTATTCATTTCGATGTGCCCCTAGTGCAATATAACAGGTTTCCCACAAAGGATACTCGGGACTGGACCCGAAGGTCCCACATAACAGATAGAGAAATGATCTCGAAAGATCAAGTCTCACAAAGCAGAAACAGATACATTTTCACTTTTACAGAAGTTATGGAGATCAAAGATCCCGGCCATAGCTAAGCAAGTCGCCATGACTTGCACCGCGGTACAGATGTGTCCCTATGGCTAGCCAATTATATCCAAAACAAGAATTATAATACCTGTCTATCGCTAAGGGCAAACATAATCAGTCACATTTGTAAACATTTTTGGACATTTAAAATCTTTAAGTTCTTTCTTTTATTTGTTATTATAATTTATTCTGATCAAATGCACTCTTTTGTGCTTTTGACTACTCAATAGCTTTTTATCCTTTTATTCACTTTCTCTTTTTCAGTCACTTTTGTGAATTATTCTTCGATAATTCACTCAGATACTTAAACTTTTCAATTTTTTATACAGATTATAAACTATAAATTATGGCATTATAATTCACAATTTCCTTTTATTCTTTTTTTATATAATTCTTTACGAATTATTTTTCAATACTTTTAAGCTCGACTGATTACTCTTTGTTTTTCTTTTATTTGTCCAAAACGTTTAATTATTCGCTTAACTGACTTTTATATTGTCAGTGACATATTTTATACTTTTATAATCTTTTACTGCTTTTTTTTTATTGACTAATTTATTTCGATAAATTAGTCACACTTTTATTTACTACATTTCGCACAATTAGGAATTCCATTAATATAATTTATTATTTTATGCTGCAAAAATACATAATTTGACTTTTTCTATTGGATTATTCATTTCAAATACATAATTATAATTTTGCCATTATAATCATTTATTTCTATTTTTATTGTACCATTTCTTCCATTATTCATCGTTTATTCTTTCTTTTACCATTTTCGAGTAAAATTACATTTTAGTCCCCATACTATGAAAATTTTTATCTTTTGGCATAGTTAGGTCTCCGAAATTACTATTTTGCCTTTATTACTATTTCTTATTTATTTTTACTCATTACTTATTCACTTTGGCATAATTACCATTTTGCCCCAAAACTTTTATTTCTTTCATTAAGTTCCTTTTTCTATTCAAAACTCATTTTATCTTTCCTTTATTTACGAATTAATTTATTTTCATCATTTCTATTTATTTACGAATTATTTTTCAATAATTCATTATTTTTATTATTTTCACGACCTAATAATTATTTTGAAAAATCCGTCAGTTGACTTTTTATTTTCTCGTCATTGACATTAATTTATTTGTCATACTTATTCATCACTTTACCCATTTTTATACAATTATGCATTGCTATTTCAATTATTTCCATTATACATATACACATAAAAATTTCAATAAAATTCCAATAACTTTAATAAATTCTAATAAAATTTATTTATGCATTATTTATTGGTCAATGTCATTTTTCATCAAAATAATCATTTAATTCACCATAAATCACAATTTTCATTCAACACATACCCTATACATAACTTTTAAAATTTCCAAATAATTTTTAAATATTCTCTAAAAATTTATAGACATCAATTATCATGTCTATAATTATTTTAAGCCAACATACATCATTTACATGCAAATTTCTCATCATTTTTCCTTATTATCAATTTCGGCCACAATTAAATTTCTTCCTAAATATTTTTATTTCTTTTGTTTTCACTTTTCATTCATCATTTCTCTAATCCAATTGCAATTACCCTAACATAATTGCATCAATTAACAATTTTACATATTTTTATTTTAGTTACATAATCAAGAAAATTCATATTAAATGGAAAATTAAGGGATTTTATAGTCACTTACCTTTTTCCATGCTTAACCTTTCTTAAACTTCATTTTCCTTCACCTAAAACCAAGCAAAACTTCATTCTTCATTGCCATCACCCTTTGGCTGAATTCTTCATCAAATGAAACATCAAGATTTCAACCTTTTTAGCTCAATTTAACCGCAAAAATGGATTCTAGGCACCTAAAACTACTTAGAGGTACCTTTAAACAAATTTAAAACCTTGAAATTCTCTTACCTCTTTTTGATCCCTAAGCCTTTCCCCCTTGATTTCTCTTGCTTCCTTCCATCCAATCAAAGGCTTGAAGCTTGATTAATCATCTAGAGGGATGGAATTAGGGTTAGGGTGCTTAAATTTCTAAGCAAAATTGAGTGATTAATGAAGAAATTTGAGAGAGTAAAAAGAAGAGAATGTCTCGGCCAAAAGAGGAGCTGAAGAAGAAAGTGGAATTTGCTGGAATTTCACAGATTTTTATGCCTTATATAGTACTCCTAATGGGCCAAAATTGGGCCAATTCTAATGGGCCTAATCCTTTTTAATTCAAGGCCCAATGCCACTTTTCAAAGGCCCAACTAAAAATCTCTCACTTCCTCACTCCAAATATATTCAATTTCAATTCCATCAGTCTTAAAACATTAAAAATGAGTAGTACGCAAATTTTTGGCTCAATTGGAGTTCGTTATCGGTCCAATTCGACAATTACCGACATTCCCAAAAAATTCATTTTTTTATACCAAAATAATCTACATGAAATTTCATGAAGATCTGCAAAATCTGGCAATTTTTTGAGTTCGTTTACTATTTTTAATTATTTAAGCAAAATCAAGTCCCCTTCCCTATCAGGGAAATTGACTCGTTACCTTTTTCGTATTTTTGACTTTTGGAGGCCCATTTGACCTCAAATTCACTTCAAATTTCAACCATAGGTTCACCATGACTATTCCTTTCAAATGGTCCAATAAAATATTTTCGCCTTTCAGGTGTCCTTTCGGGTCCGGAAAATACTATTCACTGTCGGAAGGTACCATTTACGGCTGTCCCGGTGTTGAGGCCATTACAAGGCTTGTCTAAACGATAGCTACCCCAACTAGTAGACGTAACAACATGTCATGCCATTTACTTGCTACTTGATGCTTATGCAGAATATCACTAGATCCTAATGTGGCTTTTGAATCAGAAAAAATAAAATTCATCACAGATGATAGAACCTTTTGCTACAAGGTAATGCCATTTGGTCTGAAGAATGCTAGTGCCACATACCGGCGCCTGATGAATAAAATCTTTAAAGACTAGATTGGAGAAAATATAGAAGTTTATATTGATGATATGATCATCAAAAGTAAAAGCCCGAAGGAACACTCCACCAATTTGGCAAAATTCTTCCATACCCTGAATCGGTTTCAAATGAAACTAAATCCAGAGAAATGTATTTTTGACATGCCTTTAGATAGATTTTTAGGTTTTATGGTCTCTTATAGAGGAATAGAGGCCAATCCAGAGAAAATAAGAGCAATCCTAGAAATGCAACCTCCAAGGAATATAAAAGACATTCAAAAGTTAAATGGAAGAGTTATAGCTTTAGGGAAGTTCATTTCCTTTTCAGCCAAATGTTGCATGCCTTTTTTCAAGAAATTAAGGAAAAATGATGCATTTAACTGGAGAATAGATTGCCAACAAGCATTCAAAGAGTTAAAGAAATTCCTTATGGACCCCTCATTCTGAGCTAATCGATCTTAGGTGAGAATCTTTTCTTATAGCTATCGATATCTAAAGAGGCTATTGCAGGTGTCCTGGCTAGAGAAGAAGGAACCCAATAGTCGTTATCGATATACTACATCAGCCAAATGCTAAGAGGTCCAGAATTGAGAAAAGATCCAGTTGAGTAGTTGATGGTTGCACTCATGATGTGCACCTAGAATTTGAAGTAATACTTTAAAACTCACACCATTATTATCCGATTGGATTAACCGCTCAGATAGATCTTATAGATGCTGGATTTGGAAGGCAAGATGGTAAGGTGGGCCATAAAGCTGCAATCCTAGGATGTTTGGTATGAGCCAAGACATGCAATAAAGGCTCAATCCTTAGCTGATTTTGTTGCCGTATTAACCAATGGTGAAGCAATCAAACAACCTCCAAAGATAGTATAAGAAACGATAGTTGATTGAGCCTCAAATAATACTAGAGGAAGGTATCAAAATAGTAATAATAGGCCATTTTGGTATCACAATAAAGTGGACAATAAAACTGAGCTTTAAGGCATCCAACAATGTTGCGAAATCTAAAGCATTGTTGTAATGCTTGAGACTAGTCAAGGCAATCCAACTAGAGACCTTAAAAATCAAAAACAAATCTCAAATGGTGACCAGCCAAGTACTAGGTATCTTTGAAGCCAAAGAAAACACCATGAAAGGGTACTTTGTAAAAGTCAAAGCAATCTTGAGAAAGTTAGAAGAGGCTGGATCAACCTAGATTTTTGAAAAAGTACTTAGGGAGCAAATAACGACAGCTGATAAGTTGTCTAAGATGTTCGCTGCAGACTAGAGAGAAATAGAAGAAAATATAACAACTATCGAATAACTCTTCTCTTCCTTCGAGGAGTCGGAGATGATAGAGTTGGAACAATAGGGTGACATATAGATGACTTCGATCGAATGATTTCTCTGAATGGGAAAATTACCCAAGGATAAAATTGAAGTCGTAAAGGTATCTCAAAAATCTCTAAGTTATTCTATAATTGATGATGAGTTGTATAGAAAGGCATTTAGTCATCCATAGCTTAAATATGTGATAGAGGAGGAAGGACACTATATACTTAGGGAGACTCATGAAGGCATATGTGGAGAGCATGAAGCCAACATGGCTATAGTAAAGAAAGTACTTCAAACTGATTATTTCTGGCTGAGTATCTACAAAGATGCTCAAGGAAAGGTAAAAATGTGCCAATAATGCCAAATTTATAGAAGAATCATTAGACAACCCGTAGTGGACCAATAGGCGATAAGAGCATCCTGACCATTTGATCAATAGGAACTGGACATTTTAGGTCATTTTCCTCAAGGAAAGCAGTAAATGAAATTCCTTGTTATAGCTATCAATCATTTCTCCAAATGGATCAAGGTTGAGCCTTTAGTGATAATAACAGTCGAAAGAATAAAAAATTTCACCTAGAAAGAAATTATCTGTTGGTATGGTCTGCCTAAAATTTTTATAATAGATAATGACAAGCAATTCGATAGCTCAATCTTTAAAAACTTATGTTTTAATCTAAATATTAGCCTGAGATTTACTTTAGTCACACATTCATAAAGCAATGGGATGATAAAGGCCACCAACCGAATAATTTTGGAAGGGTTGAAAAAATGACTAGATAAAGCGAAAGATAACTGGATAACAGAGTTGTAAAGTATCCTATGGTCCTACAGAACTTCACCTAGGGTTGGCACCCATTAAATACCTTTATTTCTAGTATATAAATGGAAGGCAGTGATACCCGTAGAGATCAAGATTCCAACTTATTGATTAACTTTTTACTCTGATCGGGGTAATACTTAAGAAAGATGCCAAGATCTAGATCTAATAGGAGAAAGGAAAGAAGATGCTTATACAAAATTTTTATCATCTCAAAGGGTGGCATTTTAGTTGGCTCAGTAGTCAGCATGGAAGGAGGCTTTATAGTTGGGCTCAATAGTAGGTTCAGTAGGCAGGTCAGGAGTAGGCTCATCAAGCGGAGGTGGAACAAACTCAAGCTCCGTAGGAGGTCTGAGAGTAGCTGTAGTACCAATAACATCTCTATCCTTAGGCCCAGTTGTGGGGACTTCATCAATGACCCATGGAATTCCCCCATAGCCTTCCCTTCAGGAAGGTCCTCATCATCATCGCTATCATCACTAGATGACGGATCAGTCAAAATCCCAGGATCATCCATCAAATCGAGATCAGCTTTAGGAAAATATCTCCCAGCCTTATAAATAAGTGAGGAGATTACCTTCCCCTGAGCTTCACCCAGCTGCTTGATGAGGTCACCCCTCTGAGAGGCAAGCTTTTCCATATGTTCGCTGGTGAGAGTATGCTCCTTATCTGCTAAGGTAGCCTTTAAGATATCTCAATCTTTGATGGTATTGTCTCTATCCTCTATAGCCCTATCACGCTCAGAGGAGATACGATAGCATTCAATCGACAATCTGGTGTTATCTTCTCTGAGCTTCTTTAGTTGAGCACTATCTCCTTTTAGTCGCTTCACCTTTGCCTTTAACTCAATGTTTTTCTTTTGAAGAGCTTCAAGGTCGGCATTTATTTTAGAGGTCTCATTAATCCAAACAAGACTTTTCGATCGAAGGCTCGAGCTTTCCTTCTTCTCAGCCTCAAGCTTCTGTTTGAGCTCCTTCTCCGACCGGATGTGGTGATTCCATATCCCTTTAAAAATAGGTACTCTAGCTATGAAAACGTATACCCCACTTGATCAACTATTCACAGGTAAGAAAAACAAAAAGCAATGAAGAGAGAAAAATAAAATGCAATTAATTGATAAAAAAAGGGAGGAATAAATAGTAAAACATACCTCCAAACACTACATTTGAAATAAGGCCAGCTCATGATCGGGTGATTTTGGCTTGCCCATTTCTTGGAAATCCTTCTCATCGAGAAGTCTTTTACAGATAAAGGATGCTACTTTGGAATCTTAGGTGGAAAACCCTTCCCTAAAGTGCTCTTTTAATATGTCCTTCAGAGATTCGAATTTTCGATCGATCACCTGCAATCCATCTACCCCCTTTTTGATCGAGCAACTCGACATCACCTCCTTCCCCTTAGCCTTCCCAACCATCTCATCAAATTTTTGCTCGGTAGGTCCTTGCACTATAAGCATGGCAGGAGGGTCAGACATAAGGAAAGTATCCTCGAATGATGATTCATCTTTGAGTTGTAGCCTCCAGGGATAGGCATGGGCCAATGCTAGATTTGGCAGGAACAGCAGGAGCTGCAATGACACCAACGGGCCTTGCAGTAGGAGGAGCAGCAGAGGTGCTAGGACCCTTAGAGGAGGCCTTATCCTGAGCGAATTCACCTGGGTCATGCCTTAGCCTCTTAAAGCCCTCGATTTCAGAAGATGGCACTTACATCCTCTTCCTGCTGTGTCTCTCCTCCCTGAAGATCATATGCGCCTAACGTCATTATTTGGTAATCTTAGCCAGTTGCTTTGTCAAATCTCCTCTGCCAGCCATCGTAGCTGCAAAGAAAAAGGATAAGTATTTTACATTCAAGTTCACATTTTATGCACATGCAATGCATGACAATTAGTTAGAATTTATATTTCTTCTAATATTCTTTAATGTTCACATTTTGCATCTCTGCCCTTTGAAGAGCTTGACGAACCATCCAAGGTACTAAAAAACACGGCCGAATCACAAGGACCGCCATTCCTTTCCACGACCGCCGTCAACTTGGTAATATCAACTTCGTACAGGGATTAGTCAGCGGTGTTATCTTTTAAGTAGATCGCTTTAGCTGATTGATTTAATGACACACCAAACCCTCCTACTATTCCAATTGAAAAAAATCTCTCCTTAAACCCCTTCATCGATGAAGGGACATTGAAAAGCTTCTTCTTCACCCTGCTAGTGAAGCAATACTCCATCCTATCCTTTCGATTGGAAATGTAAAAAAAATGAGTGAACAGATCCATAGTTGGAGCAACTCCTTTGATCTTGCAGAGTATTTTGAAACATGTTATTATTCTTCATCCATTCGGGTACAACTGGTTAGGTGCAATCCCATATCCCCTGAGCACACTGATCTCAAAAGTGCCGAGTGGGAACCTAAGCCTGCCATCAAAACTCCACAAATGGCAGATAAACTATTCATTATTATCCCTGCCAAACGGCCCTTCCGTCATTGTCATGGAATCAAGGCACATCGTCACATATACAATGTCTGGTAAACCATTCATAGACTTGATTTTTGACACCTTTCTTAGCTTCAATCTGAAGCATTTAGTCACAGTGGGCTTATCTTTATACTAATTAATAAAACTCCTATCCATAGATTGACCGTTGCTGGATGCCATTTTCAGAGGAAGGGAAGAAATGAAATAGTTCCTAATTTCAAATAAAGATTGGGGATCCAAGCTAGAAAATTCCTCAGAAGAATCAAAAATAAGACAAATGCAAATGCATGAAAAATTAAATGTAAGGGAAATATATGGCATGTAAGTAAAAATCACTTACTTGTGTAATTTCCTAACAACCTCGAAGAAACTCTTGAAATCTGGAAGTCTGAAGAGTAAGAAGAAATTTTGGCAGAGTTTCTCCAAAAAAATCAATAAAAAGTGAAAAATGGTATGGAAATTACCTATTTATATGGAGAGACTCCTCGAGTATGCCAATCGATCAGCCAACCAGACACTATCACATGTTAAAAAAAAGCATCACGCCGGTCCTCACATCGAAGCGTCACTCTTGATGCGTGCACCTATCTTTAATCCAGTCACAATTGTTCGAATAATACATATCCGATTGGGCTGAAAATTTTAAAATTTTCGCTCTTTCTATTCTCGAACACCTTTGAAGGGGGAAGGGGGAGTAGTGATAATACTGGATTATCTTTGGATCCAAGCAAGCCTCTTTCAAAGCCCAAAACCTTTTTACGGAGAAGCCCAGCGCGTGACGAACAAACGCTGTAAGGCAACTACGCGCCATATGATCGGATTGATGGGACCTTTAGTCTCAATCAACCCACTGACACGTTGCAGAGCCCATGCCTCCAATTTGCTCCATATCATATTGCCACTCACTTGGTCTGATATCTCAGTAGCTATACTTCAGGTATTCAAGTGCACCTCTACACCTCATATAAATAATCCGATATTTAGTGGTTCAAGGTATCAAAAACTTGAAACTCTCTCTCTAGATTTATTTCTCTAAATTCCTAATTGGGTAAAGTCTCTTGTAGGTACTTACTAGTCGATCGGATCACACAACCATCAACTCATTTTAAGGTTTCGACAAATCAAACCTTATCAATTATTATTATTATTATTATTATTTTATTGATCCTATTAGATTTACCATTATAGATATTAGTACAAACTTTAATCCTAACACGCTTTTTGATGTGAGTTTTCCTTTATCTTGAGCCTCAAATCTCTCACCATTCCCACAAAGCATGTATAGCGTTTGCGGCGACTTGAAAATTTTAGCTTCGTAAGTCGATTTCAGTGTCCTGTCTAATAGACCCAAAATCTTTTAAATTTACGTTATTTTACACACAAATCCATTTTTTATTAGGAAAACCTTAATTTTCATTAGAATAGCATATAAATTCAAATTTTAACAATTTTGCAAAGAATGAATTCGTGCATGATGCCATTTATTATCCGAGTTCGTGTTCTCAAGTTATTAACTTGAAAATTCTAATTATTGACTTATTTAACTCTCTCTTACTACCTCTGTTCTTTTGGAAATATCGTTTTTGGAAATTTTTTTCTTCTCATTTTAAATTTTGCTATTCAAAATTCAAAAATAAATTTAATGTACTTTTTAAAATTTAATAAAAAAATTCAATGCACTTTTTCTATTTTACCCTTATCCTATATATATTCTAAATACATTTATATATTTGTTATTACATTTTTATATGTTAATTAATGAAAGAACAATATATAATCAATACTATAATATTATATAATATTGAAATGTATTAATTATTTTCTTAATACTTATGCTAATTGCTAAGAGTCAACAGCGAGGAACGGAAATAATATTTTTCTTGGCAAGTTTTGAACAAGAAATTGGAGATTTTTTTTTCGTCAAATTGGAGACAATAGAATTCCAGTAGTTATCTAGATGAATACTTTTCAGAGATAAAGAATAAGTATCATGAACAGTGTGTGTGATGTCACCGATGAAGCTTCCAATTATGAATTGAGAAGATGAGCTCAGCTTTTGAATTTCTGAGATTTCAATTCCAAATTGCCTATCTTTGAAGCCAACAATTTTTGATAATGAAACAACAAAGTCATATGCAAAAAGGCTGCTAATTTCTTTTACTAGTTCAGCATTTTATATGTGTTAAGCAAAGTGAAGTTTTAGTTGCAGAGAGCATTAAGGACAAGCAACAATGGTGGAATCATATCCTATGGTTGGTGGAGATGGAACTTACAGCTACTCCAAAAACTCCTCCTTTCAGGTAATCATCATTCTGTATTGTGTTTAGTTTCCTATGATTTGTGATTTAGATGTATGGCATCTATTTCTTTTGTTTTATTTTTTAGCAATTTAGGTCTGATCATGATACATCAGCAAAAAGGGTATCATAATTCCCAAATAGGTTTCTCAAGTATAACTTGATTGTCAAATAAGCCCTTTGTATTTTAATTTGGACCAATTTCACCCTTAAAAAATATAAATTGAATCAAATAATCCTTATATAAAGCTTGTTTAAGTTTACTTCAAAATATCCAATGCCTAGAGTTATTTCAGATTGAATTCGCTTAAAGAAAGAAAGAAATCAACACGTTAATATAGCATAATAAATAAAGTATTTTATTTTAATTATGGTCTAATTGGCTATGTTTTGCTTTTTTAAGAGTCTATTTGGCTTATTTTCAATTCTTTAAGGTGAAAATTGCTCCAACTAAAATCTGAAAGGTTTAATCGACCATTATGACAAACTTAGGGGCTTATTTGATTCTTAAACCTAGTTTCAAAGATAGTAGCTTTTTGCTTGCACTATAAGAAAATTGTTTGCATAAATATTAATTTGTGCCCCACTTTATACTGTTTAATTTGCATTTGATTAGTTAAAGTGTTTCTGAAGGACAAGTCTTATGATAGTTAGCGTAGCAGTTAACATAAATACTGGCGAAGATTATAAAAAAAAAAATTGATGGATTGTATTACCAAACATGACCCTATGCAGAGAGAAGGAATAAGAAATAGCAAGGGGATGATTGATGAGACAATTGCTTGCAAGCTTGACTTGAAGGATCTTGTTTCCACTGCAAATGCATTTCGCATAGCGGATTTGGGATGTTCAGTTGGACCAAATACCTTTATTTGTGTGGAAAACATTATCCAAGCTGTGAAACTTAAGTATCAATGTGAAGATCTCATTTCTCAAATACCAGAATTTCAAGTGTTCTTCAATGATCATGCCTTCAATGATTTCAATACTCTCTTTAGGTCTCTACCTTCCGAAAAGCCCTACTTTGTTGGTGGTGTGCCGGGCTCTTTCCATCAGAGATTATTCCCCAAAACCTCTCTTCATTTTGTTCACACTTCCCATGCATTACATTGGCTCTCTCAGTTGCCAAAAGAGTTAAAGGATAACAACTCCCCTGCTTGGAACGGGGGCAGAATTTTTTACCCGAATGCACCGGAGGGAGTAGTGAATGCTTATGCTACCCAATTCGCCAAGGATATGAAGATTTTCTTTGATGCTAGAGCCGAAGAAGTTATTGGTGGAGGGATGATGGTGCTCATTGTGGCAGGCATCCCTGATGGGATTTCTCATTCTTGTACACTAGGTAATGCGATGTTCGATCTTTTAGGATCTTCCCTTGTGGATATGGCTAAAGAGGTAATGCCAAGAACTGCTGTAATTTTTTGCTAGAAGCTGTTATGGTATTAAACCAGCTGTATTAATTAAAATTTTCCGTTAAACTGCAGGGATCGGTGAGTCAAACTCAAGTGGACTCGTTCAATTTGCCAATGTATTTCCCCTCGCTGAAGGAGATGTTAGAACTTGTAGAAAGAAATGGGTGCTTCACAGTTGAGAAATTTGAGTCATTTAATAATGCATCAAACATCCCAATGAGCGGTGATGCATGGGTCATGCACTTTAGAGCCGGATTGGAGGGAGTTTTTACTAAACATTTTGGAAACGAAATAATGGATGAATTATTAGATCGCTTTTCAAACAAGGCAGAAGAAGTTTTCTCTCAATTTAGGGCCGGAAAAATCCAGGCACCTCAACTGCTATTTCTTGCTATCAAACGCAAATGATACAACTTCTATATGTTTGCACGTGCTCTAAAACCTGTTCCTATAGGAAGAACAATTTTTATAATACACAGCCTTTATTCTATCATTATCTTGATGAATAAGAGCATCACTATAAATATTATGTCTAGACATGTAATTTCCATAAGTTTATATGCATAAACTTAATTTCTTGCTAGTTTCATCTGTTCTTTCTTCAACAAGGCTGGTAATCTAGTGTTATTCAGGGATGCCATAATACACCGTCACCATTGTGTGCGATTGTCTTGAATGCAATATCATGCGATTGCTTGAAGCATAGTTCGACCTTCTTGTATGCATAACTTACATAAAATTATATGCTTCTTCCTACTCTGCAAAGTTTAAATTTATGTACAACAATTTTAACTATCCTAAGTACTCGTATTATTTCGGTAAATATGATGCCTCATATTCACATTATCTTTTTACTATAAAACTCTTATGAGCGTTCGGTTTTTGTTAGTGCTCTGCTTCATAACATAAAAACAGAAACTTAAAAATAGTGAAAAACTCCACCACATTGGAAGTCCATTTCATTCATAATTTTATGCGGGTAAGCATTACAAAAAAAAGAGTCAAACCTAATACATAACAACTACCGACTTTAAAGGAACATAAATCCTTAAAATAAAGACAACCATTCCTTATTAAACAAAATACAAAAAAATCCCCATAAATTACTGCATAACTTCTTAAGTATATAGAAAAATCTTAATACATTAACATTCCCCCTTAAGATTTTTCTTCAATACTCCTAGTTTAGTTCTCAAAAATTCAAATATTTCTCTTGAAAGACTTTTAGTCATAATATCAGCAAGCTGTTCTTCAGATTTGCAGTAAACAAGATGAACAGTCCCTTCCCTTTTTGCTTGTCTTACAGCATGAAACTTTACATTGATGTGCTTTGTACGTCCATGAAGGAATGGATTTTTAGCCATAGCTATCGCAGATTGATTGTCCACCCTTATTTCAATAGCACCTTCTTGGGTTTGACGAAGATCATTCAACATTTTCCTCAACCATAAAGCTTGATTTGCCGCAGCAGCAATAACAATGTATTCTGCCTCTACAGTAGACTGTGCCACTACATCTTGCTTCTTGGATAGCTGGGAAAATACTCCAGACCCCATTGAACATACAAACCTATGGTGTTCTTTATATCATCAAGACACCCAGCCCAATCACTATCTGAGTATCCAATTAATTTTGCTTCATCAACTCTTGTATACCAAATACAAGAATCTGCAGTCCCTTTAATGTATCTCAATACTTTTTTTGCTGCACTGAAGTGAATTTGACCCTGTTCCTTTGTATACCTTGACAATACCCCTGCAGCATAAATCAAGTCTGTTTATAAGATGTCAAATACAATAAAATTCACACCAGACTTTGGTAATAACTTGGATCAACATCATTCCCTTTCTAAATCTTAGAAAACTTCTCATTATGTACTAATGGAGCTACAACTGATTTACTTCTCACCATCTTGAATTTTTTTAACAAATACAAAGCATACTTTCTTTGAGAAATGAAAATGCCTGAGCTAAATTGGCTAATTTCCATTCCTATAAAGCATGTAATATGCCCCAAATCTCACATTTTGAAAAAAGACTCCATTTCCTTCTTAAATTCATTTATCAATTTAACATCATTTCTTGTCACCAACATATCATCTACATAGATAAATACAATCAACAATTTGATCGGATCAAGCTTTAATTCTAACATACATGGTGGCTTCATTTTCACTCCTCACAAAACACATTTCATCAAATAGGAATCAACCTTGTTGTACCAAGCTCCAAGGGCTTGTTTAAGGCTATACAATGCCTTGTTCAATTTGTACAGTTTATCTTCATTACCATCAACGACAAAACCAATTGGTTGTTCTACAAATAGATCTTCTTTTAATTCACCATTAAAAAAAGCAGATTTGACATCTAAATGAAATACTTCCCATCTTATTTGAGCTGCTAAAGCTAGAAAAAGTCTCGTGGTTTTATATTTTGCAATTGGTGTATAAGTATCACAATAATCAATACCAGCTTGCTATGAGTACCTTTTAACTACCAATCTAGCCTTATGCTTGTATATTGAATCATTTGGTTTAATTTTGTCCTAAATACCCACTTTACACCAATGATGTTCTTGTATTTTGGTTTGTCCAAAAGACACTAAGTGTTGTTCTTTTTTATCCTTTCCATTTCTTCCTCTATAACTTTTCTCCATTCCTTATACATGGCAACTTCATCAAAAGAACTTGGCTCTATTGCAACATATATAATTACATCTTTTATAAATCTTAGATAAAGATTTTGTCTTGAGAATAAATGAGTATGTCAAGGAGTCATCGGGTTCATTTTTATCAACTTTAGCTGTTGAATCTTTTTCTTGTAGAGCTGGAAGTGATGAAATTCTTTTCCACCTATCATCCTTGTCCACATAACCTTTTTCCCAATTCTAATATGAGTCTTCATCTACCACAATGTCTCTACCTACTATAACTTTTTGAGTTTGCAGATTGTACACCCTATAACCTTTTGAAAATTTTGCATAACCCTAAAAAATTCCTTGTTCTTCCTTTTGATCTAGTTTGGTTCTTTTCACAGTTGGAATATGCATGTAACATATTGAACCAAAGAGCTTCAAGTGCTTAGCAGTAGGTTTGACACCACTTTATGCTTCAATTAGAGTCATTCTCATTATAGATTTTGAAGGTAATCTATTTAACAAATATACAACAACATTGACTGCCTCTGCCTAAAAACTCAAGGGCAATATCTTATCAGCCATCATACTTTTTTTCATTTCCACTACTGTTCTATTTTTCCTTTTTGAAACTCCATTTTGTTGAGGTGAGTATGGAACTATCAACTGACGTCTGATTCCCATTTTTGCATAAAACTTATTAAATTCATTGAAAGTATACTCATTCCCATTGTCAGACCTTAACCACTTCAGCTTATAAACACTCTGAGTCTCAACCTTAGACTTAAACCTTTTGAACACAGAAAACACTTTTGATTTATTGTTTATGAAGTACACTGATACCATATAAAATGATTTATTATTTAATGCTTATTCTCTTTAATTTAGGTAGTTAAGTATGCTAAATTATTTATATTTCATATGTTTTTGTCTAGTTTATGTGTTTGCTTGCATTATACATAAATTTGGAGTAAGAAGGTAGAAGGAACAATTAAGAAGCATAATGCATGACTCGTGAAGAGGTGTAGGAGTTGTTACGGAAAGCAAGGATACACGAGTAGTGAAATAGTGCACCACTCACACAATGCATGACTCACACACAAAGCATGAGTTATGACAGCAAGAAGGAAAGAAAAAGATAAGAAGCACAGTGCACGAGTCATTGCAGAGACTGACGGATCACGACTTGTGACAGGCTTTATGGCTTGATCCGAGCACCTGCTCCCAATCGACGTAAATTTTCATCCTACCTTTTTGCAACCAATAAGTCTTTTCATCAGGCCTTTTCATGTTAAATTTTCACACTCACACCTATTTAGAAGAGGCATGATTAAGGGTGCAATTTTCTCTATAAATGGGGAGGAGGAGAAAGGAAAAGAAAAATGGATTTTAGTTTTTGCAAAGATATACAATTTTTGTTTTGGATAAATATTTTTACTTAGTTTTTATTAGAGGATGACAAAGGAATAAGAGATTTATCAGAAGTTCTAATTAGAAAGTAAAATTCTAGGGAGTGTTTAAGTTTCTTTCTTAAAATTTTATTCTTTTTTTCCCTTCCTAATGATTCCTTTATCCTCTTGTTTGTCTTCAATTTAAGTACATATTTTGGCTAGTTTCCTTTATACATCAAAAGTGTAATGGTATTCGTTTAAGAACAAGATTGTTCTTATTATGAATGAAGTATGATTTAAATTCATTTGTGTTATTTGTTTTGCTATGTATGCTTGATAATTATATTTGGCATGTTAGTCAATTTATTCGCAATGAGAGTTGGAATTTTTTGATGGAAAAATAAATAAATTTACTTAAAGTATTGAATTTACTTAGAGATAAGAAATTCTCTTTGAGGGATTAAAGAATTAGCATTGAGCTTCATAATGAAAACATCTTTAATGACAATGAGAGTTGCATCAAAGAACCTTTGTCTAAATTCATTAGTCACTTTATTTATACAATTACCTTTACCTGTATTTACAGGAATTACTCCTTTTATTTCTAATGTATATTCAAATGATTTATTAAGTCATCTTTAATCCAATTTGATTTAATCTGTGTAAAGTAGTTTAGATATTCAATTAAATACTTAACCCTCATTTATTAATTATCTATCCATATATTTTTTGTGGTTTTAATATAAGATTTACCTCGTTCCCTTTGGAACGATATACTTAATCTAGAAAGACTAAGGGTATAAATAATCTCTTATCAGATTTTGGTGCCGTTGCTGGGGAATGGTTTAAATGAATCTTTATTGATTAAGATAAAGTAGTAGTTGTTTTAGGACTGTATGTTATTAATTAGTTATTTATTTTTGCATATGAATTCCTATTTTTCATTTTATTCCTTGTGACAACATCAGAATTTCTGGTAGGTTATCTTGGATATTGTGATCTTAAACTAACAAAAATTTCTTTTGATTTTGTGCAGGAAACTTAGGAGAAAACAAGAAAAAGAACTTAGATTGAAATTAGAAGAAACACAAGGTTCAAATTGGAGGAAGATTAAAATATTAAAAATATGGCAGATCGGGAAAAGAGAACCCTTGGAAATTTTGCTATGCCTAACATTTCTGAAAGTTTTGGAGGTATAGTGGTACCAGCCATTGCCAACAATAATTTTGAGATCAAACCCACTGTCATATAAATGGTTTAAAATAACCAATTTGGAGGTTTGCAAAGGGAAGACCCTTATGCTCATATTCTTACATTTCTTAATGTTTGTGCTACTTTTAAAATTAATGGAGTAACTAATGATGCTATAAGACTTAGGTTATTTCCATTTTCATTGAAAGACAAAGCACATATTTGGTTTGCTAGCATACCTAGTGAGATAATAACAACTTGGGATTAACTTAAATGAGCTTTTCTTCATAAATACTTTCCACCCTATAAAATAGCAAAATTTAGAAATCAAATAACTACCTTTAAACAATTGCAAAATGAAATAATTTATTCTTCATGGGAAAGGTTTAAGGAACTCCAAAGGTAATGTCCTCACCATGGCTTGCTGGATCGGATGATTTCTCAAATCTTTTACAATAGCTTAATGAAAGAAAATAGGAATATTGTAAATGCTGCTTCAAGTGGAAAGTGCATGGAGAAAATAGCTAAAGAAGCAGAAATTTTATTGAAGGAATTGACTTTATAAGGTTACATGGGCGAGGAACCCACAATGGCTAAAGCTAAAGGACTTTTGGAGCTAGATTCCATTAACTTATTAATAGCTAAAGTTGAAGCCTTAACCAAATTGGTAAGTAATTCTCAATCTAATAATGAAAATGGAGAAATCTGGTGGATCTCATTTATATGCTTATTGTAATGAAAATTCTAATGAGGATGTGGATTTTGTCCAAGGTAATTATAATCAAAGGATGGGTCCAAATCCAAATTACTATAATCCTCAACGAAGGAACCATCCTAATTTTTTTTTGGTCTAGCCCAAATGCCCAATTGTATGCTTCAAATAACCTTATCACCAAAATGTCTAACCCTTCCACTTTTCCAATTAAACCCCTTTTTAACCCTCAACAACGCAAATCCTGTAATGACTATACTAGATAATCCTAATTACTGTTACTAATTACATTCATTAATTCTATCAATGCTATGACTTATCTGTTAATGTTGCATTTATAAACATATATACATACATTCTATGCACATCATGCATGATCATGTACTTATACTTTCACTTGTTGTAGAGTATTCTTTACATAACTTTATAATTACATGCCTTTATACATATACAAATGCCTTAGATGTAACCAAAAGAGATACAAAAATCAATTTCATACATTTATGCTACTTCTAATCTTGTGTTGACTTGTGAGATTGTTGGCTTTGTCCCTGAACACGCGATCTACCTTGCAACCCTACACGGATAAACACCCGTGCTAAGCTATAAAGCTTAGTGGGGAACAACTAATAACATACAGATAACTACTTACAGTAGCTATCTCCAATCATTCAATAATGATAGAAATACAAAGCCTTACAAGATTAATCAAGATATAACAGTATCATATAATCAGAACAATAACATACTTTATAATGTATTTGCACAAATGGCCTGCTTACAATTCCCTGTGGGTGTGGATAACGGGTGCAATGGATACCCGAAGGTATCAAAATAGAAGGATACCCGTAGGTATCTAAACAGAAGGATACCCGTAGGTATCCGAACAGAAGTCTCATGTAGAGACAAACAGAAGACTCATAAGAGTCAAACAGAAGCAGCTGCGATAACCCTATAGGCATGCCTATCTATCCACAACCAAGTCTCTATGTGCAGGCATAACATATCACATATTGTAATTTATTGAAATACATTTCTGTATGTTTCTATTTGAGAAATAGAAATTTACCTTGTTATTCCTTAAGCAAACTTGCATCGCTACATACATATAGAGAACACATTTGCCATAAATCTATAATTTAGGATGATTTATAAGCTTAGAAGGGTTTAGGCAAATTTTAAATCCCAATTGAAGTCGAAAAAAATACAAACATAAAGGCATATTGTCGCGCTCGCGACAAATGTCGCGGCCGCGGCGACAATCGCGCTCGCGACAGAGAACAATGGCCTGGCACTACTCTTTAATGTCGCGCTCGCGACATAAGTCGCGTTCGCGACAGAAGGCAATGGCCTAAATAAGCATTTCTTGATGTCGCGCTCGCGACACAAGGCTTCCGTTTGATGTCGCGCTCGCGACATAAAACGACGGGGCAACCGCCTTATAGTGATTGTTGTTCAAAAATCCTGTAAATTAATGTAAAAACTCAGATTGCATCTCAATTTCAACATACCAAATGGATTTTTCAGAAAACACTATCTTCTACAAAGTTTTAGGTTTACAATTCTAGTTTTCAAAACACTAAAAATCTCCTCAATAGGACCTGTAAATCTTTAGATATTTAAAAAAAACCACAGACTGTTCATAAGTATACATTCACAACCCCAATCAGAATTCAATTTCGATTTTCACTATCATGCAGTGAAAATCAGATTTCAATCTCTTCTAACAAAATCAAGGTTTACAAGTCTAGTTTCCATACCAATTGGAATTTCATCATTTGAACAACTATAGCTCAAGATATGAGCAAAAACACACAGATTAGTCAAATGATCTTTAAGACAGATTTTATGCTTTTAACCACCTCATGCAAATTATCAACTCTAATCAACTTTCAAGCTTATAATCATCCACAAAACCCATGAGAGAGACACTCAAGACCTCTCTCATGACAAAATACAAATCTTTACACACATGAAAACGCTAAGTTCCCATTCCTTCCCCTTTCTTTTACTTGTTTCTCCTTCTAAAACACATAAAACACTTCTATGAAAACCTAACAAGCTATACAAAGAATCACTTACATTAAAGGAGAAGCAAGTTACCTTAACCCCCAAAAACCAAGTAAACCTTTACTTCTTTCTCAAAAATTCCAAGAAATCTAGAGAGAGAGAGGATGAGAGAGAGTTTAGGGTTTAGGAGATAGAGAAGATGAAGATGGAGAGTGAAGACCATGAGTTGGCCGGTCCTCCTTCATCACAAATATCTACCTCACTTTAATTTCCAATTGGTCCAAATGTCAAGTTTAAGTCAAAGTTGCCATTTAGTCTCTCAACTTTCCTTTATTTCTAATAATGCCCCAAAACTTACTCTTTTGCTTTTCAATTACGTCCTTCAATACATACATACACACAATTAAACATGGACACTAATAATTAATTAGTGTTAATTCTTCTAGGGTACACTGAGGGGCATTACAACTCTCTCCCCCTAAAAGAATTTCGTCCTCGAAATTATACCTGTACTGAAGAGCTGAGGGTATTGAGCCCGCATAGCTGCTTTAGGTTCCCAAGTCGCTTCTTGTATTCCATGATGTTGCCATAACACTTTGACTAGAGGGATTTCTTTGTTCCTTAACTGTTTAACTTCCCTGGCTAAAATCTGTTTAGGCTCTTCATCATACGTATAATCAGTTCTGACACTGATATCTTGCACTGGTATGATATGTGACTCATCAGATCGATATCGCCGGAGCATCGAAACATGAAAAACATTATGCAACTTTGATAGATCATTAGGAAGATCTAATCGATATGCTACCGGTCCAATCCTTTCTAGGATTCTGTAAGGACCAATAAACCGGGGACTGAGTTTCCCTTTCTTTCCAAACCGTAGTATTTTTCTCCATGGGGACACTTTTAGAAACACTTTATCATCAACCTGATACTCAATGTCTTTTCTTTTCAGATCTGCATATGATTTCTGTCTATCACTGGCTTCTTTCAATCGTTGCTTGACAAGTTGGATCTTTTCTTCAGTATCTTTAACAATGTCAGGACCCGTCAACTTATTTTCAGCTAATTCCATCCAACAGGAAGGAGTTCTGCATTTTCTACCATAGAGAGCTTCATATGGTGGCATACCAATGCTAGTTTGATAGCCATTGTTATATGCAAACTCCATCAAAGTCACATATTTGTCCCAACTTCCTGGAAAATCTAAAACACAGCCTCTTAACATATCCTCTAACACCTGAATGATTCTCTCTGACTGCCCATCAGTCTGAGGATGAAAAGCAGTACTAAGAAGAAGCTTTGTACCTAAAGCTTGCTGTAGACTTTTCCAAAATCTGGATGTGAACCTCGGATCCCGATCTGAAACAATTGAGATTGGTACCCCATGCAGTCTAACAATCTGATCAATATACAACTCAGCTAACTTGTCCATTGAGTAATTGGTTCGAACCGGTACAAAATGAGCCACCTTTGTTAATCTGTCTACTATGACCCACACTGCATCATGTTTCCTTTGAGTAGTGGGTAGACCTATAACAAAATCCATAGTAACATTGTCCCACTTCCATTGAGGAATGGGAAGAGGGTTCAGTAATCCCGAAGGAAGTTGATGCTCTGCTTTTACTTGCTGACATGTTAGGCACTTAGAAACATACTCAGTCACATCTTTTTTCATTCCTGGCCACCAATAGAATTGTTTCAAATCTCTATACATCTTGTTGTTACCAGGATGCATGGTAAATACGGTGCTATGGGCTTCTTGCAATAATGCTTCCTTCAATTCTTTAACATTTGGTACACATAACCGATTTCGATAATATAAACCACCATCTAGTCCAATAGAATATTCTATCGAACCTCCTGCATGAACTGTTTGAGGCCAACTGCTGTAACTTAACATCATCTGATTGTGTATCAAGAACTGTCTGCCTGAGATTAGGGCGAGCTCGCAATTGAGCTAACAAAGCCCCATCGGATGCAAATTTCCATCTATAACCTTGTAATAGCATAGCTGCCACCATCTTTCGGCTCAAAGCATCAGCTACCACATTAGCCTTTCCTGGGTGGTAATCAATGATACAATCATAGTCCTTGAACAATTCTAACCATCTGCGTTGTCTTAAATTGAGATCTCGCTGAGAAAGCAAGTATTTAAGACTCTTGTGATCCGTATAGATTCTGCACTTCTCACCATACAGGTAATGCCGCCAAATCTTTAAAGCAAACACAACTGCGGCCAATTCCAAATCATGAGTCGGATAATTCTGTTCATGAGGCTTCAACTGTCTGGATGCATAAGCCACTACTTTACCTTCTTGCATCAACACACATCCCAAACCATTACTCGATGCATCACTATACATAGCATATTCTCTACCCGTTATTGGTTGGGTAAGAACTGGAGCTTCCGTTAACATCCTTTTTAACTGATCAAAACTGGCTTGACAATGATCTGTCCACTCAAATCTAGCTTCTTTCCGAAGTAACTTAGTGAGCGGAGAGGCAATAACTGAAAAACCTTTCACAAACCGCCTATAATAGCCAGCTAAGCCCAAGAAACTTCGGACTTCTGGCACATTTTTAGGCGGTCTCCAGTTTACTATAGCCTTAATCTTCCTAGGGTCCACCCTGATGCCTTCTGAAGACACCACGTGCCCAAGGAAAGAAACTTCTTTAAGCCAGAATTCACATTTGCTTAACTTGGCATAAAGCTGTTGCTCTCTCAGGGTCTGTAACACTATTCTCAAATGCTCAGCATGCTCCACTTCATCACGAGAATAGACTAAAATGTCATCTATAAACACCACGACAAATTGATCTAAATAGGGTCTGAACACCCTATTCATCAAATCCATGAAAGCTGCAGGTGCATTAGTCAACCCGAAAGGCATTACTAAGAATTCGTAATGACCATATCGAGTTCTAAAAGCAGTCTTTTGCACATCCATATCTTTGACCCGAAGTTGATAGTATCCCGACCTCAGGTCAATTTTAGAAAACACCCTTGCACCCCTTAACTGATCAAAGAGATCCTCAATCCGAGGTAAAGGATACTTGTTCTTCACCGTCACTTTGTTAAGTTGTCTGTAGTCAATACACATTCTCAAGGTACCATCCTTCTTTTTAACAAATAACACAGGTGTGCCCCAGGGTGACACACTAGGCTTAATGAAGCCTTTATCTAACAATTCTTGCAGCTGAACTTTTAATTCTTTCAATTCTGTTGGTGCCATTCTGTAGGGTGCTCTAGAGATAGGAGCAGTTCCAGGCAAAGTCTCAATAGATAGCTCAACTTCTCTCTCGGGCAGCAAACCCGGAAGTTCCTCAGGAAACACATCAGAAAACTCATTAATCACAGGAACATTTTGAAGATCGACTGTCTCTCTCTTAGAATCAAGAACCAAAGCTAGATACGCTTCGCATCCTTTTCTAAGAAATCTTTTTGCTTTCATAGCAGAGATAACATTGGTTAAGGGTTTTGACTTAATACCCTGAATCAATGTCTCTACTTCCCCATCACTCTTAATCAATACTGTTTTAGCTTTACAGTCCACTATGGCATGATATCTAGACAGCCAATCCATACCCAGGATTACATCAAACTCATGAAAAGGCAAAACAATTAGGTCAGCTGGGAACTCTCTCTCATGAATTCTAATAGGGCAATTTTTATAAACTTCATTCACATGAATACTATGGCCCAAAGGACTAATTACACATATATCATAAGTCATATGATCAACAACAGACACATTTCTACCCAGCTCCCCATTACAAATATAAGAATGTGTAGATCCTGGGTCTATAAGCACATGTACATCAGTATCAAAGAGGGAGAATGTACCAGCTATGACCTCAGGAGCATCAGCATCTTCTCGACCTTTCATAGCATAAGCTCGAATAGGAGGTGTAGGAGCAAAAGGTCGATCTACCGACTCAGAAACATTCCTGGACTGGGCTCTAAACTGGCCCGATCCACCTCTGCCTCTACCACGACCTCTACCAAAAGAGGGTGCATTAGAAGCTCCTCGGTTACTCTGTTGACTCGAAACTTGATCCTGCGGCATAGGACAATTAGCTATAAAATGCTCCGTGTTGCCACATCTGAAGCAACCACCGGTGAGCATTCTACAAGTGCCCCAATGACGCCTAAAACAATAGGTGCATTCTGGAGCTTGGCCTCTGCCTTGTCCTGATACAACACCTCTACCTGAGCCAGCTGTAGAAAAAGTCCCCTTCTGTCTACCTCTAGATGCAGGGTAATTGCCAAATGGCAATGGTTGATCTCCTTGAGTCAACCTCGATCTTTTCTCGGATGCGGAACCACCCCGAGAAAAACTTCTTCTTCTTTGCTCTCTTTCTCTTTTCACATTTTCTTCCTTCTCAACCCGGATAGCTGCTTGAACCAGCTGATGATAATCCACAGGATGGAGAGAAATAGGCCCTATCAAATGATCCCGAATCTGATCATTTAATCCATCTTCGAACTGGCGACACTTGAAAGTCCCAGTTAACATTGGTTTTGGTGCATACTTGCTCAAGCGATTGAATTCGGCTTCATATTCAGCCACTGACATACCTCTTTGCTTAAGATTCAGAAACTGCTTCAACTTTTCATCTTTATAAGCTTCTGTCACATATCTCCTTTTAAACTCAGCTACAAAGAATTCCCAAGAGAGGGAATCAGGTAGCTGAGGTTGAGTCAGAACCAGTTTCCACCAGTCATAAGCTGCTCCCTGAAGTAAGGACACAGCACAAGTCACCTTTTGACTGGCGGGGCACTGAACTTCGGTAAAAACCCTTTCTACTCTTTCAAGCCACAGCTCAGCTTTCTCAGACTCTTCCCAAGTAGAGCCTAGAAACTCTTCTGCACCATGCTTTCTAATTTCAGAAATTGGAGCCTTTGGTGCAGTCATCCTATGTAAAATCTGAGCCATATCCTGGGAAATCTTCAACAAAGCTTCCCCAGACTCAACAGCAGTTGCACCACCTCTAGTAGATGCAGAAGATTCTGGCTGAGAAGGATTCGATTGACCCGGTAGATTACTTTCAGCCGACTCATCTACAACTTCACGATACCTTTCCATCTATAACTATAACAAAGAAACACAGGGACAGCCACAATCAGCCAACAACAACAAAATTCTATATCTAAGACACTTGAAATTCCTATTGGCCAGAACCGCCTAAACCAAGGCGCTCTGATACCAAAAATGTAATGACTATACTAGATAATCCTAATTACTGTTACTAATTACATTCATTAATTCTATCAATGCTATGACTTATCTGTTAATGTTGCATTTATAAACATATATACATACATTCTATGCACATCATGCATGATCATGTACTTATACTTTCACTTGCTGTAGAGTATTCTTTACATAACTTTATAATTACATGCCTTTATACATATACAAATGCCTTAGATGTAACCAAAAGAGATACAAAAATCAATTTCATACATTTATGCTACTTCTAATCTTGTGTTGACTTGTGAGATTGTTGGCTTTGTCCCTGAACACGCGATCTACCTTGCAACCCTACACGGATAAACACCCGTGCTAAGCTATAAAGCTTAGTGGGGAACAACTAATAACATACAGATAACTACTTACAGTAGCTATCTCCAATCATTCAATAATGATAGAAATACAAAGCCTTACAAGATTAATCAAGATATAACAGTATCATATAATCAGAACAATAACATACTTTATAATGTATTTGCACAAATGGCCTGCTTACAATTCCCTGTGGGTGTGGATAACGGGTGCAATGGATACCCGAAGGTATCAAAACAGAAGGATACCCGTAGGTATCTAAACAGAAGGATACCCGTAGGTATCCGAACAGAAGTCTCATGTAGAGACAAACAGAAGACTCATAAGAGTCAAACAGAAGCAGCTGCGATAACCCTATAGGCATGCCTATTTATCCACAACCAAGTCTCTATGTGCAGGCATAACATATCACATATTGTAATTTATTGAAATACATTTCTGTATGTTTCTATTTGAGAAATAGAAATTTACCTTGTTATTCCTTAAGCAAACTTGCATCGCTACATACATATAGAGAACACATTTGCCATAAATCTATAATTTAGGATGATTTATAAGCTTAGAAGGGTTTAGGCAAATTTTAAATCCCAATTGAAGTCGAAAAAAAATACAAACATAAAGGCATATTGTCGCGCTCGTGACACTAGTTGCGCTCGTGACAAATGTCGCGGTCGCGGCGACAATCGCGCACGCGACAGAGAACAATGGCCTGGCACTACTCTTTAATGTCGCGTTCGCGACAGAAGGCAATGGCCTAAATAAGCATTTCTTGATGTCGCGCTCGTGACACAAGGCTTCCGTTTGATGTCGCGCTCGCGACATAAAACGACGGGGCAACCGCCTTATAGTGATTGTTGTTCAAAAATCCTGTAAATTAATGTAAAAACTCAGATTGCATCTCAATTTCAACATACCAAATGGATTTTTCAGAAAACACTATCTTCTACAAAGTTTTAGGTTTACAATTCTAGTTTTCAAAACACTAAAAATCTCCTCAATAGGACCTGTAAATCTTTAGATATTTAAAAAAAACCACAGACTGTTCATAAGTATACATTCACAACCCCAATCAGAATTCAATTTCGATTTTCACTATCATACAGTGAAAATCAGATTTCAATCTCTTCTAACAAAATCAAGGTTTACAAGTCTAGTTTCCATACCAATTGGAATTTCATCATTTGAACAACTATAGCTCAAGATATGAGCAAAAACACACAGATTAGTCAAATGATCTTTAAGACAGATTTTATGCTTTTAACCACCTCATGCAAATTATCAACTCTAATCAACTTTCAAGCTTATAATCATCCACAAAACCCATGAGAGAGACACTCAAGACCTCTCTCATGAAAAAATACAAATCTTTACACACATGAAAATGCTAAGTTCCCATACCTTGTTATAACTCTTCCTTTCTCTTCAACCTTGAAGAGTCTCCTTCCCCTTTCTTTTACTTGTTTCTCCTTCTAAAACACATAAAACACTTCTATGAAAACCTAACAAGCTATACAAAGAATCACTTACATTAAAGGAGAAGCAAGTTACCTTAACCCCCAAAAACCAAGTAAACCTTTACTTCTTTCTCAAAAATTCCAAGAAATCTAGAGAGAGAGAGGATGAGAGAGAGTTTAGGGTTTAGGAGATAGAGAAGATGAAGATGGAGAGTGAAGACCATGAGTTGGCCGGCCCTCCTTCATCACAAATATCTACCTCACTTTAATTTCCAATTGGTCCAAATGTCAAGTTTAAGTCAAAGTTGCCATTTAGTCTCTCAACTTTCCTTTATTTCTAATAATGCCCCAAAACTTACTCTTTTGCTTTTCAATTACGTCCTTCAATACATACATACACACAATTAAACATGGACACTAATAATTAATTAGTGTTAATTCTTCTAAGGTACACTGAGGGGCATTACAAATCCCATCTTGAAAATTTGATGGAGTAGTTTATTAACTATCAAATGACTATCAATAAACAAAATAAGGATCAATTTAAGCAAATAAATACAAAGATTGACCAGCTTGTTACCCATAACAAAATTCTTGAAATCCAGTTGGCTTAACAAGCCATTTCTAATGCTAAAACATTAGGCAAACTCCCAAGCTAACCAGAATTTTAATCTTAAAAGTCTATCCAATCTATTATGTTAAGAAGTGGAAAGAAGCTTGAGAGTACAATTAGGGATAAAAATATTACTGTTGTAGATGAACATGTTATTGAAATTGAGAAAAATAATGATGATGTGAAGAAGCAATCTAATGAATCTAAGGAAAATATGGCATCATTTAAGGAAGATGACCTTAAGGTTAATCTAAATATTTTTCCTTTTCCTCAAAGATTTATTAGAAGGAATCTTGACAAGCAATTTGAAAAATTTTTAAATTATTTAAAGGATCTTACTATAACTATTCCTTTTGTGGATACAATTAAGGATATGCCTTCATGGAAAAAATTTTTAAAATAAATTGTAAGTCACAAAGGTAAGCTTAAAGAATATGGTTATGTTTCATTAGTAGAAGATTTTAAAGCAATGTTCTCTAAGTATCCACCTAAACTAAAGGATTCAGATTGTTTTACTGTTCCTTGTGTGATAGGTGGAACTCATTTTGATAAAGCATTATGTGATACGGATGTTAGTGTAAGTCTTATGCTATATTCCATTTATAAGAGGCTTTATTTAGGTGAACTAAAGCCTACTAATATGAGTTTATCTATGAAAAATAAATCTATTTCACTCCCTTTAAGCACACTTGAAAAATTTCCTATCAAAGTGGGTAAATTTGTTATACTTGCTGACTTTATAATAGTTGATATGGAAGAAGATCCAGAGATTCCTACTTTATTTAGTAGATCTTTCTTAATTACCGCTGGGGCTATTATTGATATGAAAAAGGGGAAAATATCCCTTGAAATTAATGATGAAATAGTTGAATTTGATGTGTTTAAAATGGTTAAGTCATCACCCATAAAAGTGGTGAATAAGATTGATGCATATAATATTTTTGATGAATGTATTGATGATGTAATTTATAATTGTATTAGTCAAGATCCTATTACACCATATAGCTTGCATGAAACTAGTGATGAAGTTTTGCAAGTTGCTTCTTATCCTTTTCACTAAAGATTCTCTAAGTTTAAATCTTTGAGAAAGAATGATGATCCCTCATTGAATCCAAGTAAGGAAGAAGTCCAGCTTGAACTCAAGCCTTTACCTTCAAGTTTAAGGTATGATTATCTCGACTTAAAATCTCAATTCCCTTTCATTGTTAATTCTTTTATTGATGAGAAAAATATGAGTGCTTTGCATGATATTTTGCTTGATCATAAAAATACTATTGGGTATTCCATAAGTGATTTGAAAGGGATTGCACCAAGTATTTGCATGCACATAATTTTGTTAGAAGAGGTTTTTAAGCCTTTAATTGAAGGTCAAATAAGGCTTAATCCTACTCTAAAGGAAGTAGCGAGAAAAGAGGTTATTAAATTGCTTGATAATGGCATAATATATTCTATTAGTGATAGCAAGTGGGTAAGTCCTGTTCAAGTTATCCCTAAAAAGGGTGGCTTGACTGTAATTCATAATGAGAAAAATGATTTAATCCCTACTAGAACTATCACGGGATGGCGTATGTGTGTTGATTTTAGAAAGCTGAATAAGGCTACAAGGAAATACCATTTTCCTTTGCCTTTTATTGACCAAGTCATCGAAAGACTAGCTAATTTTTCCTATTTTTGTTATTTTGATGGTCTAAGTGATTTCTATCAAATGCCTATACATCCAAACAATCAATCCAAGATAACTTTTACATGTCCATATGGAACATTTGCATTTAGACGTATACCTTTTGGCTTATGTAATGCACCTGCCACCTTTCAAAGATGCTAAGGTGGTAAATAAAATGCTTAAGAAAATTATATTTCCTAGATTTGGAACATTTAGGGCAATCATTAGTGATGGTAGTTCTCACTTTTGTAACAAGATTATAGACCAGCTGTTGAAAAAATATAGTGTTACCCATAAGATTTATACACCTTATCATCCACAAACTAATGGGCAATAGAGAGCTTAAGTGGATATTAGAGAAAACAGTATTTAGATTGCGAAAGGATTGGGTACTAAAGTTAGATGATGCTCTTTGGGCTTATAGAACTACTTTTAAAACCCCTATAGGACTTACCCCTTATCAGTTGGTTTATGGTAAATCTTGCCATTTACTTGTTGAAATTGAGCATAAGGCCTATTGGGTAACTAGAGTATTGAACTTTGATATGCAACAAGCTGGTAGAAAGAGATTACTTCAATTACAAGAACTTGAAAAACTTCGTATTAATGCTTATTAAAATGCTAAATTATATAAAGAACAAACTAAATTATGTCATGATAAGCACTTGTTAAAGAAGGAGTTCCAGGTTGGAGAATTGGTTTTGTTATACAATTCAAGATTAAAGTTATTTGCTGGAAAATTAAAATCAAGGTGGTCAGGCCTTTTTAAAGTGGTTCAAATTTATTCTTTTGAGGCTGTAGATATTGCTAATGAGAAAGGAAAAGTTTTTAAGGTTAATGGTCTTAGATTAAAACCTTATTTTATTGGTAATACACTAGCTCCTGCCTAATCTATTTCTCTATTAAACTCTTTTATTGCATGAAAATGGTTCTTATTTTGTAGCATCATATTTATTAATTTTGACTTGTTTTTTTGTGGTTTACTTTTGATTGTATTTTTACATATTTTCTTGTTTTAATTTTTTTTATATTGTCTCTTTTTTAGTATAATTGGTGGAGGAAGGAACTTTTGGCAAGAAGAAATGACTAGTGCTGGCCTTCATTCTCGATACAGAGATGGCTTCATCACGAGTCGTGAAGTTTGTCTAACTTGTGTCCGCTTGTAGGGAAAGCTTCATCACGAGTCGTAACGTTTGTCTGACTCGTGTCACATGCTGAGGGGCAGATCGAGTCGTTCTTCTATCTGAGTCGAATCTGTTGTATCTATTTTTCAATATTGTTTTATTTTCTTTTTCTATTAAATTGTTTGTTTTACACAAAACCAAAAATAAGGGAGTTATTTTTGTTTCAAAACCCTAATTTTGTGAAACGACATGACCCTTGGCTTCACTTGTCGTTTCAACTTTTCCCTGCAACTTCTCATATTCCCCATGATTTTGCAAACTTCATTAACTTCGTACATCTTTTCCTATTCTCTTTTTAATATTGTCTTGTTTTTATTTTTCTTTGTTGCACTTCTCCTTCATTTTCCATCTCTTATCTTTCTTCTTCTTCTTCTTTTTTTCTCCTTCTTCGATTTTTGCATCTTTTTTTCCTCTGTAATTCTCTCTTTCCCCTATAATGGTTAGAACTAAGAATCCATCATCTTCACGAGCCCATCAAGGAGAGAAAGAACCATGGCCAGGTGACCTTTCATCAACATTTGGTGTCAGGCTATTCATTTTCTCTACAGATTGGTGGTAATTTTTTTCTTACTCTTAAGCATAGAGCCATACTACCATGTAAGTATTTTTCAGATTCTCTCCTTGAGCAAATTGGTATGTTAGACACCATTACTGAAATGCTATCACAATATGGTTTGTTGCGGTTTGTTAGTATGCATGAAAATTTTCATCCTGATTTAATACTAGAGTTTTATATCAACTTGGCAGCTAATGAGGTGAACTCTAGGCTTTTAGACTATCGTTTAGATGGTAAGGATCATACTCTTACATATTTCATGATACATAGATTTTTTTTATTTTAAACAATCAGGATTGTGTGCTTCATCCCCTGATTTTCGTTCAAACGACTTTTGGACCTTCCTCACTGCTTTGACAACACCATTTAAGCCTAGGAAGGCTACATCCATGTTTATAAAAGATTTGAAGTATTGGATTTTTTATAAAATTCTTGCTTTATTGGTTTTTAACAAAGTTGAATTTAATAAAATTTATTCTTAGGAGGTTTTCTTGATGTGGTGTGTGCATAATGAGAAATTAGTTTGTTGGACCTATTGGATCTATAATCAGTTATTTCAATGTATTGGTTGTCAAGATGCTCCTCTCACACATGGGCATGCTATTTCTATTATTGCTAGGAATTGTGATATTGATCTTAGTCATTATTCTCGAGTTTTTCCTTATGTGTATTTTACTAAACAACTTTTTATTCATGGTGAGGTTGTTAATAATGCTTTTCAGGCCACTCCGCACCTTTCACAATCTTGTTGGAAGGATTTTCAAGGTTCGTCTTTTGCTCCACCAGAAATTGCTGATGAGAGTAGCCTTAATGAGGATATGCAGGAGCAAGATGCTAGTGATTGTGACATGGATAATGTTTCGACTGATATTACTTCCATGCCTACTACTCTTGGTTCTTTTTTTCAGTGACATTCCATCAATGCTGGAGCAAATATTGAAGAATCAGTTCACCATTCAAAACCAACTCACTTCCTCAGAACAAGTCAATCTTAATTTGGCTTAACGTCAACGCCAAATAGAGCATAAGATTGACACCTTCATTACACAGGTTGGTTATATGGTAGCTTTTCCTCCACATTCACCATGATTATCAGGGGAGATCTCTATCTTTGTCTTTTATTTTACCTTTCACATTGTGGACAATGTTTGTTCTAAGTGTGGGGGAGTGTGTCTCTATGTTTGCATGTTTGTTTATGCTTTATAAATTTTTGTAGTAAGTTTTACTATAAAACATTATTCATTTTGTATATAATATAGGTTGTCATGCTAAATCATTTTCCTTTTATGCTCATTCTATTAGTCTTTCAAAGTTTTTAGTACGTGTTTTACGTTTTTCAAGTTATCTCTTTTTTACTTCTTTCAATATTTTAGATTATTTAGTCTCTTTACTAACAATGCTTTAAGGATAGGAATTGCGAATTTAGTTTAAGATTTTAGGTTTCTAGTTGTTTTGTGGAAACTCTAGCCATAATACTTACCATTAGGTCCTTTCAATAATGGATAAGGACTCAAATTCGAAAAAAAAAAGAAGAAACAAAGTAAGATATATATCCAAAATTTCAATAAAGTATGGGATGGAGCGTACAACGCAACCAATACTACATTCTCTTGATATTTTAAATTAATGGGATAAAGTCTAAAAGTATACCCATGCTAAAAAAAAGAAGTAAAGTCTACAAATGCCATGAGATTGGATTAAGGGTATGTGTGCTTACAATTGTCCTAAAAAGACAACTGACAATCATAGAACCTTCAAATTTATGATCAATATTCTCTCCCTCAAGCATGTTTAGTTTTGAGACTTTATATTCTTGATTTTGAAATTAGTAAACTTAGGTAACTTGTTAAATTTAGAATGCATGCTTCTTTAGATTAAATACTTAAATATAAATTGGATTAACACTTTTAGAGTTTAGATTTCATCTTCTTCAACTCAAGCTTATCTTCCATGGGAGATTGAAGGAGAAGCAACTGGATTTTCATATGGGTTTCAGCTCTTCATTGATTTTTTGGATTTTATCCTTCTTCTATCTTTTCATTTCTTTAATGGATTGTGAGTAGTTAGTTTGTTGTTTAGGGGATTTTTGAATCCCCGATACCCATGTGAATATTGAACTTATTTGAATATATTTACATATTGATAGTTTACTTTGCTATTCTTCAATGTTATTTCATGGGCTTTGATGTTTTCATTATTTTATTTGATGGCGATTGATGATTTTATCATGCTATCTAGATTAGGCATTTGATTTTAATGTTTGAATGCAATGAATGCATATATGGTCTATTTTCTTTTACCATGATTACTGTAATTTTAAGATTGCTCTAGAATGGGACTCGATGAGTTGTAAGTGTTGCGATTTTAGATCTACAGTTTAGAGTAAAATGAATGAAATTTTAGGTTGTTTGGCTTCAAAATGGAAAAGCAAACCAAACCTAGGATGTTAGAGCTGTGCATAGGCTAATCATAGGACTTACTTTGGAATGGGATATTTTCTGATTAGAATAGGTTGCTCAGAATGGGATGCTTGGGTATAGAGGGTTATTTCGATTCAATCTATATAATTTTAGATTAATTAAATTCACATTTGGGTATGGGGAGGATAAGTGAAACTAAGCAACAGTTTTAATTAATGTTTAGTCTTTAATTTCATTTGTTTCATTTGTTTATTTTCTTATTTTATTTTGTTATTTAGTTTTAGAGCTCTCTTCAATATAAAACATTAGGAAATTATCTTAGATTATTCTGCTCAATCATAAATACTTAGTATAATAGCCCTTTATCCCTTAGGTATGATATTATGGGGTCTAACTATATTCCCTTATATTACTTGTTGATTCAGTACGCTTACCGACGTCATGTCAAGTTTTTGGCGCCATTACCGATGATAACGATCTTATTTGTTTGATATCTATATTTGAGCTTTGTCTAAGACTTTTATTTTTCTTTGTTCTTGATTTGGTGTTATTCTTTGTAAAAAGATTTTGATGCATTTTTAATTGATGCATGGTTCTGTCCAAGATGATGAATTGGTTTTGTTAAGAGTGCAAATGGAAGAGTTGAGGAGAGAAATACGAGAAATTTAGTACTCAGATCAACATCAAACATTTTACACATAGCCATCTTTTAAAGATCCTGGCTCACAATGGATATTACAAGAGTCATATGCCTCCAAAGTTTAAGTCCTCCTTGAATTGCTTGAAAGCAAGGATAGACAATTAAGAGCTGAAAGAGAAAAATGGGTAGCCACAATTAATTCTCAAGAGGAAAAGATAAAGAATCTAGAGAATTTATTGAAGAATCAAGAGCATCTATTGAGAAATCAAGAATCGGGAATCAAGAGCCTAGAATCCAAATTGAAATTCTTGAGTATTTTGGTGCAAAATCAAGTTAATGGCGATAATAAGGAGAAATTGAGTCATGCACAGCCAATAGATAATAAAGAAATCAAATGTGGGATGCATGCATTGGAGAAGGGATCAATCATTATTGAAGACAAAACTTGTAGCTTAGAGGATGAATTTCAATCTCTTGTGAAGAAGTCTTTCCCAAAAGAGCAAGAATGGTTCAACTCTCAAGTGGAAGCACTAAATTTAGCTCATTTAAAGAGTTTATTGAGGCTAGAAGAGCCAATGGAGTTCGTATTTGAACAACCTAAGATGGAAGGGTACTTTATCAAAGATATGATATTGCCCATCTTGGTGAATTTCTATAGTTTTCTCCTATTGATGGGGGAAAATGAGGATCAGAGTCCAAAAAGACCAACATTTGGCTCACAAGCTCAGCCTTAAGACAGTAACAAGAGTTGAGCTGGGACTCATTAAACCAAAATTAATTCTCTCACCCTACTCTTTATTTAATTATTTATTTTTTTGCTTGTTTTTACTTTTATGTTCTTAGTTTTTGCTTGTGTTTTTGCTAATTATGTGGTGATTCATTTGAGCATTCATTTTTTCATGAATAAGATTAGAAATGAGTGTGTTAATGTGTATGAAAGTGGGTTTGAAACTTGAAAAATCTATAGAATTTTTGATGCAATCGGTTGAGACCATTTATCTCAGCCGTGTGCCATATATAATTTTAGTTCCAAAAGGGAGCACTCGGTCAAGACCATTGGTCTCAACCATGTGCAATGTACAAACATTGATACAGAATGGGTCACTCAGTTAAAACCATTTATCTCAGTCGTGTGCTACATCTTTTGATAATTTATTCCTTTTTTTCTCCTCTTCTCATTTGCATGTTCAATTTAAGCACCCCATTTCTTGTGCATTAGCATTAATTTTGGCATGATGAACATGATTACATCTCATTTAGCTATTTTTGTTTTATTTTTTTAGTAATTTTATGTTTTATGTTAATTCTTTTGATTTTAAGTTAGTTTTGATGTTTGTTTATTTTTTTTGTTGTTGTTATTACATACTTTTACACCTTAGTTAATTTACCCTCGTAGTTGTTCCTATTGTGAACGATCATGAACTTAAAATTTGAAAGCCTTAGTTAGATTAGTTAGATTAACAAGAGAGTGGTTAGTTGTTGAATGAATTATCCTTTATCGATTAGCTTCATTAAATCAATACTAGCAGGTCTCCTAATAAATGTGCACTTTAGGCTTAATTAAGAAAATAATAAAAATCAATATTTGAAGGTAATTGAGTAGGAATTCTAGAGCACTAAAACCTTCCTCATCACCCTTCGAAGCAAGTAAATGATTCAAAAATGAGATTAGAAATGACTTAGGTAATATTTTTCTTGACTCCATTTTGAAAACACCTTATGACCTATCTTTATTGTATAATATCCCTTGCAAGCCCTCTTGAGCCTATTTGAGCATGTTAAATGCATGTTAATTTTATGTTTGTTGATTACACTTGCATTTTGATCCTTTAAGCATAAAAAGTCTTTGCCTTACCCTTTTTGAATTGTCCACTCTAGAAGTTGGTGAGATAAGTTTTTCTTGGAAAGTGCTAGTGAGTAAGGGGTTGTGCTTCAGTTGTTAGATTCTAGTGTTGGGGATTTATTACCAATATCAAGTGAATTTGAAAAAAATAATTCAGAATGTAGTTCCTTTTAAAGAAGAATTTTTGTGAGTCCATACTTATCAAATGTAGAATTGATTGCTCTAGCTAAAAAAAAAAGAAAAAAAATAGCTAGCTATCGTGGTTTCATCTAAGTGTGGGATGCTCTATGTGTAGAGGAAGATGATTCTAAGCTCTTTAAACATCAATTGAGCTAATATCTTAGTAAGAAATTGAGAAAGAATTTTTTTTTCTTCTTTATGCCTTTTCATTAAAAAATATTCTACATTTTGGATATCTGAAATTTGGCAATGAAGTTGAGTGAAGAAGGGTAGAGTTAAAGTCTTATTTTTTGGAGAAAGGTGGTGAGCTGAGGTAGAAATAGCAGTTCCAATTTGTGAGTCTTAATCCTTTCTTGTTAGCCATACCTTAGCCACAATACAACTTGCAAGTTCTTAGGATCTTATCTTATTGAGAGTTGTGTGCAAAGATGACCTTTAGGTTTCGATGCTAAATGAAAGGCCTATGGCATCTCTTGAGCTTCAAGAGCAAAACCGTATGTGCAATCTTTTGCACACAAATTCTTTCTTTGCTGTCAAATTACATTGGAATTTTTATTTTAAAAGTATTAAAATTATTTTGGCCTAGCACATACACAAGGAGATTAGCTATTATAGTCTAATTGAGCTTTTCAAGTTTAGGATTGCATTTAGTGACTTCTAATAAAGTGTTATTATAATTTTTTTTATCTAAATTTGTGTTTTCTTTCTTTGAGTTTGAGTATGAAAGAATGTGATTTGTTTGTTTGCTCTAGGGTGAGCAAAGACTAAATGTGGGGTATTTGATAACTCTAGTTTTTACGTTTATTTCTAGTTTGGTTTTATTTTTACTTTTAATAACTTTTGCCAAATTTAGCTAATTTTATCTTTTATACACTTTTGGATATCTTTTAATGGTATTTTGTGATGAAATTGAAGAATTTAAAAGTACCTCATGGTCAGCAGGAAAATGGTACTGACCGTGACATAGTTTTTCCTTATTCCAGAATAGAAAATAGAAGGACCTCATGGTTAGTAGGTTTTTGGTGCTAACCGTGAGGTGTCCAACTTTTAGTCCAGAATGTAAATGAGAAGTATGCCACGATTAGTAGATTTTTGGTACTAACCGTGACCTCTAGTCCAGAGGTAAATTTTTAGCATGTCACGATTAGCATGATTTTGGATGCTGACCGTGATCCTATTTGGGACTATATAATGCAGATTTTCTTTTTGATCGAAGAAGGTAGGATTTTTATATCTAGGTTCTTTTTCTTTCTTTTGTTCTTCAATTTTTAGGGTTTAATTCATACTTCTTTAGATTAAATATTTAATTATATTTTAGATTCACACCTTTAGAGTTTAGATTTCATCTTCTTCAACTCAAACTCATCTTCCATGGGAGATTTGTTAAGTTGCTAAAAATACATATATTTACTTAATTTTAGGTTGACATTTTGTGTTTTTTTAAGTCAAGTTTAGGTACTTTTCATTGGTTTATTTATTTTGCTGACCGTAGGAGCAGATTTTGAGAAAGTTCTACTTCTAAGGGTGAATGGAGCTGATATGAAGAAGTATGAAAAATTTGGAGCAAATTGGTATTTAAGGATGAAGAAAATTAAGATATAACAGTTGCCTTATCCAAGGGAAATTTCTAGTTATCCAAGGCTAAAGTGCAGGTCTTGCACAATTGCCTTGCCCAAAGGGAATTTCTAGTTGCCCAAAGGAAGTTGACATTGGGCTACAATTTTTTAAATGATTTTTTGGATGAATTTAACCTGGCCACCACTTCTACCCTAGATGATATTTGGGAATGTTAAGACGTTATTTTAGGAGTAAAAAGGCAGTATTTTTAGGAAATATAAACTTCTTTCGGAATTTTATTTTATTTTTTTCCTAGTTTGGTTAGTATTTTTTTCCTTCCCTGTTTTGGAGAATATTTAAGGAAGAGGATTTTTAGGTTTAATCATCTTCTTCCTCTGCATTTTCTATGACTCCATTACGATAAAAGGGGATTTTCTCTTAGCTTTTATTTTATTTTTGTGAATTCTCATGGCAATGAGTGGCTAAATATTTTATTTTTAGCTAAAGATTAATTCAAAGCTAGGATTTCTTTTACTATGAGATTGTTGTGCTTGCTTTTTATTCTTTATTTCATATAGTGTCTATGTTATTTGTTGTAGTTTAGAGAAACATATTGCTAATTTGATTTTGTTAAATCCGTAATTATTTAGTAATCAGTGTAACTTTCCCAAAAGGCCTGTTATGTTGAGTAGATACATGGTTTGGTCTAAATCAATCTCTCTTGTAGGTCGGTTGGCTTAAGTTGGATTAGGTTGGGAACATGAAGACGATAGTTATAATTGGCCCATTAATTGACTTTTAGAATAATTTTTTCATCAATGATCAGTGAAATTAATCTTGTGCTATGAATGTCTTTAACTGAAATTTATCATTTATTGAATTTCTTTTAATTAATTTTCTGCTTGTTTATTTATTTATTTCAATTCAATATTTTTAATTTTTGATTTATGAAAAACCCCTCTTTTATGTTATTGCTAAAAATCTAGTTGTTCATAATTATTTCAGTATTAGTCTCTGTGGATTCTACCATTTCTTAACCTATTTGCAATTTATTTGATAAGATAAATTAGGTATTTATTTTCGGTGGTTTCGGCACTCATCAAATTTTGGTGCTATTTGTGGGGACTAGTCTAACTTGATTTAATTTATTAATGATTGGATCTGAAATTTTGGGAGAAATTTTGTTCGATTCAGAGATTGAGAAAACAACTCGGAGACTAAGAAAGGAGACAAAGTTATGTAAAAAACTTGCTGGAACGTCTTCCAAATAGCAGTAAAAGGAAGAGGTAGCTGATTTTATTGAATATCTAACTGAAAAAGAAGAGGAAAAGATGGCGAAAAGAACTCTGAGAGAGCTACATGTACCACCTGTAACACCCTTATACCACTGTATTGAATGTACAGTGATCGGATATCACAATCGAAAGGCAATAACGAAAATGACTATACCAAACAGTCTGCTAATTTTTTTTCACAAATACATTCATATCATATAGCAGATCCATCTCGTAAACAATACTAATAATAAACTATGATATAAGTACAGTTCGCACTCTATACCTTCCATATGCACATATATGCATGCCATACCAACAATCATCCTTGAATTCCACTTGAACTTGATCAACAGTGTAACATCTACCAACTTTCTATCTTTCTAACCTATTCGCAGTCAACAAATTATGTGTTCAGCAACGAAATGCCCAGTGGTGAATACATATCCCAAACTTTTCACAAAAATACATGCATGCATACACAAATACATACACACATGCATGCTTCCATGAGCATTCTTTAACATTAACTATTCATTTTCTCATTTTAATGTGCATGCATTCAATCGTGGAAAATTGATCCGATCATTCAGAAGGATATAATTTTCATTTTCATTTTCATTTATGCTTATCTTTCAGACATTTGCCATATTAACTTTCAATTATAATTAATTACTTTAATACTAATGACCGAACTTATTTATACATTTCATTTATTACTCATTATGCATTTTGCAAATTTTGATTCTTAATATACTATTTTCTTTTCATTTTACATTTTAATACCATTTCTTTTCATTTTTACAGTTATATTTACTCACATTCCGTTTTCACTTATGAATTTATCTTCATTCTTTTATTCCTTACACAATCATTTGATCATTTAGATATACATTAATTCATCCAGACATTTAGGTATTTATCCAATTATTTATCTTAAAAAGGATCTTCTTATTTTAGTCACATATGCTCTTAATGTTTAATTTTTCCTTTCTTTCATTTTTAATACATGTTATGGCATGAACAATTTCAATTTAATCCCTGCATTTTTGTTAAATTACAGTGGTGCTTTCTTTTATAATTTATTACACTAATTTGCTTATTTGACATGTAACTTATCATTTTGCTACAATTGCACCACTTTATGGAAAATTATATACAGATTCTCAAATTTTTCAATTGTTTCCAAAACTGTCATTTTACATAATATTTACAATTTTGTTATCAATTCACTTATTTTCAATTTAAATCCATTATTTTGCATACAAATTATCAATCAGTTTTAGTTTTAACAATTTCATGTCAACTTGCATTTTAGTCCTCCAGGACTACAAATTATTACTTTTGAGCTTTTCTTTCATTATTTTATCATTCTTATACATACATTCATTATTTTATTACTTTTACCATCAAATGCATTATTTGGATAAATTATCATTTTGATCTTTACCTTTCATTTTCTTTTATATCAGTCCTTTTTCACTTTCATTTCCATTCTCACATCACATTTTACACTTTTATACCATTATTATCATTATGCCCCTAGTACACTTTCGGTAAAAATCTTCAAATCGAATGTACGGGATGTGGATTCCACAAACCTACAATAGTACAATACAGTTGGGGATGATTCCAAATGACCAATCACCTTAGATCATATCAGAAAAGAGCAGATACATACTCAGACAGAAACTATGTGAGATCATTACGATCCTACTATAGCAAAGCAAGTCGCCATGACTTGCACCGCAGTATGGGTGTCCTTATGGCTAGCCAATTATATCCTTAACTAGATTAAACTGCCATACCACTACTAAGGGCAACATTATTTGCTCATTTCAGAATCATTTTTTCGTATTTCTGATATTTCAATTTGCTTTTGCATTTCAGTACACTATCCATATAATGCTTTCTTGTCATTTCAGTATACTATTCATACAATGCTTTCTTATCATTTCAATATACTATTCATACAATATTTTCTTTCAATCAGTTGTTTATCGCTTTTACATATCTTACTTTTTCACTTGCTTTTGCATTTTATTATATTAATCACTTGACATGTTTATCATTCTCATCCATTTCATGAATGATTTACTTTTCTTAAATTCACTTTCACATTTTTAATACTTTCACGTACTTCTACACATATTATGAATTATCTCATTATAATTCATTATTTTTACTCATTTATGAATTATTCACCGTAAATTAATAATTTTATTTTCAAAAATATTTATATAAATTCCATATTAATTAATACCATTATTTTTTTATACTTTTTAGTTTAGTCCTCAATTTTTTATTTAATTAAAAAATTTTTCTTTTTGCACATTAAATACAAAATTACCATTAATTTACTTATTTTCACTTCACATTCATTTATTGGTAAACAAAATTTCCATTTAATCTTTATTTTAACTTTTCATGCAAAATTTTATTTTAGTCCTTCAACTCATAAAAGTTCATTTTAGACTGTTTGTTCACTATATTACAATTTTACCCTTTCTAATCATTACTTTATCACTTTTACTCATTAATCTCAATATTTAGAGAAATTATTGTTTTACCCGTAAAATTTTCATTTCTTTTCAATTAATTCATTTTTCATTGTAAACTTCATTTTTACTTTACTTTTACACTTTTCATTCACATTTACCATTGTTTCTTTCTTTTTCATAGTTAAACTTTTATACAAGGAAAAATTTCTGTTTAGTCCCAGAACTTCATTGCTTTACAATTTTATGCCTCTAGTTCACGTTTATTCACAAAATTACCATTGGTTCTATATCTTATAGTTTTAATTCAGTACACTTTTATGAACTGCAATTTAGTTCCTAAAACAGTTAAATTACTATTTTATCATTTTTCTCAATGCTTTGTAAAATTTCAATTTATCTTTAAACTTTTAGTTTCTTTCATTTAAGTCCTTTATCACTTAAATTATATCATTCTTCATGCTTTTCATTGCTTTTATTTCTTCTTATGTTAAACACTATTAACATGCATTTATCATTCATCAGTATTTGGCATATTTCCTAGTTTATTCTTAATATTCATTCGTTCTATTACAATATAATCCATTTTAATCATCTTTATGGTAATTTAATTACTTAAGTCACTCACTCTCATGCTCAATATCATAATTCTATATTTAATTAACATAAATATCATAAAATCATTGAAAATTCTCTAAGTATACCATTCGACCATAGTAAGCTATCCACTTAAATTTATTTTCTTTTATGTTTAAATTATTCAAAAACATCATTTTTATCCTTTTAATAATTTTTATAACAATTAATTCAATTGTTCATGCATTAATCATGTACATGCATAATAAACATAATTAAAAATCACATCCAAATCAATAAAAATTAGGAGATATTATATCCACTTACCTTAAAAGCTTATTTTCCCTATCTTAAACCTTTTTTCTTTGCCTTAAATCCTTAAATCATCATTTTTCTCCTTTGAATCCTATAGTGGCCGAATATATCCATACAATTATCACAAAAATCATGCTTCAATAATTGATTATATTATCATAAATAAATTCTACACACCTAAATCCATCAATATATACCTTTAATTTGAATTAAAAGCCTCAAAATCACTTACCTCAATTTTGTACCATAACTTTCAATCTTTGATTTTTTCACTTCAATCTCTCTAAATTGAGCTTAGATTTGGTCACTAGTAGAGCTTAGTCGTGGTAGAGCTCCAGTACCCCTCAGGATAGAGATAGTGGAACAGCTGCAGCTTGTGATTATTGTGATAAATTTCATTATGGGGAGTGCAGATTTTAGACTGGAGCATGTTTCAGATATGGGTATAGAGATCATCAGATTAAAGATTGTCTAGCATCACAGACTGCTTCAATTGCATCTCCAGTATCTGGCACTAGATCTTTTGCATCTAGAGGATGTGGTAGGGGAGCTGCCCCCATCACATCAGCTTCTAGACCAGTTGGATAGTCATCTCAGAGTTAGAGGCGATCTGCAGGCCAGGCATATGCTGTTAGAGCCAGAGAGGAGGAGGATGCTCCAAATGTGATAGTAGGTACATTTCTCCTATTATCTGATTCAGTTCATGCATTGATTGATCCTGGTTCGACCCATTCCTATATTAATACTGTATTAGCTTGAGATAAAGGAATGAAAGAGGCATGCTTGGACTAGGATATCTTGGTGAGTAATCCTCTGGGGCATAGTGTAGTGGTAAATAAGGTGTATAGACAGTGTTCTATTAGTGCCCAGGGACATGTATTCCTGGCAAATCTTATTGAGTTACCTTTTCATGAGTTCAATGTGATACTGGGGATGGATTGATTATCCATCCATCAAACGACTGTTGATTATAAAAGAAAAAGAGTCACTTTAAAGCTTAAAGATGACCGAGAAATTATAGTGATGGGTGTGAGACCTAATTTTCTATCTGATGTGATATTTGCTACTGCAGCTAAAAGATTGATCAGGAAAGGATGTGTAGCCTACATGTGTTATGCAACGGAGGTAAAGAAAGATAGCCCAAAGGTGTCAGAAGTGCCTACTGTTAGAGAATTTCTAGGCATGTTCCCTGATGAATTACCAGGTTTACCACCTGATAGGGAGGTAGAATTTTCTATTGATGTTGCTCCAGGCACTGTACCCATATCCATTGCTCCTTACAGAATGGCACCAGCAGAGTTAAAAGAATTGAAGATTCAGCTACATGAACTGCTTGATAAAGGATTCATCAGATCCAGTGTTTCTCCTTGGAAAGCACCAGTCCTGTTTGTTAAAAAGAAGGATGGGACATTCAGGCTATGCATCGATTATAGGTAGCTGAACAAAGTGACCACAAAGAATAAATACCCCCTTCCTCGCATTGAAGATTTTTTCGATCAGTTGGAAGGAGTAGGTGTATTTTCAAAGATTGACTTGAGATCAGGCTATTACCAGATGGGAGTAAAAGCTACAGATGTGCTTAAAACTGATTTTCGTACTAGGTATGGCCATTATGAGTTTTTGGTTATGCCGTTTGGGCTTACAAATGCACCGACCGCCTTCATGGATCTGATAAACAAAGTTTTTCATCCTTATTCGGATCAATTTGTGGTGGTTTCCATCGATGATATTCTGGTATATTTCAAAACATTAGAGGAACATGATAAGCATCTGTGAATTATCCTGCAGACTCTGAGAGAAAAGCAACTGTATGCCAAATTCAATAAATGTAATTTTTGGCTGAATGAAGTATCTTTCTTGGGTTATGTGATTTCTGTAGAAGGCATTAAGCCGGATCCTTCAAAGATTGAAACAATTCTTCAAATGTAAAATTTTGATGAATTATTGCATAATTTATTGATTAAATGGTGAATTATAACGAAATAAGTCACAGACTATGTAAAGAAGATAGACTGTAAATATAATGTACTGGTACAGTATTGACAAGTATTGAAAAGTATTGTAAAGGATGAATACTTGAATAATAAAATGAAAATTAAGTAAATTTGTGCCCTTAGAAAGAGTCAGACAATAAAACTTAGCTTAGGATATAATTGGCTGGCCATAAGGATATCTATACCGCGGTGCAAGTCATGGCGACTTGCTTTACTATGGTTGGCTTCAACACCCATCAACATTGAAGGAGAAGCAGCTGGGTTTTCATATAGGTTTCAACTCTATATTGATTTTTTGGGTTTTATCCTTCTTCTCTCTTTTCTTTAATGGATTATGAGTACTAGTTTTTTGTTTGGGGGATCTTTGAATCTCCAATACCCATGTGAATATTAAACTTATTTTAATATATTTACATATTTATGGTTTATTTTGCTGGTTCTTCAATGTTATTTCATGGTTTTTGTTGTTTTAATTATTTTATCTGATTGTGATGGATGGTTTTATCATGCTATCTAGATTGGGTATTTGATTTTAATGTTTAAATGCCATGAATGCATCTATGCTCTTTTTTTATCATAATTGTTGTAATTTTAGGATTGCTCCGGAATGAAACTTGATGAGTTGCAGGTGTTGTGATTTTAGTCTAAAGTGTGGAGTAAAATGGATGGGATTTTAGGTCGTGTGGCTCTGGAATAGGAAAGCAAATCGAACCTAAGATGTTAGACCCATGCATAGGCTAATCATACTAGGACTTGCTCCGGAATTGGACGTTTTGTGATTAGAATAGCTTGCTTCAGAATGGGATATTTGGTTATAGAGGGTTATCCCGATTCAATCTATATAATTTTAGATTAATTAATTCACATTTAGGTATGGAAGGATGAGTGAACCTAAGCAACAATTTTAATTAATGTTTAGTCTTTAATTTTATTTGTTTCAGTTGTTTATTTTCTTATTTTATTTTATTTTATTTTATTTCTTTATTTAGTTTTAGAGCTCTATTCAATCTAAAACATTGGAAATTATCTCAGATTATTCGGTCAAATATAGATACTTAGTATAACAACCCTTTATCTCTTGGATACGATATTATGGGGTCTAACTATATTTTCTTATATTACTTGCCGATTCGATATGCTTGCCGACATTGTGTCACTGTGATTGTGATTGAAGAATTAGAGGTGGAGATTGCCTTTTGAGAATACTGTTTTGCAGATTTGCAGGTTTGGATAACATGGTTTACAAACCATAACATTAGTATATATTTGCCATATGATGTTTTCTCTTACATGATATTTCATAATGTACAAAATTATGAATGAAAGTAGAGTATCACAAAACGCAACCCTATAAATTATTGCATAATTTTTGAAGTATATAAAAAAATCTTAATACATTAATAGGACTGTTTGTCTACAAATAACATTAGTATATATTTGCCGCATGATGTTTTCTCTTACGGCCAAAATATATGCTATTAGGAAATGTTTTAGTGGAGGTAGTAAAAATACTTGTATAGAACGACGAAATCCAAATATCTTGTGGCATGCTTATTGATAATAATTTGGATTATCGGACTATTATTTGGATTAAGTTTGGACGAAAACGTTCTTTGCAGCTACTTGAGTGTCTAAAACTAAAGAATTCTGACAAGTGAAAATTTCGACGGTCAAGTAAATATAATACTTAAAGAACGATTATCAAAAAACCTATGATATCGACTTATTTATAGGATGCAAATCCTATTTTAGTTAGGATTTGATTTACTAACTTGGATGGATTTTTATCGTCAACAGTAAATCCATTCATGAAGGCATCTGATTTGATCAGAAAATCAAGGTAGGACTCCTAAATAGGAATTCTATCTTTTTCAGATAATTAAAATTCTCTGTCCAGACATAACTTAAAAAACGATTTCGCCGGGATATCATTTCAAATCCGAAATGAACCGAGTAATATGATGACCGAACTATTTGAAAGAGTCCGATTAAACAGTTCGGTTATCACTTATAAAAAATTCGATTCACCAGTTTCATAAACATTAGTGAAGAAATTAAAATTAAACATTCAGGGTGACCATATATAGACTAGAACGAATATAGAAAATGCTAAAGGCGGACGGCAAAACGTAAATGTAACCAAACTAAAACTTCAGTAAAATATTAAAACATCGCGTTGCTCTGCTCACTAACTCGTGCTTAGAAATTTTGCCTTGTCTTTGGTAACTAGTCAATTTTTGACAAACCACAGTGGATGCTTCGGTAGTCAATATTATGCACCTTTGGTTTTTTTTCTTTTTTCTTTTTCTTATTTTGAATAATGACCAACAAAAATCCAAATCTTTACGCCTATTTTAACTGATTGACAAATTAGTAATTCCAATTTCCAATTAAATATGAAAAATTCCATAAGTCATTTCCTAGATGGATTCTAGATGATTTTAACACCAATAGAATATTTCAAACATTAGAGTATCTTTTCAATTTTATCATAATTGAAATTAAAAGCTTATTAAGGTCATGGATAAGGACTGGATAAAAAAATTGAAAAATTATTAAATTGATAATTAAAATCAAGTCTAAATTGATATAAATGGTTAATCAGTCTAGTCTAATGCAAAATAAATTTTAATTTATAAAAATTATAATTAATGAATTTCAATTACAATTTGAATTTAATTTAACAATTAATTTGTTCTTATATATAATTTTTCATACATATATGATTTATTCAGGTAATTTTTATTTTTTTCTTTTAATTTTATCCATGTTTGTATCATTTTTTGATAGACATGTTTATATCATTGATGTTATTTTGAATCATTTTATATTGTTTTGCAAAGTCATTTTGTATCATTGAAAATCATTTAATTGCCAATATTGATAAGTGATAAAATTTGACAGTTTATGTAATTCTTTTTTATTGTACTAATATGAAATTTTATAATTTATAATTTTATTTATGATTCGTATTTTTATATTTAAAACTCATGTAATTCTTATGTATGGATTTTTTATGCCATGTATATGTATCAAATTTTATAATGGTTAATAGTTAGCCGATCTAATTTAGTAATTACCCGGTTAATAATTTATTAATTTTTAATGGATTTAATATGAATATCAATTAAAAAAAAAGACAACGTTAATGACTTGACTGGAGAAATAAGCTACCCCTAATCAACGATAGGTCATTTTGTAATTTCCAGAGGGGTTTAAAATTGAATGGTTTGTTACTTGGAACATTTTTTATTGAATTTTATTCTTAAATTATTTGAAAATTGAGAAACCTTGCACCTATATTTTTCAAAATAAATAATTTTTACTTTTAAACATATTGAAATAAAAACATTTTTCTTTTAAAATAAATGATACATGATATTATTTGATTGATTATCGTACGAGATAGGAAAAAATTATCCGATTTAAAATACTTTTAGCAGAAAAAACAAATTAGAGGGCAAAATTAAAAATCATCTTCATTATATGGGGAATACTTTTCGGAGACAATTTGTGTGATGCACCTTCGTCCCTTTTGATTTATGACATTTCAATTCCGAATTGCCTAACTTTGAGGCCAAAAAGTTTTGACTACCATAACACAACAAAAACATATGCAAAAATGCTACTCATTTCTTTTACTAGTTGGGCATTTTATACATATTAAGGGAAGTGAATTTTTAGTTGCGGAGAGCAAGAAGGATAAGCCACAATGGGGGAATCATATGCTATGGTTGGTGGAGATGGAACTTACAGCTACTCCAAAAACTCCTTCTTTGAGGTAATCTTCATTCTGCACTCTGTGTATCTATATTTGTGTTTTAGTTTCCTATCATTTTGATTCTCGATGGTACGCCATATGTTTGATAAAATGTTGAAAATAAATTTCTTTTGTTTTAATTTTTAACAATTCATGATACATCAGAAGCTATCAGTAAAAGTGATATCATAATTCACAAAAGCTTCGCATTATTAGTTTCAAAGAAAGTAACTTTTTGCTTGCACTATGAGAAATATGTTTCCATATATATATATATATGTAAAAAATTTCTGAAGGTTATACTGTTTAAAATCCATTTGATTGGTTCAAGTGTTTCTGAAGGATACAAATTTAATGATGGTTAGCAGTTAACATAAACACTGATGAAGATTATAAGAAAAATATTGATGACCATATATATTTGTTAGAGAATGATTCAAATCACTGCAGTAAACTTAGCCTGTTTTTTCTCTGTTAGTTTCTTTGTTTGAACGTTTCTTCTGATTGTTTTTGTAGTTGCTAAACAATAGTAGGTAGTTGCTCTTTTGTAGCTGCACGTTGCTAACAACTTTTCCTATTTTTATGTTGATGTAAGCCTTTATATTAAGGCATCGTTTCCTTCAATAAGGATAAGGAAGTTTGTTTTCAGTAATACTCTGTTTGCCTCTGTTTTTCTATCATCTGCAAACTTCACTGCCTTATAACAAATATTAGATTCCAACAAGGTGGTATCAGAGCAGGTTGTTTCCCTATTTGGGCATTTTTCAAGTACCTGAGTTATGGCTGGAAATACTCTTTCTTCTTCACAGCCACTTATTCCAATTTTCAATGGAGAAAAGTATCAGTTCTGGAGTGTAAAGATGAAGACTTTGTTCAAATCCCAAGATCTGTGGGAACTTGTTGAAGATGGATATCCGGATCTGGATGATGCTGTAAAGTTGAGAGAAAACAAAAAGAGGGATTCAAAAGCTCTTTTTTTTTTATTCAACAAGCTGTGCATGAAGAGATCTTTCCACGGATCATGAATGCTACAAATGCAAAGGAAGCATGGGAGATATTACAAAAGGAGTTTCAGGGCGACAGTAAGGTGATTGTTGTGAAGTTGCAGACACTCCGCCGAGACTTCGAAACTGCAATAATGAAGGATGGAGAGTCTGTTCAAGGGTTTCTTTCCAGGGTGTCAACAACTGTTAGTCAAATGCGTACATTTGGAGAAAAGTGTGATGATAAGGTGGTTGTTGCAAAAGTATTACGAAGTCTGTCTCCAAAATTTGATCATGTGGTTGCTGCCATTGAAGAATCCAAGGATTTGGCTGTGTTTTCCTTTGATGAACTGATGGGCTCCTTGCAAGCACACGAGGCAAGGATCAACTGAGCAGTTAGATGAAAAAGCCTTTCATATGAAAGGCGAAGCTTCTACACAGAAAGAAGTTGCAACCAAGTTTGAAGAGTCAGAACAGGTTGCTGGAAGAGGAAGAGGAGGATATCGCGGACGTGAAAGAGAGCGTAATCAGTCCGCCCAGTGTCATTACTGCAAACGATATGGTCATGTCAAAGCAAACTGCTGGAAAAGATTAAATCAAGCCAACTATACCGAAGAAATTGAGGTAGAAGATGACGAATACAGGTTGTTCATGGCAACTGTTGAAGATGCACAAACAAGCGAAGAGGTCTGGTTTCTTGACAGTGGGTGTTCAAACCATATGTCAGGCATCAGATCTTTTTTCAAGGATTTAGATGAAGCTTACAAAGTGAAGGTTCGACTGGGAGATAACAAACAAATGCAAGTCGAAGGTAAAGGAACAGTAGACATAAATATCGGTAATGGCAAAGCTAAACTCATTTATGATGTACTATTTGTGCCTAGTTTATCACAAAACTTGTTGAGTGTAGGGCAGCTGATGAGTAATGGTTTCTCTATTTTGTTTGAGAATGATTCATGTGTGATTAAGGATAGGAACACAAGAAAAATTGCAGAAGTGAGAATGTCTCAAAACAAGCTTTTTCCACTTGAAGTCTCTTGTCTAGAAAGACAAGCTCTTGTGGTAAAAGGAAATGATGAAACAAAGCTTTGGCATAAGAGGTTTGGACACTTGAATGAAAAGAGCTTGAAGATGTTGAGACAACATGAGATGGTTATAGGCTTGCCAGCGATCAATTCAGTAGGAATGTGTGAAGCATGTGTTTATGGGAAGCAAAGCAAGAGACCATTTCCAGCAGAAACATCTTGGCGAGCAGCAGGTACTCTTGATCTAATTCATGTAGATTTATGTGGGCCAATGAACACAAAATCTCTTAGAGGAAATAAGTTTTTTATGCTGCTAACAGATGATTTTAGCCGAATGAGCTGGATTTATTTTTTAAAGGTTAAATCAGAGGCATTTGAATTCTTTAAAAAATTCAAAGCACAAGTCGAGAAGCAAAGCGGAAGAAGCATTAAGGCATTGAGGTCTGACAGAGGGGGTGAATTCACATCCAGCAGCTTCAATTCCTTCTGCGAAGAGCATGGGATACAGAGAGAATTGACAGCCCCATATACACCGGAGCAAAACGGTATAGCGGAAAGGAAAAATCAGACAGTGGTTGAAATGGCAAGAAGCATGATGCAGGCAAAGAAACTGCCTAATCAGTTCTGGGGAGAAGCAGTGGTAGCAGCAGTATACCTGTTGAATTTGTCACCAACCAAAGCAGTTTCGGGTCAGACTCCATATGAAGCATGGACTGGAAGAAAACCTTCGGTAAGCCACTTAAGAACCTTTGGATGTATAGCTTATGCCTTAATTGATTCCCACAAACGTAGTAAATTGGATGAGAAATCAATTAAATGTATTTTTGTTAGTTATTGTTCTAAAACTAAGGCATATAGACTATATGATCCTCTTGGTGGCAAGATTATTATTAGCAGGAACGTTGTTTTTAATGAAGAGGATAGGTTGACCAGCCATGAAGATGAAAAAGGGGAAGTTCAGTTTGAAAAGTCACTTGAAGACAGTCTTCTTGCAGAAAATGGACAACCAGAAGATCCCCTACCAACTGCTCCAAACTCACCAACTGATAGTGGGACTTCAAGTACCAGTAACAACCCAGATACATCATCTCCCAGCTCATTTATTGAAACTTCACCACCAAAAGGCTATAGGTCACTAAGGGACATCTATGAAACAACACATGCTTTTTATGTAGCAGATCTAGTCACTTTTGAAAAAGCCAAGGAAAAGAAAGAATGGTTAGAAGCTATGAAGGAAGAGCTTGCTGCAATTCACAAAAATAAAACATGGGAGCTAGTGGACCTTCCAAGAAATAAGAATGTCATTGGAGTTAAATGGATTTTTAAGACTAAGTTCCATGCTGATGGGAGTATATAGAAGCACAAAGCTCGGCTGGTTGCAAGAGGCTACTCACAACAGCAAGGTGTAGATTATGAAGACACTTTTTTTCCTGTTGCACGGTTTGAAACAGTAAGAATTCTCTTAACCTTGGCAACTCAATTAAAACTTCTTGTATACCAGTTTGATGTAAAATCTGCGTTCTTGAATGGTGAGATAAAGGAAGAAGTGTATATATCACAGCCTGAGGGCTTTGTTGTGACGTGACAGGAAATACAGGTGTACAAGTTGAAAAAGGCCCTTTTATGGTTTAAAGCAAGCACCACGGGCATGGTATGGCAGAATTGATTCTTACTTCCTGCAAAATGGATTTGAAAGAAGCAAGAATGAACCTACATTGTACATAAAAAGAGAAGGTAAAAATTTTCTCTTTGTCTGCCTTTATGTAGATGATATGGTTTACATGGGGTCTTCAAATGAACTTATTAATGTTTTTCGTGAGAACATGAAGAAAAGTTTTGAGATGACAAATTTGGGTCTACTACATTTCTATCTTGGTATTGAAGTGAAGCAGCAGCAGGAAGAAGGGATTTTCATTTCACAGCAAAAATATGCAACAGATCTGCTTAAGAGGTTTGGTATGTCAAATTGCAAAACTGTTGCTACTCCAATGAATATGAATGAAAAATTACAGACTGATGATGAAACTGGACATGTTGATGAGATATCATTTAGAAGTCTAGTTGGTGGTTTAATTTATTTAACACACACAAGACCCGACATTGCCTATTCAGTTGGAGTAGTGTCAAGATTTATGCATCTTCCATCAAAACATCACTTTGGTGCAGCTAAGAGGATCTTGCGTTATGTGGCTGGAACGTTAAACTTTGGCATCTGGTATGGTCATGTAGCTGATTTTAAATTGATTGGATATACTGACAGTGATTGGGCAGGCTGCATAGAGGACAGAAAGAGCACTACTGGTTACGTCTTCAGTCTAGGATCAGGAGCTGTATCTTGGAGTTCAAAGAAGCAAGCCACCACAGCTTTGTCTTCTTCAGAAGCAGAATACATGGCTGCTACTTCATCAGCCTGTCAAGCAATATGGTTAAGGAGAATTATGGAAGATCTTGGGCAAAAGCTAGATGGAGCTACTGATATCTTTTGTGATAATCAATCTGCAATCTCAATGAGTAAAAATCCAGTATATCACGGAAGAACGAAGCATATTGATATTCGAGCACACTTCATTCGAGATCAAGTAGCAGATGGAAAATTAAACTTGAATTTTTGCAGCACAAAGGAGCAGATCGCAGACATTCTGACTAAGGCTCTTGCAAGGGACAAACACGAGTACTTGAGGACTTTACTTGGAGTCTGTGATTTTGAATCAAGGGGGTGTGTTAGAGAATGATTCAAATCACTGCAGTAAACTTAGCCTGTTTTTTCTCTGTTAGTTTCTTTGTTTGAACGTTTCTTCTGATTGTTTTTGTAGTTGCTAAATAATAGCAGGCAGTTGCTCTTTTGCAGCTGCACGTTGCTAACAACTTTTCTTATTTTTATGTTGATGTAAGCCTTTATATTAAGGCACCGTTTCCTTCAATAAGGATAAGGAAGTTTGTTTTCAGTAATACTCTGTTTGCCTCTGTTTTTCTATCATCTGCAAACTTCATTGCCTTATAACAAATATTAGATTCCAACAATATTACCATGTGCAGAGAGAAGGAATAAATAGTGCTAAGGCGATGATTGATGAAACAATTGCCCACAAGCTTGACATTAAGGATCTTGTTTCTGCTTCAAATGCATTTTGCATAGCGGATTTGGGATGTTCAGTTGGACCAAATACTTTTATTTGTGTGGAAAACATTATCCAAGCTGTGAAACTTAAGTATCAATGAAGATCTCACTTCCCCAAATACCAGAATTTCAAGTATTCTTCAATGATCACGCCTTCAATGATTTCAATACTCTCTTTAGGTCTCTACCTGCTGAAAAACCATACTTTGTTGGTGGCGTGCCAGGCTCTTTCCATCAGCAATTATTCCCCAAAACCTCTCTCCATTTTGTTCACACTTCCCATGCATTACATTGGCTCTCTCAGTTGCCAAAAGAGTTACTAGATAACAACTCCGCTGCTTGGAACAGTGTCAGAATTTTCTACCTGAATGCACTGGAAGGAGTAGTGAATGCTTATGCTGCCCAATTTGCTAAGGACATGGAGACTTTCTTTGATGCTAGAGCCAAAGAAGTTATTGGCGGAGGGATGGTGGTGGTCATTATGCCTGGCATCCCTGATGGGATTTCTCATTCCTGTGTACTAGGTAACATGGTAGATCTTTTAGGATCTTGCCTTGTGGATATGGCTAAAGAGGTAATGCCAACAACTATTGTAATTTTATGCTAGAAGCTGTTATGATAATAAACCAGATGTATTAATCAAAATTTTCTGTTAAATTATAGGGATCAGTGGGTGAAACTCTAGTGGACTCATTCAATTTGCGTGTGTATTTGCCCTCACCGAAGGAGATGTTGGAACATGTAGAAAGAAATGGACGCTTCAAAATTGAGAAATTTGAGTTTTTGAATAATGTAGCAAACATCCCTATGAGCGGTGACGCATGGGCGATGCGCTTTAGAGCTGGATTGGAGGGCGTTTTTACCAAACATTTTGGACACGAAATTATTGATGAGTTGTTCAATCGGTTTTCAAAACAATGCAGAAGAAGTCTTGTCTCGATTTGGGGGCGGAACGCTCGTGTCACGTCAGCTGCTATTTCTTGCTCTCAAACGCAAGTGATATGACTTTTATAAGCGTCACCTGCTCTAAGACCTGATCCATGTAGGAATAATACACGCGTTATTCTGTCATTAGTTGGATGCATAAGAAAATCAATATATTATGTCTGAACAAGTAATTTCCATAGTTGTATAGCCATAAACTTTATTCTCATGCTAGTTTCATCTGTTTTTTGTCCAATGTAATTATTGCTGTAGTGCAGTGTCACTATTGTGTGTGGGATTGGTGTTGAATGTAATATCAACTGTTTTCAATGTTATTAAAATCGAATCGGATAAAAGAATCGAAGAGTTCAAGGATTCGTGATTCAATCGGTTCGTTGAAGTTCAATCGAATTTTTTTTATTTTTTAAAAAATATATTATTTTTTAAGTTTTATATAAATAGTATAAAAATATCACTATATAAAAAAATTAAAAATAATTTAAAAAATATATTTATCATCAAACATTAATAATAAGATTATATTTTCAAGTTATTCAATATTTATAACAAAAATTTAAGATAAATATAGTAAAAAATTATTAATTTTTAAAAAAATTCTTCAAATATAAATTATAAAATTTTATTTTATTCATAAAAAATTCATTAAATTATATGAATTTTAATTATTTTGTATTTATAATTTTATTTTATTTCTTTCCAGAAAAAATAATATTGTATGAATATTTTTGACAAAAAATTGGTTTTTCTAAAATCAAACCGGTTTTTTATCATTTAACCCGGTTTTTTTCAGTTTTATCCCGGTTTTTTGGCAGTTTGAAACAGTATCTTCCGGTTTTTATCCAATCCGATTTTCACCCATTGAACCAGCCAGACCAGCCGACGGTTCGACCGCCCGGTCCGGTTTTAATAATCATGACTGTTTGTGATTGCTGGAAGCATAATTCGAACTTCTTTTACGCATGTAATATTAATCAAATTATACTCTCCAAAGTTTAAATTCACGTACAGCAATTTTTATTATCCTAAATACTCGTATTAATTCAATAAATATTATGCCTCTCTCTCTCTCTCTCACACACATATATAGTTTAAAAGCGAATGAAGAAGTACTGTTCAGACATTATTCAATTTTGGAGACCCCTTCCAAAGGTGAAACTATTAATTGTTTGAAGAAAGAAGGCTGTGCATGCCTGAATATAAACAAAAGATTTAATGTCGCCCTCTACGTGGTCCTGTAATTGACATGCATATGTCACATGTGGTCCTTTTATTAAAAAATTTATTATAGAAATTTCTTAGAATTTACGACAAATTTCCTAAAGAATAATTGTTTTTCTTTTATAAACTTTAACCAATCTTTATCATGATTAACATTTCTTGATAGTTTGTTTGTGGTGCTTTATAAATTAAATAATTTTATATTGTTGTTATTGTTTAGTATGTCTTGCTATGTATTATATGTGATTTTAGAGATCAACAAGACATCACCTTTTGATTTGGAAGTCATCTCAAATGTATTATCATTAAAAGTATTTTATTATACCAGTCACTATACCTACCAATATATATATCATCATCATCATCTCATGGTGGATGGTCAATTTCAAAGGCACATAATTTTTTATGCACTAAATAATATGATAATTTTGCCCCTTGCAACAAAAAATAATAACATGACTAATACGTTTCATAGTTTAAAAGAAATATAGGAATAATTTTAGAAGATGAGTTCGAATCATAATCAAAGCCCTTTGCTCAAAAACAATATTTTTAAAAAATAAACGACATTAGGTTATCAGATTTTATTAAATTTTTTACATTTTCCTATAAAATAGTATATGTCACTATCCACGGATAGAAAAATTGGTTATTAATAATTAAATTTCAACCTTGCTATATTAATTATGAGATATATATTCAAGTTCATTATATATATGAAACACAAGGAAAGATCTGAAATTCATTGTTAATAATCATGGAAAGCAGAAGTAATGTTGATTTCACATATTATTGGTCATTGTTGATGATATGGTTAATTTCAGGTTTTTTGATGGGTCCTTTAATAAGAACACTTGTTAAAAAATCCTACAAAAATAATAACCCACCACCAGCTCCTCCTTCACTACCCATAATTGGCCACCTTCACTTGCTAAGCTCAACTTTGCCCCAATCTCTTCAATCCTTAGCTCGCAGATACGGCCCTCTGATGCAGCTGCGCTTGGCTGGAAACAACCTTGTTGTGGTCTCAGATGCTGTTACTGCCAAACAAATTCTCAAAACCTACGATTCGGATTTTGCTTCCAAATATGTTCTTGGCTTTGGTCTCTCCAAATTCAATATCTACGATGGTGATAGCTTCATAAACTGCCCATACGGTGCGTATTGGCGCTTCATGAAGAAGCTCTGCAAGACTCAGCTTTTTGCTGGGGCGCAGCTGGACAGATTCAGCCATATTAGGGAGAAAGAGACATTCAATCTGTTAAAGTCGTTAGTTTTGAGAAGTAAAGTAGGAGAAAGCTGTGATTTGAGTGTGGAGATAGCAAATTTAGCCAATAATATTATTTGCAAGATGGTTTTGGGTAGGAGATGCCTTGAAAATCCGAATTTAGCTACGAATGTAAGGAAATGTATTAGGAAAATTATGGAATGTCCAGCAAAAATAAGCTTCGCTGAAATATTTGGTCCTTTACAGAGGCTTGATCTTTCTGGAAATGGTAAAAAGCTTGTTATAGCATGTCAAGAGTATGATAGGCTGATGGAGCAGGTGTTCACAGATTTTGAGCGTAATCAGATGAATAATTCAGGAGAAGAAGGAAAAGATGTGGCTGATATATTGTTGGAGACCTATGCTGACTCAAATGCTGAATTAAAATTGACCAAAAATAAGATCAAAACTTTCTTTATGGTGAGTTCTTTGTTCTTTTTTATTTTTAAGAATTATATGTTTTGACTGTTTAAAATTTGACAGGTCTCAGGTTCGTGACTCTCCCTCCCTCACTAGTTCCGGGCATGTAAAAAGGAAAAAAAAAATATTTAAACAAAAAGAAAAACTATTTTGTTAACTTGTTTTAATTATGAACGGCAGGAAATATTCATGGCAGCAGTAGACACAACTTCAGTAACTATACAGTGGGCAGTAGCAGAGCTAATGAACAATCCCAACGTACTGAATAAACTAAGGGAAGAAATTGAGTCAGTGGTGGGATCAAAGAGACTTGTACAAGAATCAGACATCCCTAATCTTCCTTATTTGCATTCAATTGTCAAAGAAACTCTCAGAAAATATCCTCCAGGCCCACTTATTCGCAGAGAATGCATGATTGACACCAAAATCAATGGCTATGACATTACAAAGGGCAGTAAGGTCGTCATTAATGCTTATGCTATCATGCAAGATCCTGAAACTTTCAGAGAACCCGAGAAATTTATTCCTGAAAGGTTCTTGGTTGATCATCAGGAAATGGATTTTTATGGACAAGATTATAATTTTATTCCTTTTGGTAGTGGAAGAAGAGCTTGTATTGGAGCATCGCATGGTATAATTGTGACTAATGCCACCATTGCTGCACTGGTTCAGTGCTTTGATTTCAAATTGAAGGATGGAGAAAAGCTTAATATTGAATTGACTAGTGGCTACTCTGGAGCTATGGCACCCCCTCTTCTTTGTTATCCTGTCACTTATTTTGATCCTTTCAACCCATAATATATAATATATATATATATATATATATATATATATATATATATATATATATATATATATATATATATATATATATATATATATATATATATATATATATATATATGCACTTAATCTGTGTTAAGTTGTTTTCATGTTGTATTAAATGTATAATGGCTTAATAATTTTTTTTAATTACTTTAAGGATATGAATTTGTTGAAGAGCTTGAAATGAAAAATTTCTTTATGATTCTCTTTATTTTCTTTTTAATTCCTAGTTGTAAAAGCTAAGGCACAAATTTTGACTATTTTCCTTAGTTGACTGTTGATTTAGCATCAGTGTGACACGTCAATAGGGAGTTAAATTGCTCCAATTTGCAAATTTTTGAGAGTAAATTGCTGTTTTTGGAATAATTTAGGGGCTTTTCTGCACCTTTATAGCTTTGCTATGTGTCACTTTTTTTGGTATAATTTTGATACCACGTTAGCAGTCAACTGATCAAAATAGTCAAAATAACGTACCCGTCAGTTTTGGAGTAATATTGCCCCAATTTATGAACTTTAGGGGGAACATTGCACTAAAACAAATATTAAGGTGTTAATTGCTATTTTTATCAAATTTCGGGGGTGAATTGTACCTTTGGCCAATTAGAAAATAAAACTTATTTTAATAGATTCAATTTTTCTACAATCAATAGAATCCAATTCACTTTAGATATTGTATTAGTTAGCTTTATAATTACCAACACATACATTAGTTATAATAATCCTAATTACCATAGCCAACTGTTGTTGTTAATCAATGTATTTGTACACCACCACAACACTAAATAAAATCACAATTACTATTATAGTTATATTTTTTAAGCAAGAATTAACTAAGTTATAATGAACTCTGAAAAATTGACTCAGGATCGCTGGTAAGCTGCTTGTGCCTTGTGGAGAAAGCGGGTTGTAAAGATAGAAAACAAATATTAGAGCTAATTATATTCAAAAATTTTGGGAAATAAATGAAACATATAGAATTGTCGCTAAAAGATGAAAACCCGTGCTAAAATAGAACAACAACCGCTCAAACTGAAAACATGTTACTAAAAGAATATGATCGGCACTAAAGGTTCATATTCGTCGCTAAAATTGAAAAGTAGTCGCTAAAGGACAAAACTATTGCAAAAAGGTGATAACGTTTTCTCTGTATGATGTTCATGTTGAATAAAATGGCTTGTGAGGTATTTTATCCTACATCGAAATTTTATTTTCTTGACTTTGTATTTATAAAGGAATGTATTTTTGAATGGGTTTGAATGTGTTGATGGTGAGTTTTGGAAATATTTCCACACACCCGAATCACTTGACCTGGTCCTTTCTTCAACTACTCTGGCAAAACATGTTCCTGATTTTTCTCAACCTCTTAATGTTTTAATCTGCATGATTTTAGCTTATTGTTGTTTTTTCTCAATGAACTGATTTTTAATACACCGAGACTTCCTTTTTGGAGATGAAGTTTTGAATTCAAAAAATGATTGAATCTCTCTCTTAATCGATTTGGGCAAACTTGGTTGTTTCAAGCTTCTACCATGAGTGCACACATTCGAAGCTACCTTTGTTAACCTTGGAGAGCGACCAATTTTCAAATTGCATCGAGGTCTCGTTAAAAATTTGCTTTCAAGGCAGTATTTGACCACGGCATAGCTTTTTTATCTAATAAGTTTATTTTATTGTTCTTCTATTTTCTCCTTCAATTTTGAAAGCGAATTTTTGTTTAACAATATGTCAGATGCTATTACCAAATCGTTTCCTAATTTATCAAAACTTAAACCTCTTGATGGGGTTAACTATAAGCGTTAATCTTAGAAATTGTTAATCTTTTTTAAATAGCTTGAAATTGATTATGTGCTTTTTAATGATTTACTTATTGAATCTCGTATCATTGTTGTTTCAACCACCTTTAATTATGATGTTAGGAAGAAATTTGAGAAAGATAATAAGACTGATAGGGGTTACCTCTTAAACCATATGACTAATTCCTTTTTTGATTTATTTGTTAATAAAAAATCTACCAAAATCATATGGGACACTTTGAAAAAGAAATATGGTGCTGATGATGCTAGGAAAAACAAATATGTTGTAGGTAAATGGTTCGGGTTCCAGATGGCTGATGAGAAGCCTATCAATATTCAAGTGCATGAATGTGAAAATCTTGTGGCTTACGTACTCTGTGAAGTAATGGAGATGTACGAGTTGCTTCAAGCCAATATTTTACTGAAAAAATTCTACTTTCCTGGAGTGACTACAAAAATGATTAGAAACACAAGAAAAAAGACTTGACTCTCCATAAGTTATTTATCAATCATATGAAAACAAATGAGGCTAACAAATTGCGAGATAAGTTGCTATTTTCATCTTCTTTTTCTGATAATGCTAACATTGTTGAATCTATTGTTCCCTCTAAAGACAAGTTCAAAGGAAAAGGAAAAAAGGAGTATAATTATCCAAAAGAACAGTTCAAAAAGGAAGATGCAAAAATCCATAAGAATTTGATCAACTATTATATATGTGGCAAAACAGGCCATAAGGCATATCAATGTTTCAAAAAGAATACCTAGCAAATTCTAAATCAACAAAAATCTATAACTCAACATGCTCCACAATCAAATCTTACTAAGAAAAAGGAGATCATTGTTGCTATTCTTGTGGATCAAACTTGGTGGAAAAAAAATAGATGGGGTGCTGGATAATGGAGCTATTAAGCATCTATGCTCCAATTAGGAGCTATTTCACCACTTTGAGGAAGCTTCAGATGGAGACTGTATCTATATTAGAAACACCGCTATTAGTGGTGTACTTGGTAAAAGAAAGGTTATATACTTAAATTAACATTTGAAAAAACTTTGGCCTTAAATAATGCTTTATATGTGCCTTCCCTGCGTAGAAACTTAATTTATGGTAGTTTGGTTAATAAGGTTGGACTAAAAATTACTTGAGGCTGATAAGGTTATAATTACTAAAAATGGGAATCTTTTTGGGAAAGGGTACTTAGCTAATGGACTATTTGTTTTGAACACTATTTATGTTGATTCTAATGGTAATTGTTTTGCTTCTGGTCATATGGCTGAACCTATGGATTTGTGGCATGGTATATTAGGTCATGTGAACTAAGTTTTATTAAAAGGCTTTAAATATGCACTTAATTAATATTGTTAATGTTGATCATATTTTGAAATGCTCAATTTGCATAGAAGCAAAATTCACCAAAATACCATTTGAAGATGTCACTACAAGAAGTGTTAAATTGCTTGAATTAATGCATTTTAATTTTGTTGATTTTAAGAATGTTATGAGTAGTGGTAGTAAAAAATTTTATATCACCTTTGTTGATGATTTTTCTAGATACACTAAAATATATGTATTAAAATCTAAAGATGAAGCTCATAAATGTTTTTGAAATATAAAGGTAAAGTAAAAAATCAATTGGATAAAAAAAATAAAAAGACTTAGATCTAATAGAAGTGGAGTATATGGAACGAATTTTCTTCAGGAATTTTATGAAACAAACATCAATGTTCACGGAACTAGTACACCTTATATTTCTCGACAAAATGGGAAATACTAAGAGAAATGATGAATGCCATGTTGTTAAGTTTCGGTATATCAAACAGCATGTAAGGGGAAGCTGTGTTTATAGCTTGCTATATTCATAATAGAGTTCCACGTAAGAAAATAGACAAAACTCCTTATGAAATGTTGAAAGGTTTTACACCTAACTTGAACTTATTGAAGGTGTGGGGTGTTTCGCTAAGGTTAGCTTATCATTTTTTAGAAAATCTAATATTAAATGAAAAATTTTTTGATTGTGTCTTTATTGGGTAGGTTCAAAATAATGTTACATATAAATTCATGTCTTCAAATTATTTTTCTATTTGTGAATTTAGAGATGTTGAACTTTTTGAATTTGTGGTTTCTTAAAAAAATTACTAACAACAATGTTTGTGGAATTAATTTTGTTGTCATACCTAATGCTTCTATACAAAACAAAAATTCAAATAAACTGAGAAGGAGTAAAACAAGAAAAATAGATAATAATTTTGCACTAGATTTTATTATTGCCTTCTTGCAAAAAAACAATACTAAAATTAATTTAAACATACATTTCTAATTGAAGAAGATCCCAAAACTTATGAAAAAATAGTGACTTGATCAATAGATGGTGTATTTTGGAAAGAAGCAATTAAAAGTGAGTTAGATTCAATAATGCCAAATCAAACTTGGAACTTAGTTGATTTATCTAAGGGAAATAAACATATTAGGTGTAAATGGATATGTAAAAGGAAAACTAGACCTAATAGGTCTATTGAAAAATTTAAGGCAAGATTGGTAGTAGAGGATATACTCAAAATAAAACGTTGACTATTTTGACACATATTCTCTATTGACCAAAATAACCCCTATTAGGATTTTAATTGCACTTTCAGCTATTCATAACCTTATGATACATCAAATGCAAGGCTCCTTCCAAGTGCATTATATTGTTATCATACACACCATATTAAGAGTAAACATAACCTAAATATATGTCTTCTGTATCAATTGTTGAAGAATATATCACAATCGCATATTATAAATTTATGTATAAATCCCAAGGTCTAGAATTAGATGTTATAAGTACTTTTACATAACTATTTTCAACATATGTATTATTATACTTTACAAAGTTTTATTTTACATAGAAAAATTTACTTTACAACATTTCTTTGTAATCAAAATACCAAGTATACAAATAAAAGCAAAAATAAGAATCATACTCCAAACTTCTTTCTAAGTCTTGTGTTGGCCTCTTGCTACAAATCATGTCCCTCCGAAAAAGTCTTAACTTAGGTATCTACACGGATTAACATCCGTGCTAAACTATAAAATTTAGTATGAAATAATTAATTTTAAACAACTACTCATAGCGGTCATTTCCAAACACACAAGCAAAGATATAGTATAATTTATTGGCATTGAACAATAAAGCACTTTTATCAATTAATCAAATGAACATTGCCATAACAATTTTGTATTATAAGTTCAATCATATACTATATCATTTATTAACATATAATTTATCTCTTTATCATTTCCTATAGTTGCCTACCTAAATTCTATGAGTATGGATAATGGGTGTTGTGGATACCCAAAAATAATGATCATATGGATACTCGTAGGTATCAATCCTATGGATACTCTGAGTATCATACATGTAGATTCAAATGGGATTAAGACTGTTGTAACACCCAGTACCCGAACCCTTATGGAATCGGATCTAAACGTTACATACCTTATAATTTTAGAATCACTTATGAAATTCAAACTTTACCATAAGAAATTAACTCTGTCTGATTTTTTATAAAATATTCATATCTGATTCCTCAAGTGTTCAGGTACTGGGTGTTACAACTGTGGCTCCAAACGAGGATAGACTATGGACCTAAAAGGGATCAAGACTATGGCAGCTACAACAATATCCTATAGGCATGTCTATCTATTCACAATCAAGTTCTATATGCAGGCATTAAATTATCTTTCATATTAATTACTTCATTCATCATGTTCAATTCATCACATTGTGCACTTATGTAAATAAAAGCACCCATTTGTAGCCATTATAATGTAACATTAATTATTATAGCATATTCATATAAATATAAACATTTGTATATAATCATCTTATTGGAATATCATCAAGTATGTATATTCATATATTTATGCATGACTATATATATATACCCTCAATTGTACTCTTATAATCTAGTTATATGATTATACATGCATAAAATTGATGTGTAGATTTAGCATTTTCTTAAACTAAATCATGTGCATATAATTTCTTATGTTTAGGTTTAGTTTGCTTTCGTATCTTAATGTAAAATCATACATTACATACATTTTATGGCATATTATATCTTTACAAATATGTTTATAATGTTCTAGAATTCTAGAACATTATAAACATGTGTAGGCACGTGATTTAAATACAATATAAAAATGGAATCGTACTTGTGCCACCCGTCGCCAACAATCACGAGCTTAAAGCTCAGATAATCAACAGTATGCTGATTTGGTAAAGCCTAAAATAGGTTTAAAAAAGTATAAAAATAATTAATCCTTAGAAAAGGATTGAAGCATATAAAAATAACGTCGAACAAAAATCAACTCATAACAATCTGAATCTAAGGAAATCGAAGATAAACAACAAACAATAACAGATCAACAAAGATAAATATTAGCTAAATATGAGTAAATTTATGGATTGGAACATAAATCGAGCAAAGATCAAGAACACAAGCATGAAATCCAGAGAGATCGAAAGAGAGAGAAAGAAACCTTTACAATTTTTAGAATTCAGAAATGGAGATTTGAATTTTTAAGCTTAGGAATACTTACTTTTAATTCATGTCGAAATTTAAAGAACCAATAGAAAATGGATTAATTTTTAATGAATACGAGATGGTAGAGTCGTAAAGATAAGTTAAAGGAAGAGGGATCCTAGGGTATGAGAACAAGAGATAGAGATAATCCAGAGATAAGCTAAAGGTTTCAGATTGAGAAAAGGCCAAAGAAGAAGAAGAAGAATAAGAAGAAGAAGGAAAAAATGAAGAACAAAGAGGGAGAAAAAATTTCGGATGCAAAAGGGAGAGAAGAGTTAAGGAAAAAATAATTTATACCTAAGGCAACAAGTATGAAAAATACTTAAGTGCCCCTAATTTAGCAATGAAATTTGATTTCAGTTGAAAATTTAGCAAAGGAAATAACATTTTATTACTGATTTACCAACAAAAATATAATTTCGTGGGTAATTTACCAATGAAAATACACTTATGTTGGTAATTTACCAATAGAATTTCATTTCTGTTGGTAAATTACTAATGAAATTGCATTTTCGTTGGTAAATTACCAACGAAAACTTCATTTCGTCGGTAAATTAGCAACACAATTTTATTTCCATCAATATATTTCATTGAAAAAAATTTTTCACCTCTATTGGTGCCATATTTTACGACAATCTCAACATTTTGTCATTAAATTTAGGCGTCAAAATTTGGCTCCATTTTTAACGACGGAAGGCAAAAAAAATTTCATTGTAAATGATTAAAATTAACAATTTTACCAACAGAATTTTGTTTCTATTGGTAATTACCAACGGAATTAGATTTCTTTGGTAATTTTTCATTGCTAAGTTTCCATTTTCTTGTAGTGAAAGTATTTAAGGAAATTCGAATAAGTTTCGATAACATTTTAAGGTCTAAAGCATACTAATATACCAGAACATAAGAGATATGCGACTGGATTAAAGTTAATTTAGTCAAGTGGATTATATTCTATCCAGTCTAAAATGCATCTATATGACTGGATTGGAATCCAATCCAGTTAGGTAGATCTAAATGCCCAAATTTTCAAGAGATAACTTTTCTGCTTTAACTTGTATAGGGATTTAAACATAGCAAATGTGGTTTCTAGGCAAAGTTTTCTCTTAGTCAATTGTTTCTCTATGTCTCCAGTTTCCATAAAATTAAAAATTGAGTCATTTGGACATTTGAAACAAGAGATATCTCTAAAACAGTTCAGACTGGCCTAAATAATAAGTCAGTAGATATTACTACTATTCAAGCAAAGTTTTGGTAGTCTTAATGGCAGAATTAGGTTCTGACCTCTTATAATAATTTTAGGTATATATGTCTAGTTTATGCTTGAATTCAAATGACTCCATTTGGAGTTCTGTAACTCATCTTATACTCAAAACAATCCTATTAGGTCAAATGAACCTTAAAATAGAATTTTTTTTTTATCTCAAGTATACTTGCTATATTTCATCTCTCATGCATATTTAAAGATCATTGTAATACCCCCACATCATTTAAATAATTAATAAAGAACTTTCAATCATTTTATGTAGGCAAGCATATATAAAAAATATGAAAAGTTTCTATACCTTAAATATACCTTAATTGCTCATTTAACTCCTTTCTACTTCTTTCTCCTTTTTCTTATTAGATTCTTCTTCTGCACATGTTAAATTATACAAGAAAATATTCATTCCTTATATCAACTTTAATTCTCCATATATGGAGTAAGAGAAAAAGTAGAAAGAGAGAGATAATTTACCTTAAAAAACTTAAACACTAAATTCTTTCTCCTCTCTAAGTTATGCAACTTGAATTTAGATATTTAGATGAAGAGAAAATGGATGGATTTTAGAGTGGATTTGCTGTATTTTGGACCCTAAGTTGGTCGGCCATCAAACACTCTCTTTTTCTCTTGATTGCTCATGTATTTTCTAGAGTGAACAAGGTCGCATCTTTTTATTGGTGCATTTGTAGGTCTTAGAAAAAATTCCATCTTGCTTCCTCATTCTTTTTAGCTTTCCAATTCCATCCCAATTCACTCATCCCTTTTTAATTTAATTCTTGTACCCATGCTTTTCTAATTATACATGTGCATGCTTTTTAATAAAATTACTATAGTGCCCTATCTTTTGAATTATTTTCAATTTAACATAAAAGACTTAGAAGAAGCCGATGTAATACTAGGCATCAAAATTAGGAAAATTGAAAATGATTTTTCCCTGAGTCAATCACATTATATTGAAAAATTTTAACTGCTTTGATGTATTGCCTGTGAGAACACCTTATGATCATAGCATGTTTCTTAAAAAGAATAGTGGTCATAGTGCCTCTCAAGAAAAAAAAACGCTAAAATCATTTGTAGCCTAATGTTTCTAATGAACTATATTAGACCTAATATAGTCTACGCTATTAGTAGATTGAGTCGATATACTCATAATCCAAGTAATGAAGGAATGCACTTCATTGTTTGCTTAAATATTTAAAAGGTACTATGGATTGGTGTTTGCATTTTAACAAATGTTCTACTATGTTTGAAATTTATTGTGATACAAACTAGATAACTGATAATGATGAAGTAAGTTTTACTAGTGGTTATGTTTTATCATAAGTGGAGATGTCATGTCATGGAAATAATCTAAACAAACTTGTATTTCCTGCTCAACCATGAAATCTAAATTTATAGCTCTTGAATTAGTTGGACAAGAGGTGAAATGTTTGAGGAGTTGATTGGCAAATGTGTCATTATGGGAGAGACCTTCGGTACCAGTCTTACAACCATTATAATTGTCAAAAATAATGTCTATAATGGTAAGAGAAGACACATTCGCATTAGATATAGTGCAGTTAGACAACTCTTTAGAAAGGGAGTAATCTCCTTGGAATATATCAAATTTGAAAAAAAAAACATGGCAGATCCTCTCATTAAAGGATTTCCAAAAAGAGTTGTTCTTGTATTATCGAGGGAGAAGGGACTTAAGCCCATTGATTGAGGCAATATAGTGGATACCAGAGTATGGTTAAATGAAGCCATATGAGTCCTCTTTATGCACTATTTTTCTCATCCTTATGACTTTTGATAATGCATTATGGATTTATAGCCTTTTTTTCTTGAGGTGTTTTATTTGTAATGAACTTGATGGATACAATTTTTTAAGGTTGAATTTAAGTGACTCAATGATTTCATATTGAAATCACCTACTTGATTGTGAAGGTAGGGTTACCTCCTATGAAATATTTGGATCATCTTTTTTAGAGCACTCTTGAAAATCCAAGGTACGTTCATGGCCATTTAAAACCCTAGTTTTGCTAAATCAAAAATGAGTCAACATTAAGGGTACAATATATGTGTTGTAGGGGTCTCAACCTATATTTTTAAAGTTCAATAATATATTCACTCCTTAACAAAGTTGTTGCCTCACAACACTATGTGCCAGTTCAATCAAAACATATTGATACTTTATAAGCATTTTATCCTAATTGATCCTATTTTTGCCTAAAAATTTATTTTAAAAGAATTTTCATTTCTTTTCTTCCTAGCAAACCATTTGTGGGGGACTGTTGAATAAAATGGCTTGTGGGGTTACTTTATCCCGCATTGAAATTTTATTTTCTTGACTTTGTATTTATAAAGGGATGTATTTTAAATGAGTTTGAAATGTGTTGATAATGAGTTTTGAAAATATTCCCACACATGCGAACTGTCTAACCCGAGCCAAGCTGGTTTAGGCCTCGATTATAATTATTTTTGGGGCAAATTCATTTAATCTATTTTTGGATCTATTTAAAAATATTTTACTCTTTTCTCGAACTACTCTAATTTTCCAAAAACGTGTTGTTGATTTTTCTCAACCTCTTAATGTTTTAATCCACGTGATTTCAGCTTATTGTTGTTTTTTCTCAACGATATGATTTTTACTATATTGAGCCTTCCTTTTGAATTCGAAAAAAGATTGAATCTCTCTATTAATCGATTGGGAAAACTTGGTTGTTCTAAGCTTCTACCATAAGTGCACACGTTTGGAGCTACCCGTGTTAACCTTGGGGAATGACTGGTTTTCAGATTGCAATGAGGTCTCACCAAAAATTCGCTTTCAAGGCAAAGGTTGTCCACGACAGCTCATCCGTTTGATAAGTTTATTATTTTGTTGTCATTTATTTTCTCCTTCAGTCCAAACTGTTGCTAAAGTTTAGAAGTCCGTCCCTACTGGTTCTAAGTCAATAGAAAGACAGTTAAAAGCTCGAACCATTGCCAAAACTCTTAAAATTTGTCTCTAAATATAATAACTTTGCTGCTAAAAATCAAATTCAGTCATTAAAAGATGTCCACTCTGTCGCTAAAAGTTGATATATGGTTGCTAAAACATCAAAAATTGTCTCTAAAACTGAAAACTCCGCCGCTATAAAGAAAACTAAAGAGGTAATTCTGTTGCTAAAAGTCAGCACACTGTCGGAAGGATTCATAGCTGAAAATTGAGGTCATTAAAATTCAATCAATTAACTATACACAAGTTTAGAGTTTCATAATTATAATTGTAAAAATTGCATACAAGTATATAAACTTTGATTGGTTAGATGCATTCAATTTTTCAACATCAAAATTCAACTGACCAAATAAATTAATTTTTTTATATAAAAAAATAACCAAATAGACGGAATTAACTAAAAAAACTAAATCGAACAACTCATAGTTTTTTTGGGTTTTGCACAAACTTGGCATAAAAAGTTAGAAAGGATAAGTGTAGAAAATGGTTTTGTTTTTTCAGGTTTGACCCAATAAAGTATTATACATAATTAGGGGTAGTGGTTACTTTGAACAAGAAAAATAAAAGGGGCTAATTGTTATACATGAGTTTCCAAGCTTTGGTCTTTGATGGACAAGATAGAGAATCATCAGCAGCACTAATCAACTCTTATTCCCGGTGGCCGCTAACTCACACTGCACCTTTCAACTTAGTACAAAAACTTCCAGCTAATAACTTTGGATCCTCCGTTCTAAGTAATTAGATGAGACACTAGTTATTCTCAGAATAGAAATTAACAATATATTAAGCATCTTTTACCGGAAACAATTAATCATGCCAAAATTTTGAACTCTTATATATATATATATATTTGTGTAAGAGTGAGTAGTGATGAATACATGCATATGCCATAGCCATAATTTTTATTTTTATTTTAAGGTGAGTTGGGGTCAAAATTTAAAAAGCATAGTTATATTTTTTTTTTTTTAATTTACTGGAGTCAATTCTTAGTTTTAGAATTTTTTATGGGTCAATAAACATAATAAAAAAATCCACATGCATGTGATTTTATTTTACTTTTCATTTCTACCACCTAGTTACGCATGGTAAAAGAGAGTGGAAGATATTCAGTAAATAATTCATTTACTGAATTATTACAACGCAGAAGAAATAATTCATTTTTGGAGTTGAAAGTTAATGTGGTCAACATGGAACAAGTGAAGTACTTTTAAGTTTTAACTTTTCATTTACATGTAGCTTATTAAGGTATTATATGCTTAATCTGTCTTGGATTCCCTTAATTCCCTTTCCTTAATTAATGTTAATCATTACATGAGATGGTGTCTATTATGCTTAATCTATTAAGTTACAGCGTTCAGCATTTTTTGTTATTTTTTATCGAAATTCTGATGGAAATGTTGAATTATTAAAATAAATAATAATTAGGAAATAAGAATTTAGCTTTATCAACCTCTTTCCTATTAATTTGCCTAAACCTAAAGCCCAATTTATGGGTTTTTAATGGAGAATGAACCTAAGTTTTTGGTTGGGTGAGTTTGAGAGATCGCAAAGATGGAAAATGGTAAATGCTAGCTCAATGTTTATGTAGTTGCTTCTTTATTGGAACTAAATATTCATATAAGCACACATTTTCCAAAAAATTTGGAAATTTATAAATTCAAAAAATTGATAATGTATTAAACCAAATAAACAAATAGTTTCAGTGCAAGTTGAATATGCTCAAATTCATATATATTTTTTTTCTTCTAATAAAATAAAATAAAAACATAACTTTCGTCATTGATGTTGTCGAATCAAAATGTATTAGAAAATTTTATATTTATGCTTAATGATGAACATAAAAACATATGTGAATTAAACAATATTTTTTTGGCGGAAAGAATATAAACTAAGAAGACGGCCTTGTGGCATTATATATAAATCTTGGATTTGGGCATCACATTTACAGAAAAGGAGTGTTCAAGAGGGATGCCATGGCCGCCACTGAGTCTTCTCCCCAGGTTTCTATCTTTTATTTTCATTTCTGCATATATATTTATTTTCCATAGTTGTCATATATTAAAGGAAAAGACAATTGATTTGTTTGGCAGAGATCATTGGTAGAGTATATAATGGGCATGATTAAAGAGACCATCGATGAAAAGCTCGAGACAAAGGCATATAAATCAACTTGTAAATCATTTTGTATAGCTGATATGTGATGCTCAGTTGGACCAAGCACTTTCTACCACATAGAAAATATAATTGAAGCTGTGGAAAGGAAGTTCATATCTGAAGGCTTCAAATATGAAGAAATGACTCAATTTCAAGTCTTCTTTAATGATCTTTCTTACAATGATTTCAACAACCTTTTCAAGTTTCTCCCATCGGACCGAAAATATTTTACCGCTGGGGTACCAGGCTCCTTCCATCATCAGCTGTTCCCTAACTCCTCTCTGCACTTTGTGCATTCCTTTTATGCTCTACATTGGCTCTCAAAACTGCCTGAGGAAGCGTTGGACATTAACTCTCCAGCATGGAACAAAGGGAGAGTTCACTATACTAGTGCCCCTGAACCAGTGGTTAACGCTTTCAAAGCTCAATTTGCTGAGGATATGAGCATCTTCTTGGATGCTAGAGCGAAAGAGCTCGCTGAGGGAGGCCTTATGGTGCTAATCCTGCCTTCTCATCCAGACGACGTCCCTCATTCCAGGGTACCTACCGGGATCTTGCTTGATCATTTGGGGTCCTGCCTCGTGGACATGGCAAAAGAGGTATAGGAAAGCTATCAAACTTTGTTGTTACGTTCGACTTTTAATCTTCAGCAATTATGATAAATCCATTCTTGTAAACTGAGTTATCGGCTTCCATATAATCCATTCAAATGCTCTCACTGCAGGGATTAGTATCTGAACATCTTGTGGACTCTTTCAACATTCCAATGTACTCCACAACGCGCAAGGAGATTATGGAAGCAATAGAACGAAATGGGTGTTTTAGCATTGAGAGAATGGAGCCTATGGATTGCAAAACTGATCCTGATAGCCCACCCACCGGAGATTCGATCATGTTCAAATTCAGATCTGGGCTGGAAGGATTCATCGTTAAACACTATGGAGTTGAGATAGTCAATGAATTGTTTGATCGATTTCTTGTCAACATGGACGCATTGATACAATTATTAATGTCTAGCCATGGAGAAGGAACTCAATTAAGTATAGTTCTCAAACGCAGATTCCACAACTGAAACACATCGTATCAAAAATTGTGATTTTAATTATATGTTGTCATAATTTTCGAGAGAAGCTGCTCAATAAATAAAGAACATTTATAAAATCAAAGGCTGCACAAGATTAGAAGTTTGTCCCTTAAGCGGAAAAAACAGTTGCTGAGTTGACTGAACGTCTGTTAAAAGCTTTAACCGTTGCTAAAAGATGACGGCACAGTCACTAAAACATTAAAACTCGTCTCCAAAACTACAAATCCGCCACTAAAAAGTAAATAATGTAGCTAAAGAGATACTTCTGTTGCTCAAAGTCAGCATAATGCCGCCGAAGGATTTGTAGCTGAAAATTGTGGCCGCTAGAAATTAATTAAATAACTATACACGAATTTATAATTTTATAATTATAATAGTAAAAATGACATCCAAGTATATAAATGTTAGTTGGATCGATCTATTCAATTTTTCAACATCAAATATCAAACAGACTGAATAAAATAATTTTTTATATAAAAAATAACAAGATCGACCAAATTAACTTAAAAACCAAACCTAATAACTCATAGCTTTGTTGGGTTTTGTACACCCTTGGCATAAAATTTAGAAAGGCCAAATTTGGAAAATGGTTTTGTTTCTTCAGGTTTGTCCCAATAAGTATCATACATAATAAGTTAGGGGTGGCAGTTAGTTTGAACAAGCAAAATAAAAGAGGCTAATTGTTATACATGAGTTTCCAAGCTTTGGTCTTGGACAAGATACAGAACTGACGACCAATCCAAGGATGAATTCAACTAACGGAAATGTATAAATATTGATTTACAAGCATCAGATAAGAAAAGGCACATACTGTGATCCGAAAATGCATCGTTTCAAATCATACAAAATGTGCACAATCTTCGACATACTCTAGCACATAATATTTGCCAACTCCGGATAGAATTCCAGTTCCTCCATCCTCTGAAATCTAAAAGCATATCCTTTCATTGCAATAAACATTCCATTAACATTTATACTCACCTTCACATTCAATTATCCTCCTAGACATAAGAACCTTTACTTACTGATATGAACATGCATACAAATGTACTATATACACAAGCTTTGTCACTTAATTACTACATTACCGCACCTAGCTTCACATACTTGTTAACTCTTATACTCACCTTCACATTCAATTAACACTTATACTCACCTTCACATTCAATTATCCTCCTAGACATAAGAACCTTAACTTATTGATATGAACATGCATACAAATGTACTATATACACAAGCTTTTTGTCATTGAATTACAACATTACCACACCGATAGCTTCACATACTTCCGACTTGTTAACTCAGATGCAGTCCACCAAACTGCTGTCCTAGAGATGACAAACCTAAAGGCCTCCTAATGCTTGCTTTGTTCCTTCTGATCTGGATCAACTTGTCATAAACGCACCATGGAAAGCTAAGGAAATGATCTCGATTTAGTCCATCATTGTAGCGACCCCAGTAACTAGGATGATAAGTTACATGGTACCAAGCTGAGGCTTTTGCGTATACATCATCGGCTTGAGAATCTAATCCACTAGCCTTTTCATTGAACCAGGACCTAGCTTCTTTTCTCAAGGCCCTCACTGCCATTCCAATCGCTTCAGCATCCCTTTTCTTGGTGAAAGCCTTTGACATTCTCATTATACTTCCACTAAGAATTTCGGCCTCAGTTTTTATTCCATAATAGTCCAAATGATTGCCTAATTTGTAATCATAATTGCTTTTATAATAGAAAGCATCCTCTATGTAATTCTCAAAGCCATCAACTTCCATATCAGGGTCATAACACCTTTTTGCCACGTCCAAAGAAAAAGACTTTATAGAACTTGTAAGAGGTGCAATATCTCTGACTTCTCGGAAGAGCTTTCCTATGACATTCCTCGACTCGTATGTGGGTTTGTCGGGCTTTTCCATGAAATCAGGATATTCTTTCACACGCAGATGAGAAGGTATTTCAGCTGGTACTCCAGTTTTTGGAAAGTCAACAGCGACTGAAAACTTATGTGTAAGCTCAATACATGGAGCGCTCATTGCTTTCGAAGGTTCCCCATCAGCAAAGACAGTATGAGCATTTGCAATTATTCCCAAGCTGTCATTGACAATGTAGTTGGTGAAATACTCCATAACTTCCTGTGCAAACAAAATAAAAATCTCTAAATAGAAATATGGCATGTCTAGAAAATCTTTAGAAAACAAAGTACAGCAATAGAATTTGCATGTCATAGTTCTGAAGAATTTCAATGAAATTTCAGCAGATTCAGATAAAAAAGTTTTTGATCAGCTGTGCATTTTCTTGCAAATGATTCTCTTAAATAACTATTCACGGGTTGTGTATTCTTCACGTTGAAAACTCTGTTGCATACAACAGCCGTCTTCTTCCTACCAAGCCATGCAAACGGGGACAGATTGACAATTTTGCCCAAGTGGAAATGCTAGAAGAATCGCTAACCATGAGATGCCATTCGTAGACAATAAATATAAACATATTGACAAATAAAGTTCTCTCTTCAAAACTTTCCATACAATTTAAAAACGTAAGAAATCAGAAATCCCATGGCTTTAAGCCTTTGTTTGGACGTGAGTTAATGGAAGCAAGTGAAAGTAACGTAATTGAGAGCAAATTAAGGTAGAGTAAATTGAATTTACTTTCATTTACTCTCCATTATTTGGTAGATTTAAAATAAAAAGTGTAATTGAAAGCAACTTGTTTATAATTTAGAAAAATATATATATAGAGAGAGAGAGTAAATTGGAAGTTACTTTTATCTACCTCTAAATTGGGAGTAACTATTTTTGATCTTGTAAAGTAACTAGTTACTCACTTACTCTACTCTACTCTCAATTACTCTGTATTTTTACAAAACAAACATAGTAACTCAATTACTCCCACTTACTCTACTCTCAATTACTCCCATCTACCTCCATCCAAACAAAAGCTAAGTTTTTAATCACTTATATAAATATTTGCTTCATGTAAAAAGAGTATCAAGATGGAATTTCACAGAATTATCAATAGCCACTGCTCAAGAACGTAGATTTTTTATTCCTAGGTTTCGATTTTGGTTTCAGGTCAAACTCACACAATTTCTTTCCTTTTTTTCAATAAACAAGCAAAGTAGTGAGAATTCTTAAAAGAAAATATTATCAAAAGGAAATCAGGAATTTCAAAGAAAATTGAGAACGAGAATTAGGGGGTTCAAGCTCCAAATTAGCCAAAGGCTTTGAATTGTATCCAGTTGCTTGAGAAAACTTAGCCAAAATGACATATATAGAGAGTTACTGATAAAAGGGAACATATAAACAAAAGTAAATAATATCAATCTCCTATTATAATTTGGCTTAATAAAATATTCTTATTTAAAACAATCTAAGTAAGAAATCCCTAAAACTAAGGAATCCTAACAGAAAAGTTCACGCCCATGTTTATGTGCCTATATCATGGAGACATATACCTGCAAAGAAAAGATTCCACATGACTTCAACAGAACAGAACCCAAATACAAGGATAGTAAAGCAAATCAGGTGTGTAGGAGAATTTTTTTGCCTAGTGTAGGTGCGTAAATATGTGTTATCCCGTTGGATATGTTAACAGGAAGCACAGCAAAGATTTATGGTACATACTCGCTCAAACATGTGAAGTGTAAAACTTTAATACCTCAATTGTAACATCATGATCCAACAGCACTGTTGGTTCTGGTGTGTAGTCCATTGGTCTAATTTGCAAAGGTGGGATTAAATCACGATCCCAACAAACAAAGTAGATATCTCCATCCAAGTCACTTCCCGAACATTCATTTGGATGTGGTCTGAGATGATAATTCATATTTGATGTTAATATGCTATTTTTACACAAGGATTTAGAAATGGAACATCATAGTACAAGCAGTCTATTATGCATTAGCACTTGAAAATTCACAAACTACAACAACAATAATACTTGAATAATAAGATGAGGTACCAATGTTTTGTTAAACAAAGATAAGGCATAACTCACAAATAGGACATTCAAAATTCAGAACATGGATTTCCAAAGTAGAAATACATCCTGTGGATCTATTCTATCTGAGACACCCTACCTACCAAGAAACCAAATGCACATCCTAATGACCAAGAAGCCTGCTACACACAATCAAATATCATTTGAAATGGAACCCTTATACCATATAGATTCATCGATCAACCTGGACACCTTCCAGAGAAGATATTTAGACAGCTTCTATGTAATTCCTAGCAAACTCATGAATGCACCTAGCTGTTCTATGATTATGCGATGGACGTAGGTCAACACAACCATCTTCTGCACATACAGAAAACTACACAAGCAGACAATTAAAATGAGGTAAGAGATATCCAAACGAGACTCAACTACGTAAGTGGAATATTATAAGGTAACTATATTCACATACTAATGGTTGCTGGATAAATATTAGTCTGTTATGAAGAGCATCAACAAAGATTTAGAGAGGCAAAAAAGACTAAAAAAAGAAGCATCTATTAATAAAGAAATCAAATGATGACAATGCTTTAATAGGTTTCAATTCCCTCGTAAAGCCACTCAGCAGTAAACGAATAGGCAGCTTTAACGTTTACTTGCATTCTGTTTCTTCTAAATTTTGTTTCTAAATTCCAACAGTACAGAGACACGAAAAGAAAAAAGGGAAGCAAAGATGCAATGGATTCTTCCCAATCCAGTAACCCAGAAAAAGCAATCTCTAGACCATAATTTATCTAGACTTATTATTATACAATTTATATCATTTATAGCTTTATTTTAATTTATTTATATAACATATCCACGCACCTGTATCTAGGTTTGGATCCGTATCTACGTACCGGTGTCTTAAATTTGGATCCATATTAACGTATCTTTTATTTAGAAAATTTACGAATCCGATATATAAATATATATCTGTATCCGACGTCCATACCCGAGTCCCGAGTAACATAATCCAAGACTGACACAAGAACAATATCATTATAAGAGATAAGCAACAAGATCTACCTGGGCCCTTTCTGGGGAAAAACAACACAATCCACCATATGGTGCAAAGCTGGCAAATCCACAGCAGTCAACACACGAACATCACCCGGGTGCAGGCATGGGTTTTTAGCAACAATTACTTTTCCTTTGATCACAAAACATTGGCCTGATCCACCTCCATTAAAGACAGTTGAAGTATCATTAAACTGCCCATTTCTATAACCAGAACACTGAATGAATACCTGGCCATATTCCAAGGTCCTGCTCTCATCCAAACATCCCATCATAGATCTTGCACGATAAAGAAAAATCCTTGTTTTTGTCCGCAAGTCAAGCAACTTTGATGCTCGGAAATTTTGGAGTATCATTGATAGGTATGGTTCAGCATCAGGCCGATATCCACACAGTAGCATTTCCTTGAGAATGTTAGTAGTCTCTCCTGGAGACATCAAATCCAACGCCTCTCGTGCCCCTAAAGGATCTGTTAACATAGCATTGAGTTGATTAACAGCTTGTCTCTGTTTTTCCTCAAAAACATGATCTTGAACTCCAAGGGTAGAAAGAAGAGTAATCAACTGGCGGTTCAGAAAACAAGGTTGATACTTGCTGTATGCCAGAACATCCAGTTTTGTGTTTTCAGACTCAAACTTGCACATGCTCTTTCTCAATGATAATTTTTTCAGTGAAGTTGGATCAACTGCCACAACACCTTTATAACCACCATATCTAATCTGAAAAGCAGATGGAAAAAAACCTTTGCAACCACATTTTAAGGCCACCTTCTTGGCAAATTCTGCAGAAATTTTTCCAATCCCGTCAGAGAATACATATTTGGTTCTTCCCCTTTCAACCTCTATATCAGGAATACTTTCAAATTCATCCACACGAACATTGATTGTTTCAGTGGATGAACTAAATGATTGACCCAATCTGGCAGCGTATTTAGCCACATTTCGTATCTTAGAAAAGTTGCCCATCCATTTTCTTATACATGTTGCAGTGAGTCCATCTGTTGAGGCAAACATCCAGCAAGAATTTTCCCGTAATTGGCTAGATGAAAAAGCAAGGAACTCAAACCTTTTATCGCCAATAACTATCCCATTTCTAAGAGTATGGAGAATCCTTTTGTAGATAGTAGTTCTATCCTGATTTCCGGAAGAAGCACGAGGAGATAAAACTGTTGAATGAATTTTATCCAACTCCTCATCAACAAAAGACACACGAAGAAAGTTATCAACATAGTCTGGATAGTGACGAAGCACTCGATTTGAGACATTAATCTCTGGACCACAAAAGTACACTTTACAAGGCGTTATCTGAACCCTGCGCACATATACCAAGCCAGAATCTAAGGATATAGAAGGTGATAATGGAAGGTACGTTGATCTATGATACTTTCTGTACTGCTCATTAAGCCACCTAGCTGGTTCATAACAACATTCTTTCAAATGTAAAAGTTTCTCAAGTGCATGCTCTATGCAAACAATGTTCCTTCTCCTTGGATCAACCAACTCATAAAATCCATCATCAAGCGTTGAGCCTACAAGGCATCCATTCTGAACCAACAAATTAACCCGAAATAAGATCCCATATGGCAAATCAAAACTTGAAGAAGGACCAACCATGGGAACTAGATCTGGAATGCAAGAATATGCATCACCATTCTCAAAAACAAAATTTTTTTCAGTTTCTTTATAGAAAGCAAAGTTCTCCCGAAAGTTTGGAACTTGGTAGTTTGAAGGAAGCTCCAAACATATTGCAAAGGAATGCCCGACAGGGAATGACGGAGGGAAATCAGTTGTGCGGACCCACTGATCATCAGTGGCATCCTTAAAGTAGTTAAGATTAGGGTCCTCAAAAACAGTCCATGGCCCTGATAATAATAAGTCTTTCTTGGAAATCCGGGGTGCACCATATAACTGAAGAAAAGAAACCACGTGACAGCACAAACTGTTCAGTTTTTATATGCATCACATTTGAGAAAATCTCAATGTCTCTCAGCATCCATATAGGAGATGCATGACTAAATACTGGTCACTGATGCAATAGTAATAAGGTAGCACTATGCTTCCAAAGTTGGAAAAATCAAATATAGAAATGAAAATTGTTCAATATTACAAGAATGAGTAAAATGTAATGAAGTTATACCTGAATAACAAGATATCTCATAGGCTGATAACGAGGACGATGCAGCTCAATTTGCCAAATGTTCTCATAGGATAGATCAAGCTTGTACTCTTCATAACCTTCAGTGAAAGAGAAGTATACTTTTCTCATTCCAAATCCAAACTTCACCGAAACATCTGGTACTTTCCACATTATAGAAAACTTTTCTTCTGAAATCTGACAGCCAAGATTCATAGTTAAATGTACCATGGTATGCAAAAATATTCTAGGCTTTGGTACAATGTCATGTTCCATGACCCTAGCCTTGAGATGAAATTCTTCACCATAATAAAGAAAATTACTATTCGAACAGGAAATAATGGTTTCAGCATCATTGATGGTTGTGAATTGAACAATAGCATATTTTTTCTGACCACTATTTGTTTCCCTGATCTTGATAGCATATACAGTTCCTTCATCTGTATAGTTTTCCAGTACAGCCTTGACTTCTTCTGTAGTCACAGTAGCAGGGAATCCACTAATCTGGACTGTCTTACCCATCCAAGCAACTCTGCAGTCAGAACAGATAAGCAAAGCTCATACATTGAAATATAGGAAATCCAAAATTTGCAAAGAAAATGTTATTCTTCAATTTGAAAATAATTAAAGGTTTTCCAATACTGATATCTATTGTGTATCAGGATCACCCAATAAAGAGGTTGAACAACTGTGGAAAGAATCAAAGGATTTTACATAAATGGGTGGATTAATTTAGCAGGATAACCAAATTTATATTAAAAAGAATAGTTTGACCAAAAGCAATATATATTACTCATTTAACAGTAAATGGAAATGTAAATAGCAGTAAACCTCTGTTTGGATGAGAGCAGATGGGAGCAGAGTAGATGGGAATAACTCAATTACTCTGTTTATTTTGTAAAAATTACAAAGTAGATGGGAGTAACTACTTACTCTATATCTCTAAAAAAAATTACTACCGATTTGGAAGTAGATGAGAGTAACTCACAGAGAAAACATAGAGTAAACTATGAAATGTCAAAATTGCCTTATGTTTTCGTGACTGTAAACTGGCAATCGTTCACTCTCTTATGGTTCACTTTTTCTTTCGATTCCATCACATATCTACATGCTTTTCATGGACGAAATTGAGATGGACAACAGTAAAACTTTAGGTAATTGATATTTTCAACTACTACACAACTCTGCTTCTTTTTCATCATTTGTAGAATTGTGCTCGAAAGAGCAAGAATTGTGTTCAGGGAGAGCACTTTTCATGCTTGGGAGAGCAAGAATTGTGCTTGGGAGAGCACTCTCCTCCTGGACTCCACGATCATCATATCCTTTGGTTGTGCTCGGGAGAGCACTTTTCATGCTCGAGAGAGCACTCCCTTCCTAAACTCAACGATCATCGTATCCTTTGACGGTTTAATATATACATTTGAGTTAAATTTTAATACATTAACCCACCAGCGGGTTAATATTAATGTAGAGGATTAATGTTAATGTAGAACAACCGGCTAGCTAATATATACACTAAAACAACTAAATACACTAAAATAGCTAGCTATTTTAGTGTAGAACAACTAGCTAGCTAAATACACTAAACAGCTAATTATTTCAGCATATTACAGCAAACTATTTTAGTGCTATTTTTGTGTCATAATTTTTCATGTATTATGAATTATGTTTAGTCTTTCTTTATAATAGATCAACACATATATATACAAAAACTGAGAGTAACCGCTTATGCCACATCAGCATAAATGAGAAATACGTGAATATGCCACATCAGTAAACATGAGAAACATATGAAAAACTATCACACAAAAATAGCACTAAAATAGCTTGTTGTAACTGTTTTAGTGTATTTAGCTAGCTATTTGTTCTACACTAAAACAACTATTTTAGCGTATTTATTAGCTAGCTGGTTGTTTTACAGCTAACAATTGCATCAAATATTTGCTTTTAAATAATGATGATTGTTTACCAACTAATTTACTAAAAATAAAGGAAGGGAATAGTAATAGATAGTAGAGGATAATATTAAGTGTAGTAAGCAAATTTATTTACGAGAAATCATGTGTTGTTGAAATTAGCTATTGAAAAATAACATAAAGGTATAAATATATATATATATATATATATATATATATATATATATATATATATATATATATATATATATATATATATATATTTCTTTTATAATTTATAAATAAGTTACTCTCATTACTCTCTCTTCAGTTTCAACCTACCAAACAACAAAGGATAGATAAGAGTAAATTCTATCTACTCTACCTCCACTTACTCCCATCTACTTTACCCTCACTTATTTCCATTTACTCCCACCCAATCAGAGGCTAAAAGAAAGAAACAAGAAACAGATAGAGAGAGGAGAGACTGATAGTTCAGAGAAGTAAAAACAAGAACTGAATTTTACAAACTTAAAAATCATTTTCCTTCCAAGAGTGAGCACCCATAAAAAGAAACCGAGAACAAATATCACTGAAGTTTATAATTAAATTTGCATTATGCTTAATGCACGTGACATATCACCATACAAACTACAGGCAAGAAAATGGTAAAAGAAGGAACTTGATAGATCATATTAAAGATTTAGAATCCTTTACCACAAAACCACTGCTCAGTTCTTCAAATCGTCACTCTTTCAAGAAAGAAAATACTGCAGAGAAACAAAACAAGGTCTCTTTTCGAGTCAAGTCCACGCTTCATTTATTATTCAATCGTTGCTTCATCACGAGAATAAATGAATTTGAGGAATTAAGTTGGAAGCCAGAGACAATTAATGTTACGTCCTTTGTTCTTTTCCTCTAAAAAGGTCAGTAATGTGATAAATTCAGGATTTTGTGGATGGCTTTTGGATGACAACGTAAGTAGTGATGGTCCCACTCAAACTTGCTCGATAAGTTCTTCGGAAATTACGGGTTTTATAATAATGGTCCCACTAAACTTGCTCTATAAGTTGTTACCGGTAATTATCCAATGTGCACCACCCTAGATAAACCCTTTTCTTGCAGAAATTGGAATTCGATGGATGGATATAATTAGCAATTTTTCAGTATTTGGTTATCAGCACATCATGGGAAACTTTATACATTTTTTTTTGTTTCAAATTTCCAGCTTAAATGGAAGTATTTATGAAAATGAAAATATTTGAATATATTTAGGAACAAAAATAATTTTTATAAAGATAATTCATTTAAAATCTTTTGAAGTCAAATAACGCCGGACTCATAAAAAGTTCACGTATTTTAAACAATCTAATCTATCCGTAACCATCCTATATGCAGTAATAGTTTTAAAGGCAATATTTTATCAACTGATATAAGAAAGCATGTGAACTCATTTCATATTTTCTCTCTTTCTAGTTATATAACTCATTTAATCGAGAGATTATAAATTATAAACTTTAATTCAATTTTTAAAATATTAGAATTTAAAAATCAAGAGATTTCATATATAATTGTTTGCTAGTGTGACATGTGTCGAACTCCATAGCACCCGGTTTGTTTTCTAAAGTTCGCTTTTAAAGTTTGAGATTGGATGAAATTTGTTAGACTCATGAAAGCCAATCGTTTTGTCATGAATAGGGATTCAGCCAATACGCGATGCACTCGGACCTACAATTAGACATCTAAATGTTACTTCCGGTATGCTAGTGGGTTTCGAATTCAAGTTCCGTTTTTTTTTTCTTTTTTCCTCTAAAAAAATAAGTGATGTGATAGGGTTGAGGGATAAATTCAGGATTTTGAAAAATAAAAATTGAAGGGAGGAAGGAAGGGGGAAATTGTAAAGTAAAAAATTTGAAGAGTGAAAATGTAATTTTATAGGTTAGAGTGGATTTATACATTTTTTTTGCATGACTTTGCTAAACTACTTAAATTGAGTGATTGAAACTATTATGAATAAAATATATTTTTTAGCTTAATCAACATACCCTCAAGTCATTTAATCATGTATTTTAATAAAGGATGGCTATTATTCTTGAGTTTCTCAATGTATTCTTGCGGCTGCATAAACTTTTTAATTTTTAGAGTTCTACTTCTGCCACTAGTGATCATAGGATGCATAAGGTTACTCATCTAGGGGACTTTCTAGTTGCATGTAAAATACAATACGTTTTATTAAGAAAACTGATTCATTGTATATAGTCAAATTACAGACAAAATATACTGAATAAAGTTTATTCCGATAACTGAATAATAATAAAAGAAGGAACTTGATAGATCATTTTAAAGATTTAGAATCCTTTACCACAAAACGACTGCTCACTTCTTCAATTCTTCACTCGTTCAAGAAAGAAAATACTGCAGAGAAACAAAACAGCGTCTCTTTTCGAGTCAATTTTAAGTCAATGCGTCATTTATTCTTCAATTGCTGTTTCTTCATGAGAATAAAGGTCGTGATTTCCTCCATCGCAGCACAGCACACTTACAGTAGTGACGCGTTATCATGACGCATTTGCCTGACAGCATCTCAGACAAATACTTTGGCAACCAACCCTTTTAACATTTTAATTTTCTATTAAAACAAATTAAAAATTAATTGTTTTTCTTAAAATTTGCAAAATTCAAATACTTTTTTGTTCACTTTGAATTTGAGGAATTAAAAAAAAATCCCGCTGAAGGTTCGAATCAAATCGTAGTAAACTCGGAAGAAAAAAAAAAGATGAAAAATTGGGAGCAGAAATTAAAGAGTGACGGTTGTGTTAATTGGATCTCTATTTAATATTTATAACAGAAAAAAGAATGAAATTCCTCCTTACAGTACAGCAGTATTTTAACTTTCCTAAGTTAAAGGATTCTTATGATTTTAAAACTTTCTTCCTTTTTATGATATTATTGCAATCATTTATTCTGAGATCTTTTTGGTAATGTTGTCAGTAATAATAGCCTAACACAAAATAAAAATTACTTCCAATATACTAGGTGTCGTAGGTTTTGAATTCATGTTACGTCCTTTGTTTTTTTCCTCCGGAAAGGTAAGTAATGTGATAGGATTGAGGGATAATTTCGGGATTTTGTGGATGGCTTTTGGAAGACAACGCAAGTAGTAATGGTCCCACCAATATTATTAAAATAAGATCAAATCAGTAAATCGAATTGATTTAACTAAGAACTAAAAACTAAAAAAATCGATTTGAATTAAAAAATTATTTTTATAAAAAATATTCATATAATATTATTTTTTTAAAAAATATATAATATAAATATAAATTTGAAATAATTGAAATTTTGATAATTTTAATAAATTTTTTTACGAATAAAATAAAATTTATAATTAAAAAATATTATTAAATATTTGCAATTTTTTTACTTTATTTATCATAAATATTCATTATAAATAGTGAATAACTTGAAAATATTACCTTATGATTAATATTTTGATGATAAATTTATTTGTTTATATAGTTATATTTTCAGAATGTTTATAAAAAAATTTTAAAAATAATATGATTTAAAAAAATTTTGATTGAATCCGATCGAACTGATCAAATAATAAACATTTTACCTCTTCGGTTATTTATCCTATTCAATTTTAAAAACATTGGTACCAGTCAAACTTGCTCGATAAGTTCTTAGGAAATTCTAGTTTTTCTAATAATGGTCCAACTAAACTTGCTCCATAAGTTGTTACCGGTATTTATCCAATGTGCACCACCCTAGGTAAACCCTTTTCTTGCAAAAATTGGGATCCCATGGATGGATAGAATTAGCGGCTTTCAGTATTTGGTTATCAACACATCATGGGAAACTTTATACATTTTTCAAAATTTGTCAAGATGGCCTCTCTACAAAAATTTGAATCTTTTTGTGCTCTTGTTAATGTTTTATAGTTAATAATGATCAATCGGTTATTTATTTCTTTAAAGCATTTTGTCAAACGGGAAATTTTAGTGTAATTTTATGAAACATAATAACAATAATAATAATTGATAATGTCTAATATTTTAATCAAATTTAGCCCATTAAGGGCCTCTCAAAAAAATTTGATCTTAAAAAAGTCCAAAGGCACCTAGACCTTCTCAACCAATCAACTGAGATATGTGGATCAAAGTTATCCGATCGAACAAAATACGTACCTGATGCATTGAAGTTCTCTGATACATATTTCTATCAAATCGCTGCCTACAAGTAGTCACATTCACACTAGCCTACACCGACACTAAGGTAGGCCTCCTGTACAATTCTTCAAGCATACTATAAATAGTAGATTTATTTCAAAACTTGATACGCTCGAGACCCCCTTGCATTCTACTATCTCTCTCTCTCTTTTGCTTTAGCAATTCACTTTAACTTACTAACTTAAGCATCAAAATGCTAATATCCGGTCCGATCGTACTAGTCTCTTTTTGGCAGGTTCGAAAACCAATCATCCGGTCGAGCATCCCAAATCTTAATCACCATCAACTCACTCTCCTTTATATCAAATGTCTTCCCTTTTATGAAATTTTTGAAATTATCATTTGGTACTTTCTTTGAGAGTTAACACTTGAGTCAAATCATCCACTCTAAACGTAGCTAAAATATATCTAAATCTACCAGTTGATGATCCGAACATTGCTAATGCCTAATCCACTCCTACCGCCGTACTACATGGCCAAATATAAGGGATTTATGGAAATTTTCCAACATACACAGGAAAAAATCCAAGATGAAAGGAAGATGAAAAGGTGCCTGCCAATACTAGAGGAGGACGAAACACTCCCCTCCTGAAGTACCATGCCACAACGTTCGAACTCTTATGGTTCTCCTATCAAAAGAGATAAAAGAAAAGCAGGAGGTTTGCTTCTTTGCTTCTGTGCGTGAGTAGGATAGTTGTGAGCATAACTGAATCGACCTTTCAGTGCTAATGTCTCCGACAACTGTTTCTCAAGCTCAACAAGCAACGACGCATGGAGAAGAAATCAAAAGATAAAAAATATGATCGGCCAATATGCAATGGAAAAATCCAAGCAAGTAAAGATTTTTGCTTCCCCAAATCTCCCTCTACGACCAATCGGAAGAACCTCTCCAGGCATAGGAAGTCAAATTGGAGAAAAAAATTTCAAGTTTGAAGAAGAACGAAATAGTATGCACCAAGTCCGAAGGAAAATGAAATGTCTTTCCTTTGAGACATTGCATAACTACTGCTTAAAACTTCCACAACCCTTTCGTTAGAAATAATACAAGGAGGAATGGCAAAACTACTTCCTCCTCCATTTGGGTAGCAGACAAGATTGGAAGGAAAGCATGATGAAAAAGAACGCCCCTCATGCTTTCCTCTTTCTTCACTAGCGTAGTTGGAGCATGGTATAAAATCACATCCTGTGGCTATAGACACCAGGTTGGGAAAGATCTGTTGCACAAGAAGCATCAATTGTGTCAAAAAAAAAGAACCAGACGATAAGGAAGAAAGTCTTATTAGATGGACAAAGGCGAAGAAGACCCATAAAGTCTATCCCCTCACAACCAGAGATACCCTTCTGGATATCCAAGATCATGCATCTCATGCTAGTAAGCCATAAGAAAACTAGTGAAGATAGCTAATCCCCACTAGAGGTTGATAAGTCAGCAATCCTGTAACAACCTAAAATTGTAATTTTCGTAAACAGTATTTATGGATCGTGAACAGTGACATCAGAGTAATTATAGAGGCTCGATAGTTGATAAGCCATGAGAAAAGTTGTAACATCCTTATCACTTCTGTTATTGTACTGGTGTACCATAAGCTGGATTTTTTTTACATTTGCTTAACCTCAATGTTCTATCTAAAAACTTAATTTCAAAAATTCTTAAGACATTCGCCACCAACCTATAACTGTCTAAATTACTATGCACTTAATAAAATTTTTGCAATATAACGGTTGTACATTGCACTAGCCCCTGAAAAGCAAACAACCTTAAAAAATTTTATACTTCATTCTAAGCATTCAATTAACATCCTACATAGTTTAATTTCATTTTTCTCACCTTAATTGCATTAATTAAGCAATTTAACTAATTTTTCCCTAATTACATAAAGAAAAATAATTTAATTAAATAGAAAATATTAAGATTTATTAGCCACTTACAAATTTTCCTTAATCAAGGGTGCCAAAACTTCATTTCCTTTGCTCTTGGCCCTTGCAAGCTTTTTCTCTTCTTCCTCACCTACCATGGCTGGCCACTTAAGCTCATTAAAATTTATTTTTTTATCCTCAAATATAGAATTTAAGCTCATAATTGAATTATACACCTCAAAAATTATAAGAAAACACCAAAGAACAAATTAAAATCAACTAATTTCTTAAACTTTACCTTAACCCTTTTTCTTTCCAAGCTTGATTTCTCTATTTCTTTTGTCAAATCAAGTAATAGGGACTTGATTAATGATCTAGAGGTATGAAATTTCAATTTTTATGTTGAGATTTAATGGAGAATTGGAGTAACAAATTGAAGAATCAAAGAGAGAGAGATGAGAGAAGTGGTGTGGCCTTAAGGGAGAGAGGAAGAGAGCTGAGAATTTTTTGGCTTGTGATACACCGGTATAGTAACAGAAGTGATAAGGGTGTTCCAAAAGTAGTTTGGATGTAATTGTATTAAGAATATTGCATCGAAATTTATCGAAAGTATAAGGTTAAATATTTACACACCAAAGAATTATAATGATGGATGACATTGCAGAAAGTTTCTGGGACAAAAATATTTTATGTGATCATCGAAAAGTACTAGTCATGACTAGTCTAATGGTGAAATTCGAAATGAAAATGAGATCAAATGAATCTCCAGAAGCTAAAAATAAGAAAATTTTATGGTTTTGGTTCAAATAGTATTCGAGTTGACTAAATATTTGATCAAAACTTAAAAAATATCAAATGATCTCTAAAAATTATCAAAATTTTTAGTTATACCTTAAATTATATGTAAAATCATTTGGCATTAAAAAGAAAATTTTATGGTAACATTGAAAATGATTAAATCGAACTGGTTTGAGTAAACCAAACCAGAAATGGACTTCGATTGAGATAAAAAAATTTATAAAGATTTAATTTATTATTTTAAAAATTTTGGAATTAATTTTGAGTGAATTTGGATTTTGAAAGAGGGAGGAATAAATTAGAGGGTATAAATGGGCTTAAAAAATGAAATTGGGCTTAAATTAAGTCCAACCACATTGGTTGGACCAACCTAGTCCATTGAACCAAAGTATATAAAGCCAAAAATATTAAAAAACTTTAAAGAAACCTTTAGATTTCTGCCTTCTTCCTCTAGTCTCTTGAAACTGAATTATTCTCCCTTTGTAAACCTATCTCTCTCCAAAATCAAGCCTTCTTGATTGATTTCATCCTCTTTACAACATCATAGCAGTCTCTAACCTTTAATTTGATAGTAGAAGTGAGAGAAATCAAGGATTGAAGTTTATATTCAAATTAAAGGTAAGTAAAATTAAAGTTTTTAATTCAAATTAAAGGCATATATTGATGGATTTAAATGTGTAAAATTTATTTATGATGTTAGAATCAATTATTGAAGCATGATTTTTATGAAAATTGTATGGATAAATTCAGCCACCTTAAAAGCAAATGGAGGTGGTGATGCTTTGTGAATTTATGTATGTTATGTATGTATGGGAATAATACATGCATAATTGAAATATATGATATAGACTTTATTAGGGATGTTAAAAATGATGTTTGAATGATTTAAAAGTGGAAGAAAATAAATTGGTAGTGATGAATATGTATAGATCGAATAGTATGCTTAAAGAGATTTTAATGATTTTTCATGTTTAATGTGATTTAAGCATGGATCTATGTTATTAGGCATGAAATAAAGTGAAATGAGTGATTAATGAAATAAAATTATATAGGTATGAAAATTAAATGTCATGGATGAATGCATATATATATATATATATATATATATATATTAATTGATATGGTAGGAAGATGTATTGATAAAATGAAAGATAAGAATAAGTTTAAATGTGAAATTTATATTATGACTGATTAGCAATTAAAGAGAAATAATGATAAAAATTGAAATGCTGTGAAAGGAATGGAAAATGGCAAGAATGGAATGAAAAATGACCTAATTGAAGGAAAATAAAAGCTTAGGAGTAAATTGGTAATTTTTACCAAGCTATTGATTTGAGTGACAAATATAGAAAAATAAATGATTAAATATTAAAATATGTAAATTAGTGAAATAATAGGGACCCAAAATATAAATTAGTGTAAAATAAATAATTAAGGGGCATAATGGTACAAATGACTTAAAAATACAAAAGTGAAGTGAAAATGAGAACTAGAGTGAAAAAGGACTTACATGAACGAAAATAAAAAGTTTAGGGTCAAAATGATAATTTATCTAAATAAAAAGTTTAATGGAAAAAACGATAAAATAGTGAATGAATGGATTAAAAATAAACTTTTATAGTTTTGGAGGACTAAAATAAAATTTGACATGAAAATGGTAAAATATGGACTAATTAATAATTTGTATGTTAAATAATGGATTTATATTAAAAATGTGAACTAGTAGCAAAATTGTAAATAAGATGTAAAATGATAATTTTGTAATTAATTGAAGAATTAGGAATTAAAATGAAAATTTACCATAGTGATGGCATTTAATAGCATAAAATGTTAAGTGGAGAGACAATTATGTTTTATTAAATACAAGCTTAGGTAAGAGATTAAGAGCCTTTAAAATGACATTAAGAATGCTTAAATGAAATTAAAAGAATTTGTAAGGTGTGAGACTTACCTTGGATGAATGAACTCTTAGTATATATTAGGGTATATTTTGCGTGTATATGATGTTTAATGTCATAAAATGAATTTAGACATGAAAAGAAGTATCCATAAATTTATTTAGAATTTATGGAATATGTATGAATATTTTAGAGTGTGAAGTTACATTATGTTCAAAGTGAAAATGATGAATATGTTGAGTAACTAGTGTATTGAAATATGAAATATGCAAAAATGATGAATTAAGATAAGATAATTCATGAAATGTGCAAAAATGATGAATATGTTGAGTAACTAGTGTATTGAAATGTAAATGTAAGTGAAAGTGTTAAAATGCGAAAATTGGATTTAAGATAATTAAGTAATTATTACCCTTAGTAATAGTCTAATAGTCAAATCTAACTCAGGATATAGTTGGCTAGCCATAGAGACACCTATACCATGGTGCAAGTCATGGCGACTTGTTTTACTATGGTAGATTCGCGATGGTCTCCCATAATGCAGTGATATATTATATGTTATATGTTCAGTGAAATTATTTAGAACGGTCCTTTGAGATCATTTTATAGTGCAGTGGACTTGTGGGGTCCACGTCTTATATATCAGAATCAGAGATTTCTGCCAAATTTATACTAGGGGCATAAATGAACAAAAATATATAATGTGTCAAAAGTATTTTAATTGGCACAAGTGATTGAGATGGACGATTTTTTGGGATTTTATGATAATATATTTCTAATATAATTAATTGATTGACTGTATTGTAATCTAGGATATGAAATGAGAATTATACAAAAAATATTCAATGGTAATACAGTAATGAAAATTTATGTTAAAGAATACGGATATGTATATGTTTACATATATTTATATGTACATCCACATGTATGCACGTCACTGTAAGAATGATATTTATATTGGTTTACAAATATGCAAGTAAACAAGTAATAAATATGGTTATAAGGAATTAAGTATGATTATTGTAGGATAAGTTAAATGATTATTATTGACTAAATTTAACATGGAATGGTTTTGAGTTTACATGTAAAGGATTATGGATGTAATGAATATGATATATTGCCCTTAGTGGTTTGGTAGTGAATCTAGTTCAGAATATAGGAAACTAACACTAGGGACAACTTAAAATAATGTACGATAGTATTTACAAAATGAAACAAGTCAAGAAACACTGAAATTTGATAATAAAGTGGAATATGAACAAATGAAACGAAAAAGAATTCAACTATAAGTTTTGAAAAAAAGCAGAGGCCAAATGGTAATTATGTAAATTGTTAAGGCAAGGGAGATAAATGAAAAAGGAATGAAGAATTAAGTAGTAAAGTAAGTAGAAAAGAAATGAATGTAATGAATAGATAAAGGATAAGCAAATCAAGAAATACCTGTTAGTAATATGGATAATAGTCATGAAAATAATAACAACGTAAAAGTGTTATCCTACTAAAATGTAATGGTCTCAATATCGGATCAGCCGTGAATAGTATTTCCTGATAGTGAATAGCACTTCCGGGATAAAAAGTACACCCGGAGGTGAAAAATATTTTATTTGACCTTCAAAAAATATTGATCACGGATAGTCTAGTGTTGAAATTTGAAGTGAAATCGAGATCAAAAAGGCCTCTAAAGATTAAAAATACTAAAAACGAAGCGATTTGGCTCAAATGTTAACTAAGTTGATATAGGTTTGACCGAACCTTTAAAAATAGCAAATAAGTTCTAAAAATTTCTAAAAATTGCAGAATTGCCTAAAATATTGTGTAGGATATTTTGGCTATAAAAAGTTAATTTTTTGGTGACATCGATAATTATAGAATTAGACCGATCTGACTGAATCGAACTAATAACGAACTTTGTTTGGGCTGAAATTTTGTGTACAACATATTTTAAATATGATAAAAATGATGGAATTGAATTTGGGATGATTTGGATTTGGAAAGTGAGAGAATCATAGGAAAATAGCTTATTAGGCTAAAAATGAGAGAAATGGGCCATAAGTGAGTGGGCATTGGTTGAACCAAAGCCTAACCCACTTACTCCCATATAAAAGGGAAAAAGGAAGATTTTTTTTGGTGTCTCATCCTTATCCCTTTTGCCCTTTCTTCCTTCTTATTTGGCCAAACCACCATAGCCATCTCTTTCTCCATTTCTTCAAGCTTTCTCTCTTTTCCTCACCCAAATCCAAGCATCATATGTGAAGTTCTATCTCCTTAAAAAATTCTGTAAGTCTTTACTCTTTGATTAGCGGGAGAAAAGTAGAAGAAATCAAATGTGAAAGTGGAAGAGGTCATTTTGAGGTAAGAAAAAACTAAGGCTTTAATTTGGTTTAAAGGTGTCTACAAGTATTTTTAGGTGCCTAAAGTTTATTTATGGTTTTAATTTTAGTAAAAGAGATAAAAAAATTAGGATTTTTCTTGATTGAATTTTTGGCCCATGTAGGTTTTCCAAGTGAGGGACAACCTTCCAAAACTAAAGGTAAAGAAATGGAAGCTTAGTGATATGAGCTTGAAAAGCTCATAAATAATGTGTTTTAATGTATAGTTTTGTTTAGTATTGTATTTATTATTTTGATATTTTTGCTATATTTTGTTGCTTTTATGTGTTTTGTGTGTTTGTGGTTGTTTTAGTTGTCTTGTAGGAGAAAGGAAATTATTTGAGGCTTAAAGGAGTCAATTGGAGAAAGAGGAGGAGAATGAGAGCTACAAGGGCATTATTGTGAGCGTGACAATGTAAGAGAGCTCGCGACAACAAGTGGGGAAGAAATCCAGGCCAGTAGAAGCGTGCTTTGTCGCAAGGGCGATAATGAAGGAAAGGTCGCGACAGCTAGCGGAGCTAGCCAAAGCATAGGCGTGTCTTGTCACGAGTGCGACACAGGACGGATGAGCAGTTGTATTTTTGAAGAGATGCAATTTTTCACCACCAAGTGTAACTTTTGTGAAGAGTTATTTTGAATAGCCATATCTATTAGGGAGGCATATTAATGCCAAGTGAATAGAATTTTTTAGAGAGGAATTTTGGAATTTGATATTATGATCTTATGAACAATAATTTTCTTTAGTACTTTTGTTTAATTTTTCATTACTTGAAGAAGGAGACAAGTAAGGGAGAAGACATCTTTTGAGAAGGGAAAAGGGTTGAGAGATCCCCTTCCCCTTGTTCTTACTTTTTATTTTCTTCCTTGTAAACTTTATATGAATATTATTTTGGCATTTGATAATATATGAACGAGTACTATTTTTCCATTTAATTAATTGATCTTTGAATGTAAAATTTTCTATTAAAATTATATTAGTATCATTATAGGTTGAGGAAAAAGACCTTAGATGGCAATTCCTTTTCTGAAAATCAACATAATGGTCATAAATAAGGGAGTTAGCGAGAGCAACATCTTATTGAAAGTTAATAGGAAATTCATTATCAAAGCATAGTTAGAGAGATCACATGTAGAGATAATTGCTATAGGTTGGTAGTTAATCTTAAAATATGTAATTAAAATCAACTAGTTCATTAACGAGAGTTGAGAATTAGCACTTTAATTGCATGTCTTAGGCAATCTAATTCATGTCGAGAGAGTGGATTGGAAATTTATTCCAACTTGGCTTACTAATAAGATTGAAACATATTAATTAAAATAATGGTATCAAGTGCATGATTATTTAATTTCATTATATTTATTGTCTTCTTTGATTATATTTAACTAGGATTTAATTTACACAATAAGGTAGTTTAGAATTAATTTTCACTTACAGACATCGTAAACAAGATTAAAATTGAGTAGTAATAGTGGGTAATTTAAATCAACATTTCCTCGTGGGATCGATATCTGAGGTATTATAACCGGTACATCGTATTTTTACGGTATTTAAGCTTCTAGAAAAAGCATACCACTTAGAAGAGTTAAAGCAATGGTGTCAGGTTAGTAACTATTAAATACATCTATTTTCCTTATTTTGGCATAATTTTTCTTTATGGAACTTAAGCAAATTTAGGAAAATGTATGCTTAATTGAAATTAAACTTAGAACAATGATTTAGAACCTTGAATATGGCTATTAAAATGCTTAAATTGAATTAAAAAAAAATATGTAAGGTAGACAACCCTACTTGGCCGAATTGTTTCTTAGTGAAAATCAAAGTGTTTTTTTGTATATTTTCAATGTTAAATGCCTTAAAATGACTTTAGATATGAAAGATTATGTCCATGAATTTTATTAAAATTTATGAAAATTATTTAAAAAATTTTTAGAAGAAAATTAGTTTATGTATAAAGTGAATTTGTTGAATTATTGAGAATCAAATCATAATTTGCGTGAAAAAAGATGAATTATAGTGATATAATTCATAAACTGTACAAAAGTGATGATAGAATTGACTGACTGATATACTAAATTGAAAAAGCTACTGGAAATATAAAAAATCTGAAAAGTAATTTTGAAAATAAGTGAATTTTTCCCTTAGTGGTGGTTAGATGGTCAAAATCTAGTTCAGGATATAATTGGCTAGCCATAACGACTCGATACCGTGATGCAAATCATGATGACTTGCTTTAATATGACATGACCGTATTGATCTCTCATAGTATATGATTTGCTTTGTACTCTGTTATATAAAAAATAATCCTTCGGGATCATTTCTCAATCTATACTATGGGCTCGTAGGGTCCACATTCCGTATATCAGTCTGAAAATTTCTACCGAAATTGTACCAGGGATATAAATGTAAAAATGAGCTAAAAGTGTAAAAAGAAAAGTAAAACTGAAGTTTAGAATGAAAAAAAAATATAATTGAAAAGAAATGAAAATTTTAAGGATAAAATGGTAATTTTTTCAAATATCGAATTTAATGAGTAAAATAGACAAGGAAATGAATAAAGGATAAAAATGAAAAGAAATAATGTGCAAACAGTTTGAAAATAAACTTTTATAAATTGAAAAGACTAAAATATAATTTTGCATAAAAAAGTTAAAATAAGGATAAATTGGTAATTTTGTAAGCCAATAATTGAATGTGAAGTGAAAATAAGTAAACTAAGAGCAATTTTATAATTAAATGTAAAATTAAGGACTAAATTGAAAATTTTACTAGAATAATGATATTAATTAGTATTGAATGTTAAATATATTGACAATTGTATGTTTGATAGAAAATTTAATGAATTTTGCATAATTAATACAATTATGCTTGTCTGAAAAATTCTTTGATTTATAATTACTACTGAGTATATTTAATGCTCAGCACATAGTATTTACTGTGTGTGGATTCTGAGGAGTGAGTGGAGCACAGTACATAAGTGAGCAAAATTTTAAAGAAAAAAAAAGATAGTGAAAGATTATTATTTGGTTTTGGCATATTTATATTTAACAAATTTTGAAGTAAATGATTGAAGTGTATTTGAACAGTATTTATGTATATGTAAATATGTATATTGATATGAAGTAGTTTTGAATAGGTGAAATTTGATATAAGATTGGATGAATGGATGTGATGTATATATTGTCTGTAATTATTGTGCCTCTTAGGGGCTGTGGATTGTCTACCTTTCAGGTTGGATAGGCATATTTTTAAACTGTTATATTACCGAATTTTTAATTGATAAATAATTAAATTAGATAGTTATAGGTCAATCGACAGTTTGAATTGTAACCATTATTGATGGGAAGAAATTGATGATTAATGGATTTATTGGTTCGGTATATGATTTTAAGTATAGAAAAAAAATCGGCTTATCGCTTAAATCAATAGTCAAAGATATAGTAAGGGTGTTGCATAAAAAATACAGAAAATGGGTTAACATAAACGAATAAGAGTTTATAAGATAAACCATATGTAAAACTGCAAATATGAATAAGAAAGGGGCGTAAAGAATTAATAGTAACATTTCCATGTGATATATAGTAAATTCAGTATAGTAAATGAGAAAAGTAGTGGTATAAAAGTAATAGTAAGCATAAGAAATTAAATAACGAACTGGCGATGCTAAGTATAAATAAAAGTTTAGAGTAAGTTAGACAAACAAGAAATACTATGCAAGCAACTAGTTATTGTGATATAAGTAGAAGGATGATAATGCTAATAGCAAATGTAAGGCTGTAAATAAAATAACAATGATAATAATAGTAATAATTAAAATAATATAAAGTTATGTATATGTTAAATAGTAAAGGAAATAATTAACGACCAAGCAATGTATATGGAAAGGAGTTTGTACGTATGCATACATGTATGTGTATATGTGTATGATATATTGTGAAAAGTTTGGGATATGTATCCATCATTGGGCATTTTGATGTTCAGCGCGTAGTTGTTAACTACGTGTAGGTTATAAAGATAGAAAAGATGAGTGGCCGATACTACAAATATGATCAAGAACAAAATAGGGTACACGGATGATATTAGGCATGGCATATATATGTGTATATTGGAGATATAGAGATTTTTTTTTGTAGGTACAGGTTTTTAAAGTGTGAATTGTACTCGTGTAATATTTAATTATGTCTACATTATGGTTATGTTGTATGTTATCAATATTATTCATGTTTTAGGTAAAAAAATTTAGCAAACTGTTTAGTGTAGCCAAATTCGTAACCACCATCTAATGTGACATCCGATCACTGTACGTTCAATACAGTGGTATAAGGGTGTTACAAATTCCTGATAAATGATTTCTCAATCAAGGGTAGATTTCAAAGTAGAATAGCTGACAAATCCCAATTAAATGTTGACGTACAAACTTCCACAAAGAGCATAAAACTTATATTTGATTGATATATATTCCAATCTTAGATGTAATCCTGATAAAAAAAATCAATGAACGAGTTGTTATGCTATTCAAAAACTAAGACAATCAAATTTCGAATATTACAATTACCACAAGATCTAACCTTTTCAGTTAATGGCCGATCATTATGGTTGTTTATGTTAGTTAGCACTTTTCTATTCTCAAGATGAATCATCGATCGACGCTATCCTGATTAGATTTTCAACTTGGGAATATTACTCGAGCAAAAATAATGTTTTAAGACATCTCTGATGGTTGTTCAAGATCACTACCATGATATACGATCAAATATTTATGGCATCGGATGATCAATCCTATGTTGATCCATGAAATTTTTCTTTATTTGCCTTTTTGAAGGTCTATTTGACCTCAATTTCTTCTCAAATTATACCACTGGACTCCGTTTAACATTTACTTTCATATTCTCTATTAAACTTACATTGCCCGTCGGATCACCCATCCTCGAATTTTCCTGGCTCGGGCACATTTAACTACACACTCTTTTTGAATTTTAAATCTTATTCAACTTCGATCACTCCGAAACTTGTCCTATGGTAATTAATCATGCTCTACAAAATGTTATGCATGACATATACAAATTTGGAGGCGTCATAGTACTCTCCCTTAATAAAATTTCGTCCTCAAAATTTACTCAGACAGAGCAGGTGGAGATGTTGCTGTCTCCTTTCAAGTCCACATAAGAATTCTATCGATCAGTGATTATTTTTAAATGGTCTCTAATTAGCTTCACCTTTTTCCTCAGTTCCTTTAATCAGATCAGGTTCCAATAAATTACTTTCACTTAACCGTATCCAACATAAAGGCGTTCTACATTTCCTTCCATACAATGCTTCATATGGAGCCATTTTAATATCAGACTGGCAGTGGTCATGATAAGCGGATTCAGCTAATGGAAGGTATCTCTCCCAATCGTCTTCAAATTCTAACACTCGATACTGTAGCACATCCTCTAATATTTGTAGTACCCACTCGGGTTAGCAAGAGCTCTATTTCAATTAATAGATCTTTTAATTAACAGTAGCTGAACCCTTTTACATTTTAACAAATTTCTTTCGGTTATATCATTTTTTCTAGCTCTAGCCCATTCCTACTTTCGCTGCACAACCCCAATGTTCGACTTCTGCTTGCCTTAGCGTCTAATACTATAAACCCATGTCTAATTAAATTATTGGAATTTAAGTGGTAGTTCAGTTATCACCCATCGCTAGTACAACAACCTGCCACTATCCATATTGAATGTAAGACATATAACTGTGTGACTATAAAATGATAAATATATACATTTACCATGCAACATGTGACTATCTGACTGGACTGTATGCATGTATGTTGTATGTCTGTGCATGGATGGAAATGCAAATTTACACTTAAATAAACAATGCATATTACTCGTGGCAGTGCATACTAATTAGGTTAACTGAATCATCCAATAATTATTATTTCATAAACTATTGAATTGACTAGAAATCCAACTCTCGTCCTCAATCACTAATTTACTCATTGTCTACAACTAAAAGTCACAACTATCACTCAAGAGATCTAAAGGGATAGGTAACGATAAATTGCCGTCTTGAGTCATTCATTCCTTTATGGCATGTACATATGTGCCACTCTTTATATCCTCTTTCTACTATTTACTCACTCCGATCTTAGAATCGCCTAAGCCTAGCTCTGATACCATTTACTGTAATACCCTACACCAACTTATCCTTTTCCCAAACATTTTACATGATTATCACACATTATTCATCTATAAATATTCTAAATGCACAAAAATGCCAATACCATAATGCTAGTCTCAGATACAATCATGATAACAATAGCTACATATAAGACAATTTACAAACTACTAAGTCTTGCAATCACGATTATTTTTCATGTACATGCCATGTCGGTCCTCCTTCATCATATCCTTGATTACCAGACCTTGCGCACAGTCAACAAACTGTAAGCTAAGCAACATTGTTGCTTAGTAGTGGATACATTTACATAAAATTTCATTTAAAACAAGTTTTTATTTTTCTTTTTTTTATATTTTTTCAAAATTTTCTACTTATTTCAACTAACTTTATTATTTAGCATTTTTTCCTTTTTTTATCTAAAATTTCAATTGAATTTACACTTATGCCCTTGCATTTCAAGTGTTTATTTTCGGTCCTTGATTTTTATTGAATTAGAAATTAAATTTCTATCTTTGACTAATTAATATTTTATATACTATTTCTTTGAAATTTCTAATTGGATATAAAAATTTCTATTAAGCCCTTGTAATTTTCTATTTACTATCTTTAACTTCATTTATCTTTTCCTTTGATTCCTTTAACTTTCTTTGCGTTCATTTGTTCAAATGCACATTTCTCCCATTTAAGTTCATTTTTTCTTTATTTAAAGGGAAAAATTTCAATTTGATTCTCATAATTTTTTTTGCACTAGGTAAATCCATAATTCATTCTTATTATACTAAAATTTCTTGAAATTTCTTTATCATTCATTTTTCTTATTTAATTCCACCAATTCCATACTTAGGTAAAGAATTCCAATTCAATCCCTAAGTTCAACTTTTCTTTATTTTGACCCCTTTTTTGACTCCAATTTTGACTTTCTTGACTTTTACTTCAAATAAGGTACACAAATTATGATCTAACCCCTGTAATTAATTTTTACGACAACAAATATACTTTGACCCCAGACTTCCATTTATTTACAATTTTACCTTTTGTTAAGTTATTTGATCACTTTAATTTCTTTAGTCACTACATTCTTGTCAAATTACGATTTTACCCTGAAGGTTGACTAATTTTAACCATTAATATTTATTTTATTCACTTAACTTAATTAATTCTCTATTATTTCAATTAAATCCTCTCAACTAAATAGATCCCAAATTTATTCTTTTAATTATTGCAAAAATTTTCTTTCTCCTTCAATTTCACTAATTTCTCCATTTGGGTGAAAAATTAACATTATGACCCTATAGTTGACTTTTTCTTAATTTTGATTATTTTGACCCTTAAGTTGACTTTTTATATTTTTAGTCAGTTTAATTCCAATTTTGACCCAATTACCTTCCTTTGACTTCAAATTTATTTTTAATTGTAAAAATTACACTTTGATCCTTTAATTTTTTTGGGATTGCAATTCATAGTTTGGTCCCTGAACTTTATTTTATTTACGGTTCTACCTTTTTTATCCAAATGACTATTTTACCCCTAATTATCCTATTTTTTACATTATTTAACCGTTTTATCCCTGACTACTCATATAATTATATTTTTACCCTTATTCACTCTTTTAACCTCACTTTTCACTCTTTCTCAATTTTATTCTCACTAATGACACTTTTATTATGGTAATTACTCTTTTTACCCTATTTACAGGAAAAAATTATAGTTTTGCCCCTCGTAATTAACAGTGGGCCATCATTAGACTTGATAAATGGAATAAAAAATGCAATAGGCTGAAGAAACCATACCATTAGGGTACGATATTCTACTTCAGTATAATATCAGAATGAGCCGGCTAATATCAATCCCATACAATAGCAATACTGATAACAGAAGCAGTAACAAAAGCAATAATCCATGGGATAATTGCCCCTATGGCTAGCCATACTATCCCAAAGTCCTAGTTACCTGCTAAACACTAAGGGCAACATCAAAATTTATAATATTTTGTATTTTTCCATTGTCATTCTCAACAATAGCATTGTACTAATTATTTTAAGTTCTCATATACCTTAATATAGACTTGTTAAACATCAAATCTTCACCTATACATTAATTATCATGGAATTTTCACAAAATCATCATAATCCTCACATGTTACTATTCAACCTCTTAATGCAATTACATCTATAATTTATTTCTTCTTCCACTTATGTATCATAATTAGTCCTATAATCATTTTGTACCATGATATCATAATTTACACCAAATTTAGGTAAGAAATTTAAAGTTTCATTATCTTAATACATTATGTAACATATACATAAATACGTATACATTCTAAATTTTAATTTTTACCACAACCACTAGCTTCTTAATGCCTTATTATTCTTAAATATCACTTATTATTCAATTAAACATCAAGATACATTAAGGTTACCTAAGGGACACCACTCAGACACTACATGTTCCCTTACTTTTATTTTAATTTCTTCACTAATTTATATTTCTAATGACTTAATTTACTATTATATCAAGTCATATTAAATTATTTCATCAATTGAGGCTATTTAGCGTAGTTACATAATAGGAAACTTAAAGAGTGTCAACTAAATTTCCCACTTTCATTTTAATTTCTCCACTAAATTAAGTTCATATTAGCATAATTCATCATTATATTAAGTTATATCATTTTTTTTTTCATTCATTTACCCTAGGTTTCATAGTTACATAATGTAAATATAAAGAAAATTTTCTAAAATAAATGAAATTAAATGTAAATTGTATCCACTAACCTTATTTTGGCTCTCTTATCACCTATTCTTCTTTTTCTTTTCCTTTTCCTTCTTGGTTTTTTCCTTCCTCTTTATTTTCCTCTTTTGGCCGAAATTTGAGAGAGAAAATTTCTCAGCTTAATGTGAAATTTTAAACAAATTAAAGCTACTAAAATACTCTTCTAATCATTTCTTACATGCTCATATAAAATTTCCCACTAATTCCACCTAGAACTCACAAAATCACTAAATTACTCTAAATTCTTCTTACCTTATTTCTCCAATTCTTGACTTCCCCTTGCTGCAAATATTTTTCTAGGTTAAATAGGATGAAATTCTAGGTATGAGATTGAAATTTGAGCTTAGATTTCAGGGAGAGAAAGCTTGGATGAAAGAAAAATGGTGGTGAGGGACTAATTTTGCTAGATTCGAATTTTTCAAAGGGAAGGGGATCAACTACTAGAATTTAGTGGTGAATTCCAAAAATCTTATTCCCTTTATACTTTCTTTTAGTGATAAAAAGTAAGGGCCAAGATTCACTCATTTACTATTGAAACCAAAAGCTTTAAATTTAGCCACTTGTCACTCAATCATACACTTAGGCTCACTTTTCTAATCTAAGATCACTCACACTTGATAAAAACCCCAAATTAGTTACTCAAATAAAATTTCATGGTTAAATTCTTGGATTTGACCCTCCAAATAACCCGATCTTAGTTTTGCACCCCGAAAAATGAAATTTCTATTCCGATGTTGGATTGCCCTAAAATTTTTGTCCAAGTGTCATTACATATCCTAAAATATGTGATAAAAATTTCAGCTCATCTGATATCATTTCAATATACTTTTAGCTTCGACAGCCTGTGCAGCCGGTTCAAAACCCAAAATTCTAGAACTGTTAGAATGGCTGTCTTTCAATTTCCTTGAGTGTCATTGCACTACTTATGATATGTGTGTGAAATTTGGGGTCAATCAGAGATCTCTAGGATCCCTTAATGTTCAGTCAAAGTCCTGATCAAACCTACGCCAAACTATAAATTTTTTTATTTGCCTTTTTGAAGGTTTATTTGATCTCAATTTCTTATTAAATTATACCACTGGACTCCATTTAACATGTAGTTTCATATTCTATATTAAAATTATGCTCCTTGCCGGATCATCCATCCTCGAGTTTTCCTAGCTCCGGCACATTTAACCGTACACTCTTTTCAAAATTTTCATCATATTTAACTCTGATCACTCCAAAACTTGTTCTAGGATAATTAAGCATGCTCTAAAACATACCATACATGATAGATACAAATTTGGGGGCGTTAGAGTTGATCCCTCAAAAAAACCATATCGAGTTTTCCTACACCTCTCAAACTAAACAGATTTTTGCCCCGTGTATCCATCTATTGAGTTTATATAAGATGGCTCGATGCTAGAAACCTAAATAAAAAAGAAATTGAAAAGGCAAAAAGCAATGCGCACATGAAGAACAACAAGGATGTAAAGTGCCATAAAACCCCATAGTGGTAAGAAACGTGGCTAAAAACTCCAAAATCTGACCAGTAAGAAACACCACCAAAGGTTAAAAAGCAAACCTCAAAACAGGTTGTCAACATTTTGTTTGTAAGAAATAAAAGAAACTAAAAAACGGTAGACTAAAGCTTAAATGAAAGACAATGCCATTCGGAGTTACAAATTTTTTCCCAATTGATGATTTCCCGATTAATGTATTCATATCACATTTGCCATGACTGATGACTTTATTCCTAATTGATGATTTTTTTATCAACGTATTCATATTCCAGTCACCATGACTGATTATTTTATTTTCGATCGATGATTTTTCGATCGGCGCATTCATATCCCAGTCACTAAGATTGATGATTGAAATACCGATCGATGATTCCCCGATCAATGTACCTAGAGGCCCAGTCACCAAAACTGATGATTGAAGTCTCAATCGATGATTTTTTGATTGATGTACCTAGAATCCTAATTACTAAGACTGATAATCAAAATCCCGATTGATGATTTCCCGATTGATATACCTAGAGTCCCAGTCACCTTAACTGATAACCATTTCCCGATCAATGATCTTCTCTATCGATGTATCAAACCACATTCACCATGGCTGATAGCCCTATCCCTGACCAATGACTTCTAGTTGAAGCAACTAACAAAGTTTCCCAAGCATATTTAAAAGTGCAAGATTACCATCTCCCTCTATAAAACGAATGGGAACATTTTCTTAGCACATGCAAACAAGAATGGCCACCCTGGCAAGCAACTGTTCGAACCATACCCTCACCAAAGTAGACCAAGCCCTACACTTTGATCGTCATGAAATCGATCGAACCGTTCGGAGGGGGACAAATGATAATACTTAATATTTTAACCAAACTTAGCCCATTAGGGTCCTTTCAAGAAAACTCGACCTTAAGAAAGCCCAAAGACACCTAGGCCTTCTCGGCTTATCAATTGAGATGCAAGAACCAAGATCATCTGACTAGACAAGATGCGTGCCTAATGTACTAAAGCTCTATGAGACATGTTTCTATTAAATCGCTGCCTACAAGCAGTCACCTCCACACCAGCTTACACTGACACTAGAGTAGGCCTCCTTTACAAGCCTTCAAGCACACTATAAATAGCGGGTTGATTTTGCACTTACTTTCTCTTGTTACAACAATTCTCTGTAGCTTACTAACTTAAACATCGAAGTGCTAATGTCCGGTCCGACCGAGCTAGTTTTTTTTATAGGTCCAAAAGTCAATCATCCGATCAAACATCCCGAATCTTACTCACCATTGACTCACTCTCCTTTGTATCAAAGATTTTTCCTTTTGTGAAATTTTCGAAATTATCAATAATAATAATAATAATAATAATAATAATAATAATAATAATAATAATAATAATAAAGAATATGGGAATAGTTTGGAACAACACAATAGGGAAGCAACGAAGAAGATGAACATTTTGGGGGTTAATTATGTCCGTAGTTATCGAATTTTTAGGCTTATAAGCAAATGTTTATAATAAAATAATTTTTAACACAAAAATTATTAAAATTCTATTTTATTTCAATTAAAATAAAAATTATTCGAAAATCAATTTTTTATATCACAACAACGAAAATTAAGCACGTCACGTATGATTATCATGTCATTTTAGAACCAATAACTTTTATAAGTGAATTATCGGAAGAAAAAAGTTTCACGATATTATGTAAATATAAAAAAATGACATATGCAGAAAATAAAAAAATTTCAAGTAACTAATCATAATCTATTTATAGAGTTAATTGGTATTAAAATGATATAACAATTATATATGATCTGTTTAATTATCATTTCGATGTCATAAAAAATTAATTTTTAGATTATTTTTATTTTAATTGAAATAAAATAAAATTTTAATAAATTTTATATTATAAATTATTTTATTATGATTATTTAGTTATAAATTGTAAAATTTGATAACAAAGTATGTAATTAAAATGTGAATCCGCGTTTTGGAGCCTCATAAATTTGGTTTGTAGAGATAATACACGCTCCTAAATCTTGCTGGATTTCACGCTCTCTTTCTAGTCGATTTTAATGCTATGTCAGCTGCTGCTGCTGCTGCTTCTTCGTCTTCTTCTCCTCCTTTTTTATCACTAAAAATTTTAACAAGTTGAAGCGTTTCGTTGGGAAACCCTGAGTAATGAACCGATTTGACAAATTAGTGCAAACTGAGATGTCAATTTATCTATTAAGCCTTTTTTCCTTTAATTTCTCCAAACGTCAGCATTTTTTATATATATATTTATCCTTAAAAATTTAACAAATTTAAGTATTTGATTGGAAAAACTATACGTAATTAAAGAGTTAATTTGATAAATTAGTGCAAGTTGAGATGTTAATTTATCTATTGAAATTTTTTCCTTCAATTTTTCCAAACAAACAGCAGATTGTACTTACTTGATTGGAGTGAGCAACAAAAGATAGATTGATTAATTAATGCATAATTTTTTTAAATTAAATTTATTAATTCTAATTTTTTAAAATTTAAATTTAAATTCAATTTATTAATTTTGGTTACCCGTTAATTGATCAACTACTATTTATTAAAGAATTAAACATATATGGTTAATTTGCGTTTCAAAAAAAAATATGCAGATATAAAATTGAAATATAAATTTTAAAAGTTTTAACAATAAAAATATAAATAAAATTACAAATTATTTAAATCTAATGTTAATAAAATAAAAAAAAACATAAAAATTCCACAACACAACAAAAAAATAATTTAATAGTAATTTATCACTTATCAATATTGACAAATTGATTGTTTTCATTAACTAAATTATAAAACATTCTTATATTTTTACATGCAACAAAATGGTTAGGTATAACAAACTTCTTACTAATGGACCATGGTGGCGAATCATGCCTGTCTTCCGAATTTTGGAGACTTGGTTTTTTATGAAGGGCTTCTCCATGTCTAAACCCAAGGATTTTGTATTATTTCTATTTGTCTCCCCGGAAGATCTAATAATTACAAGAGACAGCAATCGGACAGACTCGATCGACGTGTCCTCTTAACGACCTCTAGAGATGACAAAGGTAAAGACCTCTTATTGCTTGCTTTGTTCCTTTTGATCTGGATCAACTTGTCATAAACGCACCATGGAAAGCTAAGGAAATGATCTCGATTTAGTCCATCATTGTAGCAACCCCAGTAACTAGGATGATAAGTTACATGGTACCAAGCTGAGGCTTTTGCATATGCATCATCGGCTTGAGAATCTAATCCACTACCTTTTTCATCGAACCAGGACCTAGCTTCTTTTCTCAAGGCCCTCACTGCCATCCCGATCGCTTCAGCATCCCTTCTCTTGGTGAAAGCCTTTGACATTCTCATTATACTTCCACTAAGAATTTCGGCCTCAGTTTTTATTCCATAATAGTCCAAATGATTGCCTAATTTGTAATCATAATTGCTTTTATAATAGAAAGCATCCTCTATGTAATTCTCAAAGCCATCAACTTCCATATCAGGGTCATAACACCTTTTTGCCACGTCCAAAGAAAAAGACTTTATAGAACTTGTAAGAGGTGCAATATCTCTGACTTCTCGGAAGAGCTTTCCTATGACATTCCTCGACTCGTATGTGGGTTTGTCGGGCTTTTCCATGAAATCAGGATATTCTTTCACACGCAGATGAGAAGGTATTTCAGCTGGTACTCCAGTTTTTGGAAAGTCAACAGCGACTGAAAACTTATGTGCAAGCTCAATACATGGAGCGCTCATTGCTTTCGAAGGTTCCCCATCAGCAAAGACAGTATGAGCATTTGCAATTATTCCCAAGCTGTCATTGACAATGTAGTTGGTGAAATACTCCATAACTTCCTGTGCAAACAAAATAAAAATCTCTAAATAGAAATATGGCATGTCTAGAAAATCTTTAAAAAACAAAGTACAGCAATGGAATTTGCATGTCATAGTTCTGAAGAATTTCAATGAAATTTCAGCAGATTCAGATAAAAAAGTTTTTGATCAGCTGTGCATTTTCTTGCAAATGATTCTCTTAAATAACTATTCACGGGTTGTGTATTCTTCACGTTGAAAACTCTCTTGCATACAACAGCCGTCTTCTTCCTACCAAGCCATGCAAACGGGGACAGATTGACAATTTTGCCCAAGTGGAAATGCTAGAAGAATCGCTAACCATGAGATGCCATTCGTAGACAATAAATATAAACATATTGACAAATAAAGTTCCCTCTTCAAAACTTCCCATACAATTTAAAAACGTAAGAAATCAGAAATCCCATGGCTTTAAGCCTTTGTTTGGATGTGAGTTAATGGAAGCAAGTGAAAGTAACGTAATTGAGAGCAAATTAAGGTAGAGTAAATTGAATTTACTTTCATTTACTCTCCATTGTTTGGTAGATTTAAAATAAAAAGTGTAATTGAAAGCAACTTGTTTATAATTTAGAAAAAAAATAAAATATATATATATAGAGAGAGAGAGAGTAAATTGGAAGTTACTCTTATCTACCTCCAAATTGGGAGTAACTATTTTTGATCTTATAAAGTAACTAGTTACTCACTTACTCTACTCTACTTTACTCTCAGTTACTCTGTATTTTTACAAAACAAACATAGTAACTCAATTACTTTCACTTACTCTACTCTTATTTACTATCATCTACCTCCATCCAAACAAAAGCTAAGTTTCTAATCACTTATATAAATATTTGCTTCATGTAAAAAGAGTATCAAGATGGAATTTCACAGAATTATCAATAGCCACTGCTCAAGAACGTAGATTTTTTATTCCTAGGTTTCGATTTTGGTTTCAGGTCAAACTCACACAATTTCTTTCCTTTTTTTTCAATAAACAAGCAAAGTAGTGAGAATTCTTAAAAGAAAATATTATCAAAAGGAAATCAGGAATTTCAAAGAAAATTGAGAACGAGAATTAGGGGGGTCAAGCTCCAAATTAGCCAAAGGCTTTGAATTGTATCCATTTGCTTGAGAAAACTTAGCCAAAATGACATATATAGAGAGTTACTGATAAAAGGGAACATATAAACAAAAGTAAATAATATCAATCTCCTATTATAATTTGGCCTAATCAAATATTCTTATTTAAAACAATCTAAGTAAGAAATCCCTAAAACTAAGGAATCCTAACAGAAAAGTTCACGCCCATTTTTATTTGCCTATATCATGGAGACATATACCTGCAAAGAAAAGATTCCACATGACTTCAACAGAATAGAACCCAAATACAAGGATAGTAAAGCAAATCAGGTGCGTAGGAGAATTTTTTTGCCTAGTGTAGGTGCGTAAATATGTGTTATCCCGTTGGATATGTTAACAGGAAGCACAGCAAAGATTTATGGTACATACTCGCTCAAACATGTGAAGTGTAAACTTTAATACCTCAATTGTAACATCATGATCCAACAGCACTGTTGGTTCTGGTGTGTAGTCCATTGGTCTAATTTGCAAAGGTGGGATTAAATCACGATCCCAACAAACAAAGTAGATATCTCCATCCAAGTCACTTCCCGAACATTCATTTGGATGTGGTCTGAGATGATAATTCATATTTGATGTTAATATGCTATTTTTACACAAGGATTTAGAAACGGAACATCATAGTACAAGCAGTCTATTATGCATTAGCACTTGAAAACTCACAAACTACAACAACAATAATACTTGAATAATAAGATGAGGTACCAATGTTTTGTTAAACAAAGATAAGGCATAACTCACAAATAGGACATTCAAAATTCAGAACATGGATTTCCAAAGTAGAAATACATCCTGTGGATCTATTCTATCTGAGACACCCTACCTACCAAGAAACCAAATGCACATCCTAATGACCAAGAAGCCTGCTACACACAATCAAATATCATTTGAAATGGAACCCTTATACCATATAGATTCATCGATCAACCTGGACACCCTCCAGAGAAGATATTTAGACAGCTTCTATGTAATTCCTAGCAAACTCATGAATGCACCTAGATGTTCTATGATTATGCGATGGACGTAGGTCAACACAACATCTTCTGCACATACAGAAAACTACACAAGCAGACAATTAAAATGAGGTAAGAGATATCCAAACGAGACTCAACTACGTAAGTGGAATATTATAAGGTAACTATATTCACATACTAATGGTTGCTGGATAAATATTAGTCTGTTATGAAGAGCATCAACAAATATTTAGAGGGGCAAAAAAGACTAAAAAAAGAAGCATCTATTAATAAAGAAATCAAATGATGACAATGCTTTAATAGGTTTCAATTTCCTCGTAAAGCCACTCAGCAGTAAACGAATAGGCAGCTTTAACGTTTACTTGCATTCTGTTTCTTCTAAATTTTGTTTCTAAATTCCAACAGTACAGAGACACGAAAAGAAAAAAGGGAAGCAAAGATGCAATGGATTCTTCCCAATCCAGTAACCCAGGAAAAGCAATCTCTAGACCATAATTTATCTAGACTTATTATTATATAATTTATATCATTTATAGCTTTATTTTAATTTATTGATATAACATATCCACGCACTTGTATTTAGGTTTGGATCCGTATCTACATATCGGTGTCTTAAATTTGAATCCGTATTAATGTATCTTTTATTTCGGAAATTTACGAATCCGATATATGAATATATATCCGTATCCGACATCCATACCCGAGTCCTGAGTAACATAGTCCAAAACTGACACAAGAACAATATCATTATAAAAGATAAGCAACAAGATCTACCTGGGCCCTTTCTGGGGAAAAACAACACAATCCACCATATGGTGCAAAGCTGGCAAATCCACAGCAGTCAACACACGAACATCACCCGGGTGCAGGCATGGGTTTTTAGCAACAATTACTTTTCCTTTGATCACAAAAAATTGGCCTGATCCACCTCCATTAAAGACAGTTGAAGTATCATTAAACTGCCCATTTCTATAACCAGAACACTGAATGAATACCTGGCCATATTCCAAGGTCCTGCTCTCATCCAAACATCCCATCATAGATCTTGCACGATAAAGAAAAATCCTTGTTTTTGTCCGCAAGTCAAGCAACTTTGATGCTCGGAAATTTTGGAGTATCATTGATAGGAATGGTTCAGCATCAGGCCGATATCCACACAGTAGCATTTCCTTGAGAATGTTAGTAGTCTCTCCTGGAGACATCAAATCCAACGCCTCTCGTGCCCCTAAAGGATCTGTTAACATAGCATTGAGTTGATTAACAGCTTGTCTCTGTTTTTCCTCAAAAACATGATCTTGAACTCCAAGGCTAGAAAGAAGAGTAATCAACTGGCGGTTCAGAAAACAAGGTTGATACTTGCTGTATGCCAGAACATCCAGTTTTGTGTTTTCAGACTCAAACTTGCACATGCTCTTTCTCAATGATAATTTTTTCAGTGAAGTTGGATCAACTGCCACAACACCTTTATAACCACCATATCTAATCTGAAAAGCAGATGGAAAAAAACCTTTGCAACCACATTTTAAGGCCACCTTCTTGGCAAATTCTGCAGAAATTTTTCCAATCCCGTCAGAGAATACATATTTGGTTCTGCCCCTTTCAACCTCTATATCAGGAATACTTTCAAATTCATCCACACGAACATTGATTGTTTCAGTGGATGAACTAAATGATTGACCCAATCTGGCAGCGTATTTAGCCACATTTCGTATCTTAGAAAAGTTGCCCATCCATTTTCTTATACATGTTGCAGTGAGTCCATCTGTTGAGGCAAACATCCAGCAAGAATTTTCCCGTAATTGGCTAGATGAAAAAGCAAGGAACTCAAACCTTTTATCGCCAATAACTATCCCATTTCTAAGAGTATGGAGAATCCTTTTGTAGATAGTAGTTCTATCCTGATTTCCGGAAGAAGCACGAGGAGATAAAACTGTTGAATGAATTTTATCCAACTCCTCATCAACAAAAGACACACGAAGAAAGTTATCAACATAGTCTGGATAGTGACGAAGCACTCGATTTGAGACATTAATCTCTGGACCACAAAAGTACACTTTACAAGGCGTTATCTGAACCCTGCGCACATATACCAAGCCAGAATCTAAGGATATAGAAGGTGATAATGGAAGGTACTTTGATCTATGATACTTTCTGTACTGCTCATTAAGCCACCTAGCTGGTTCATAACAACATTCTTTCAAATGTAAAAGTTTCTCAAGTGCATGCTCTATGCAAACAATGTTCCTTCTCCTTGGATCAACCAACTCATAAAATCCATCATCAAGCGTTGAGCCTACAAGGCATCCATTCTGAACCAACAAATTAACCCGAAATAAGATCCCATATGGCAAATCAAAACTTGAAGAAGGACCAACCATGGGAACTAGATCTGGATTGCAAGAATATGCATCACCATTCTCAAAAACAAAATTTTTTTCAGTTTCTTTATAGAAAGCAAAGTTCTCTCGAAAGTTTGGAACTTGGTAGTTTGAAGGAAGCTCCAAACATATTGCAAAGGAATGCCCGACAGGGAATGACGGAGGGAAATCAGTTGTGCGGACCCACTGATCATCAGTGGCATCCTTAAAGTAGTTAAGATTAGGGTCCTCAAAAACAGTCCATGGCCCTGATAATAATAAGTCTTTCTTGGAAATCCGGGGTGCACCATATAACTGAAGAAAAGAAACCACGTGACAGCACAAACTGTTCAGTTTTTATATGCATCACATTTGAGAAAATCTAAATGTCTCTCAGCATCCATATAGGAGATGCATGACTAAGATACTGGTCCCTGATGCAATAGTAATAAGGTAGCACTATGCTTCCAAAGTTAGAAATATCAAATATAGAAATGAAAATTGTTCAATATTACAAGAATGAGTAAAATGTAATGAAGTTATACCTGAATAACAAGATATCTCATAGGCTGATAACGAGGACGATGCAGCTCAATTTGCCAAATGTTCTCATAGGATAGATCAAGCTTGTACTCTTCATAACCTTCAGTGAAAGAGAAGTATACTTTTCTCATTCCAAATCCAAACTTCACCGAAACATCTGGTACTTTCCACATTATAGAAAACTTTTCTTCTGAAATCTGACAGCCAAGATTCATAGTTAAATGTACCATGGTATGCAAAAATGTTCTAGGCTTTGGTACAATGTCATGTTCCATGACCCTAGCCTTGAGACGAAATTCTTCACCATAATAAAGAAAATTACTATTCGAACAGGAAATAATGGTTTCAGCATCATTGATGGTTGTGAATTGAACAATAGCATATTTTTTCTGACCACTATTTGTTTCCCTGATCTTGATAGCATATACAGTTCCTTCATCTGTATAGTTTTCCAGTAAAGCCTTGACTTCTTCTGTAGTCACAGTAGCAGGGAATCCACTAATCTGGACTGTCTTACCCATCCAAGCAACTCTGCATTCAGAACAGATAAGAAAAGCTCAGACATTGAAATATAGGAAATCCAAAATTTGCAAAGAAAAAGTTATTCTTCAATTTGAAAATAATTAAAGGTTTTCCAATACTGATATCTATTGTGTATCAGGATCACCCAATAAAGAGGTTGAACAACTGTGGAAAGAATCAAAGGATTTCACATAAATGGGTGAATTAATTTAGCAGGATAACCAAATTTATATTAAAAAGAATAGTTTGACCAAAAGCAACATATATTACTCATTTAACAGTAAATGGAAATAGCAGTAAACCTCTGCTTGAATGATAGTAGATGGGAGTAGAGCAGATAGGAATAACTCAATTACTCTGTTTGTTTTGTAAAAATTACAAAGTAGATGGGAATAACTACTTACTCTATATCTCTAAAAAAAGTTACTCCCGATTTGGGAGTAGATGAGAGTAACTCATAGGAAAAACATAGAGTAACTATGAAATGTCAAAATTGCTCCCTGTTTTCGTGACTGTAAACTGGCAATCGTTCACTCTCCTATGGTTCACTTTTTCTTTCGATTCCATCACATATCTACATGCTTTCCATGGATGAAATTGAGATGGACAACAGTAAAACTTTAGGTAATTGATATTTTCAACTACTACACAACTCTGCTTCTTTTTCATCATTTGTAGAATTGTGCTTGGAAGAGCAAGAATTGTGTTCAGGAAGAGCACTTTTCATGCTCGGGAGAGCAAGAATTGTGCTCAGGAGAGCAAGAATTGTGCTCGGGAGAGCAATCTCCTCCTAGACTCCACGATTATCATATCCTTTGGTTGTGCTCGGGAGAGCACTCCCTTCCTAAACTCAACGATCATCATATCCTTTGACGGTTTAATATATACATTTGAGTAATATTTTAATACATTAACCCACCAGCGGGTTAATATTAATGTAGATGATTAATGTTAATGTAGAACAACCAGCTAGCTAATAAATACACTAAAACAGCTAGCTGTTTTAGTATAGAACAACTAGCTAGCTAAATACACTAAACAACTAGCTGTTTTAGCGTATTACAACAAGCTATTTTAGTGCTATTTTTGTGTCATAGTTTTTCACGTATTATGAGCTATGTTTAGTCTTTCTTTATATAATAGATCAACACATATATAAACAAAAACTGAGAATAACCACTTATGCCACATCAGCATATATGAGAAATACGTAAATATACCACATCAGTAAACATGAGAAACATATGAAAAACTATCAGACAAAAATAGCACTAAAACATCTTGTTATAACTGTTTTAGTGTATTTAGCTAACTGGTTGTTTTACACTAAAACAGCTATTTTAGTGTATTTATTAGCTAGCTGTTTGTTCTACAGCTAACAATGGTATCAAATGTTTGCTTTTAAATAATGATGATTGTTTACCAACTAATTTACTAAAAACAGAGGAAGGGAATAGTAATAGATAGTTGAGGATAATATTAAGTGTAGTAAGCAAATTTATTTACGAGAAATCATTTATTGTTGAAATTAGCTATTGAAAAATAACATAAAGATATATATATATATTTCTTTTATAATTTATAAATAAGTTACTCTCATCTACTCTCTATTCATTTTCAACCTACCAAACAACAAAGGATAGATGAGAGTAAATTTTATCTATTCTACCCCCACTTACTTCCATCTACTCTATCCTCATTTACTCCCATTTATTCCCACCAAAACAGAGGCTAAAAGAAAGAAACAAGAAACAGACAGAGAGAGGAGAGACTGATAGTTCAGAGAAGTAAAAACAAGAACTGAATTTTACAAACTTAAAAATCATTTTCCTTCCAAGAGTGAGCACCCATAAAAAGAAACCGAGAACAAATATCACTGAAGTTTATAATTAAATTTGCATTATGCTTAATGCACGTGACATATCACCATACAAACTACAGGCAAGAAAATGGTAAAAGAAGGAACTTGATAGATCATATTAAAGATTTAGAATCCTTTACCACAAAACCACTGCTCAGTTCTTCAAATCGTCACTCTTTCAAGAAAGAAAATACTGCAGAGAAACAAAACAAGGTCTCTTTTCGAGTCAAGTCCACGCTTCATTTATTATTCAATCGTTGCTTCATCACGAGAATAAATGAATTTGAGGAATTAAGTTGGAAGCCAGAGACAATTAATGTTACGTCCTTTGTTCTTTTCCTCTAAAAAGGTCAGTAATGTGATAAATTCAGGATTTTGTGGATGGCTTTTGGATGACAACGTAAGTAGTGATGGTCCCACTCAAACTTGCTCGATAAGTTCTTCGGAAATTACGGGTTTTATAATAATGGTCCCACTAAACTTGCTCTATAAGTTGTTACCTGTAATTATCCAATGTGCACCACCCTAGATAAACCCTTTTCTTGCAGAAATTGGAATTCGATGGATGGATATAATTAGCAATTTTTCAGTATTTGGTTATCAGCCACTGATCATGGGAAACTTTATACATTTTTTTTTGTTTCAAATTTCCAGCTTAAATGGAAGTATTTATGAAAATGAAAATATTTGAATATATTTAGGAACAAAAATAATTTTTATAAAGATAATTCATTTAAAATCTTTTGAAGTCAAATAACGCCGGACTCATAAAAAGTTCACGTATTTTAAACAATCTAATCTATCCGTAACCATCCTATATGCAGTAATAGTTTTAAAGGCAATATTTTATCAACTGATATAAGAAAGCATGTGAACTCATTTCATATATTCTCTCTTTCTACTTATATAACTCATATAATCGAGAGATTACAAATTATAAACTTCAATTCAATTTTTAAAATATTAGAATTTAAAAATCAAGAGATTTCATATATAATTTTTTGCTAGTGTGACGTGTGTCGAACCACATAGCACCCGGTTTGTTTTCTAAAGATCACTTTTAAAGTTCGAGATCGGATTAAATTCGTTAGACTCGTGAAAGTCAATCGCTTCGTAATGAGTTCTACTTCTGACACTAGTGATCATAGGATGTATAAGGTTACTCATCTAGGAGACTTTCTAGTTGCATGTAAAATCCAATACGTTTTATTAAGAAAATTGATTCATTGTATATAGTCAAATTGCAAACAAAATATACTGAATAAAGTTTATTCCGATAACTGAATAATAATAAAAGAAGGAACTTGATAGATCATTTTAAAGATTTAGAATCCTTTACCACAAAACGACTGCTCACTTCTTCAATTCTTCACTCGTTCAAGAAAGAAAATACTGCAGAGAAACAAAACAGCGTCTCTTTTCGAGTCAATTTTAAGTCAATGCGTCATTTATTCTTCAATTGCTGTTTCTTCATGAGAATAAAGGTCGTGATTTCCTCCATCGCAGCACAGCACACTTACAGTAGTGACGCGTTATCATGACGCATTTTGCCTGACAGCATCTCAGACAAATACTTTGGCAACCAACCCTTTTAACACTTTAATTTTCTATTAAAACAAATTAAAAATTAATTGTTTTTCTTAAAATTTGCAAAATTCAAATACTTTTTTGTTCACGTTGAATTTGAGGAATTAAGTTGGGAGCTAGGGATAAGGTTCATATCCATCTGAGCCGTGGAAATGACAATTTTATTTTTAATATTTTAATTTATAAAATAATAATTTTATATTTTAAAATTAAAAAAAATAACTCTTTTATAATGCGTAATATCATATGCAATCTTTTTTTAGTGTCTTATCTCCTTTTCCACTCCAATTATATTCCTAATCCAAGAAAATCTGTCTCAAAATTCAAGATTTGTAATTGTATAATAATTTTTTCTCATGGCCATAATAATAATAAGTATAATTTAAAAAAAAAATCCTGCTGAAGGTTCAAATCAAATCGTAGTAAACTCGGAAGAAAAAAAAAAGATGAAAAATTGGGAGCAGAAATTAAAGAGTGACGGTTGTGGTAATTGGATCTCTATTTAATATTTATAACAGAAAAAAGAATGAAATTCCTCCTTACAGTACAGCAGTATTTTAACTTTCCTAAGTTAAAGGATTCTTATGATTTTAAAATTTTCTTCCTATTTATGATAATATTACAATCATTTATTCTGGGATCTTTTTGGAGTGCTTCTTTCATTTAGGTCAAGGATTCTTTTTTTTTTTTTTTGTAATGTTATCAGTAATAATAGCCTAACACAAAATAAAAATTACTTCCAATATACTAGGTCTCGTAGGTTTTGAATTCATGTTACGTCCTTTGTTTTTTTCCTCCGGAAAGGTAAGTAATGTGATCGGATTGAGGGATAATTTCGGGATTTTGTGGATGGCTTTTGGAAGACAACGCAAGTAGTAACGGTACCACTAATGTTATTAAAATCAGATTGAACCAGTAAATCGGATTGATTTAATTAAAAATCAAAAACTGAAAAAACTGATTTAAATTAAAAAATTATTTTTATCAAAAATATTCATATAATATTATTTTTTTAAAAAAATATATAATATAAATATAAATACAAAATAATTGAAATTTTGATAATTTTAATAAATTTTTTTATGAATAAAATAAAATTTATAATTTATAATTGAAGAATATTATTAAATATTTGTAATTTTTTTACTTTATTTATTTTAAATATTCATTATAAATAGTGAATAACTTGAAAATATTACCTTATGATTAATATTTTGATGATAAATATATTTGTTTATATAGTTATATTTTCAGAATATTTATAAAAAAATTTTAAAAATAATATTATTTAAAAAAATTTAATTAAATTCGATCGAACCGATTAAATAAAAAACATTTTACCTCTTCGGTTATTTATCCTATTCAATTTTAAAAACATTGGTACCACTCAAACTTGCTCGATAAGTTCTTGGGAAATTCTAGTTTTTCTAATAATGGTCCAACTAAACTTGCTCCATAAGTTGTTACCGGTATTTATCCAATGTGCACCACCCTAGGTAAACCCTTTTCTTGCAAAAATTGGGATCCCATGGATGGATAGAATTAGCGGCTTTCAGTATTTAGTTATCAACACATCATGGGAAACTTTATACATTTTTCGAAATTTGTCAAGCTGGCCTCTCTACAAAAATTTGAATCTTTTTGTGCTCTTGTTAATGTTTTATAGTTAATAATGATCAATCAGTTATTTGTTTCTTTAGAGCATTTTGTCAAACGGGAAATTTTAGTGTAATTTCATGAAACATAATAACAATAATAATAATTGATAATGTCTAATATTTTAATCAAATTTAGCCCATTAAGGGCCTCTCAAAAAAATTTGATCTTAAAAAAGTCCAAATGCACCTAGACCTTCTCAACCAATCAACTCAGATACATGGATCAAAGTTGTCCGATCGAACAAAACACGTACCTGATGCACTGAAGTTCCCTGACACATATTTCTATCAAATCGCTGCCTACAAGTAGTCATATCCACACTAGCCTACACCGACACTAAGGTAGGCCTCCTGTACAATTCTTCAATTATACTATAAATAGTAGATTTATTTCAAAACTTGATACACTCGAGACCCCCTTGCATTTTACTATCTTTCTCTCTCTCTCTTGCTTTAGCAATTCGCTTTAACTTACTAACTTAAGCATTAAAATGCTAATATCCAGTCCGATCGTACTAGTCTCTTTTTGGCAGGTTCGAAAGCCAATCATCTGGTCGAACATCCCAAATCTTAATCACCATCAACTCACTCTCCTTTATATCAAAGGTCTTCCCTTTTATGAAATTTTCGAAATTATCATTTGGTACTTTCTTTGAGAGTTAACACTTGAGTCAAATCATCCAGTCTAAACGTAGCTAAAATATGTCTAAATCTACCAGCTGATGATCCAAACATTGCTAATGCCTAATCCATTCCTACCGCCGTACTACATGGCCAAATATAAGGGATTTATGGAAATTTTCCAACATACACAGGAAAAAATCCAAGATGAAAGGAAGACGAAAAGGTGCTTGCCAATACTGGAGGAGGACGAAACACTCCCCTCCTAAAGTACCATGCCACAACGTTCGAACTCTTATGGTTCTCCTATCAAAAGAGATAAGAGAAAAGCAGGAGGTTTGTTTCTTTGCTTCTGTGCGTGAGTAGGACAGTTGTGAGCATAACCGAATCGACCTTTCAGTGCTAATGTCTCCGACAACTGTTTCTCAAGCTCAACAAGCAACAACGCATGGAGAAGAAATCGAAAGATGAAAAATATGATCGGCCAATATGCAATGGAAAAATCCAAGCAAGTAAAGATTTTTGCTTCCCCAAACCTCCCTCTACGACCAATCGGAAGAACCTCTCCAGGCATAGGAAGTCAAATTGGAGAAAAAAATTTCAAGTCTGAAGAAGAACGAAATAGTATGCACCAAGTTCGAAGGAAAATGAAATGTCTTTCCTTTGAGACATTGCATAACTACTACTTAAAACTTCCACAACCCTTTCGTTAGAAAGGATACAAGGAGGAATGGCAAAACTACTTCCTCCTCCATTTGGGTAGCAGACAAGATTGGAAGGAAAGCATGATGAAAAAGAACGCCCTTCATGCTTTCCTCTTTCTTCACTAGTGCAGTTGAAGCATGGTATAAAATCACATCCTGTGGCTATAGGCACCAGGTTGGCAAAGATCTATCGCACAAGAAGCATCAATTGTGTCAAAAAAAAAAGAACCAGACGATAAGGAAGAAAGTCTTATTGGATGGACAAAGGCGAAGAAGACCCATAAAGTCTATCCCCTCACAAACAGAGATACCCTTCTGAATATCTAAGATCATGCATCTCATGCTAGTAAGCCACAAGAAAACTAGTGAAGATAGCCAATCCCCATTAGAGGTTGATAAGTCAGCAATCCTGTAACAACCCAAAATTGTAATTTTCGTAAACAGTATTTATGGATCGTGAACAATGACATCGGAGTAATTGTAGAGGCTCGATAGTTGATGAGCCATGAGAAAAGTTGTAACATCCTTATCACTTCTGTTATTGTACTGGTGTACCATAAGCCGGAATTTTTTTTTTTACATTTGCTTAACCTCAATGTTCTATCTAAAAACTTAATTTCAAAAATTCTTAAGACATTCGCCACCAACCTATAACTGTCTAAATTACTATGCACTTAATAAAATTTTTGCAATATAACGGCTGTACATTGCACTAGCCCCCTGAAAAGCAAACAACCTTAAAAAATTTTTTACTTCATTATAAGCATTCAATTAACATCCTACATAGTTTAATTTCATTTTCCTCACCTTAATTGCATTAATTAAGCAATTTAACTAATTTTTCCCTAATTACATAAAGAAAAATAATTTAATTAAATAGAAAATATTAAGATTTATTAGCCACTTACAATTTTTCCTTAATCAATGGTGCCAAAACTTCATTTCCTTTGCTCTTGGCCCTTGCAAGCTTTTTCTCTTCTTCCTCACCTACCATGGCTGGCCACTTAAGCTCATTAAAATTTATTTTTTATCCTCAAATATATAATTTAAGCTCATAATTGAATTATACACCTCAAAAATTATAAGAAAACACCAAAGACCAAATTAAAATCAACTAATTTCTTAAACTTTACCTTAACCCTTTTTTCTTTCCAAGCTTGATTTCTCTATTTCTTTTGTCAAATCAAGTAATAGGGACTTGATTAATGATCTAGAGGTATGAAATTTCAATTTTTATGTTGATATTTAATGGAGAATTGGAGTAACAAATTGAAGAATCAAAGAGAGAAAGATGAGAGAAGTGGTGTGGCCTTAAGGGAAGAGGGAAAGAGCTGAGAATTTTTTGGCTTGTGATACACCGGTACAGTAACAGAACTGATAAGGGTGTTACAAAAGTAGTTTGGATGTAATTGTATTAAGAATATTGCATCGAAATTTATCGAAAGTATAAGGTTAAATGTTTACACACCAAAGAATTATAATGATAGATGACATTCCAGAAAGTTCCTGGGACAAAAATATTTTATGTGATCATCGGAAAGTACTAGTCACGACTAGTCCAATGGTGAAATTCGAAATGAAAATGAGATCAAATGAATCTCCAGAAGCTAAAAATAAGAAAATTTTACGGTTTTGGTTCAAATAGTATTTGAGTTGACTAAATATTTGATCGAAACTTAAAAAATAGCAAATGATCTCTAAAAATTACCAAAATTTTTAGTTATACCTTAAATTATATGTAGAATCATTTGTCAGTAAAAAGAAAATTTTACGGTAACATTGAAAATGGTTAAATCGAACTGGTTTGAGTGAACCAAACCAGAAATGGACTCCGATTGAGATAAAAAATTTTATGAAGATTCAATTTATTATTTTAAAAATTTTGGAATTAATTTTGAGTGAATTTGGATTTTGAAAGAGGGAGGAATAAATTAGAGGGTATAAATAAGCTTAAAAAATAAAATTGGGCTTAAATTAAGTCCAACCACATTGGTTGGACCAACCTAGTCCATTGAACCAAAGTATATAAAGCCAAAAATATTAAAAAACTTTAAAGAAACCTTTAGATTTCTGCCTTCTTCCTCTAGTCTCTTGAAACTGAATTCTTCTCCCTTTGTAAACCCATCATTTTCTTCATCTCTCTTTCAATCTCTCTCCAAAATCAAGCCTTCTAGATTGATTTCATCCTCTTTACAACATTATAGTAGTCTCTAACCTTCAATTTGATAGTAGAAGTGAGAGAAATCAAGGATTGAAGTTTATATTCAAATTAAAGGTAAGTAAAATTAAAGTTTTTAATTCAAATTAAAGGCATATATTGATGGATTTAAATGTGTAATATTTATTTATGATGTTAGAATCAATTATTAAAGCATTATTTTTATGAAAATTGTATGGATAAATTTAGCCACCTTAAAAGCAAATGGAGGTGGTGATGCTTTGTGAATTTATGTATGTTATGTATGTATGGGAATAATACATGCATAATTGAAATATATGATATAGACTTTATTAAGGATGTTAAAAATGATGTTTGAATGATTTAAAAGTGGAAGAAAATAAATTGGTAGTGATGAACATATATAGATCGAATAGTATGCTTAAAGAGATTTTAATGATTTTTCATGTTTAATGTGATTTAAGCATGGATCTATCTTATTAGGCATGAAATAAAGTGAAATGGGTGATTAATGAAATAAAATTATGTAGGTATGAAAATTAAATGTCATGGCTGAATGCATGTATATGGGTGCTTAAGGCATCATTTGAAAATTTTGAGATTATATATATATATATATATATATATATATATATATATATATATATATATATATATATATATATATAATTGATATGGTAGGAAGATGTATTGATAAAATGAAAGATAAGAATAAGTTTAAATGTAAAATTTATATTATGACTGATTAGCAATTAAAGAGAAATAATGATAAAAATTGAAATGCTGTGAAAGGAATGGAAAATAGCAAGAATGGAATGAAAAATGGCCTAATTGAAGGAAAATAAAAGCTTAGGAGTAAATTGGTAATTTTTTACCAAGCTATTGATTTGAGTGACAAATATAGAAAAATAAATGATTAAATATTAAAATATGTAAATTAGTGAAATAATAGGGACCCAAAATGTAAATTAGTGTAAAATGAATAATTAAGGGGCATAATGGTACAAATGACTTAAAAATACAGAAGTGAAGTGAAAATGAGAACTAGAGTGAAAAAAGACTTACATGAACGAAAATAAAAGTTTAGGGTCAAAATGATAATTTATCTAAATAAAAAGTTTAATGGAAAAAGTGATAAAATAATGAATGAATGGATTAAAAATAAACTTTTATAGTTTTGGAGGACTAAAATAAAATTTGACATGAAAATGGTAAAATATGGACTAATTGGTAATTTGTATGTTAAATAATGGATTTATATTAAAAATGTGAACTAGTGGCAAAATTGTAAATAAGATGTAAAATGATAATTTTGTAATTAATTGAAGAAATAGGAATTAAAATGAAAATTTACCATAGTGATGGCATTTAATAGCATAAAATGTTAAATGGAGAGACAATTATGTTTTATTAAATACAAGCTTAGGTAAGTGATTAAGAGCCTTTAAAATGACATTTAGAATGCTTAAATGAAATTAAAAGAATTTGTAAGGTGTGAAACTTACCTTGGATGAATGAACTCTTAGTATATACTAGGGTATATTTTGTGTGTATATGATGTTTAATGTCATAAAATGAATTTAGACATGAAAAGAAGTATCCATAAATTTATTTAGAATTTATGGAATATGTATGAATATTTTAGAGTGTGAAGTTACATTATGTTCAAAGTGAAAATGATGAATATGTTGGGTAACTAGTGTATTGAAATATGAAATATGCAAAAATGATGAATTAAGATGAGATCATTCATTAAATGTGCAAAAATGATGAATATGTTGAGTAACTAGTGTATTGAAATGTAAATGTAAGTGAAAGTGTTAAAATGCAAAAATTGGATTTAAGATAATTAAGTAATTATTACCCTTAGTAATAGTGTAATAGTCAAATCTAACTCAGGATATAGTTGGCTAGCCATAAAGATACCTATACCATGGTGCAAGTTATGGCGACTTGCTTTACTATGGTAGATTCGCGATGGTCTCCCATAATGCAGTGATATATTATATGTTATATATTCAGTGAAATTATTTGGAACGGTCCTTTGGGATCATTTTATAGTGCAGTAGACCTGTGGGATCCACGTCTTATATATCAGAATTAGAGATTTCTGCCAAATTTATACTAGGGGCATAAATGAACAAAAATATATAATGTGTCAAAAGTATTTTAATTGGCACAAGTGATTGAGATGGATGATTTTTTGGGATTTTATGATAATATATTTCTAATATAATTAATTAATTGAATGTATTGTAATCTAGGATATGAAATGAGAATTATACAAAAAATATTCAATAGCAATACAGTAATGAAAATTTATGTTAAAGAATACGGATATGTATATGTTTACATATATTTATATGTACATCCACATGTATGCACGTCACTGTAAGAATGATATTTATATTGGTTTACAAACATGCAAGTAAACAAGTAATAAATATGGTTATAAGGAATTAAGTATGATTATTGTAGGATAAGTTAAATGATTATTATTGACTAAAGTTAACATGGAATGGTTTTGAGTTTACATGTAAAGGATTATGGATGTAATGAATATGATATATTGCCCTTAGTGGTTTGATAGTGAATCTAGTTCAGAATATACGAAACTAACACTAGGGACAACTTAAAATAATGTAAGATAGTATTTACAAAATGAAACAAGTCAAGAAACACTGAAATTTGATAATAAAGTGGAATATGAACAAATGAAACGAAAAAGAATTTAACTATAAGTTTTGGAAAAAAGCAGAGGCCAAATGGTAATTATGTAAATTGTTTAGGCAAGGGAGATAAATGAAAAAGGAATGAAGAATTAAGTAGTAAAGTAAGTAGAAAAGAAATGAATGTAATTAATAGATAAAGGATAAGCAAATCAAGAAATACCTGTTAGTAATATGGATAATAGTCATGAAAATAATAACAACGTAAAAGTGTTAACCCACTAAAATGTAAAGGCCTCAATATCGGATCAGCCGTGAATAGTATTTCCTGATAGTGAATAGCGCTTCCGAGATAAAAAGTATACCCGGAGGTGAAAAATATTTTATTTAACCTTCAAAAAATATTGATCACAGATAGCTTGGTGTTGAAATTTGAAGTGAAATCGAGATCAAAAAGGCCTCTAAAGATTAAAAATACTAAAAACGATGCGGTTTGGCTCAAATGTTAACTAGGTTGATATAGGTTTGATCGAACCTTTAAAAATAGCAAATAAGTTATAAAAATTTCTAAAAATTGCAGAATTGCCTAAAATATTGTGTAGGATATTTTGGCTATAAAAAATTAATTTTTTGGTGACATCGATAATTATAGAATCAGACCGATCTGACTGAATCGAACTAATAACGAACTTTGTTTGGGCTGAAATTTTGTGTACAACTTATTTTAAATATGATAAAAATGATAGAATTGAATTTGGGATGATTTGGATTTGAAAAGTGAGAGAAACATAGGAAAATAGCTTATTAGGCTAAAAAGGAGAGAAATGGGCCATAAGTGAGTGGGCATTGGTTGAACCAAAGCCTAACCCACTTACTCCCATGTAAAAGGGAAAAAGGAAGATTTTTTTTGGTGTCTCATCCTTATCCCTTTTTCCCTTTCTTCCTCCTCATTTGGCCAAACCACCATAGCTATCTCTTTCTCCGTTTCTTCAAGCTTTCTCTCTTTTCCTCACCCAAATCCAAGCATCATATGTGAAGTTCTATCTCCTTAAAAAATTTTGTAAGTCTTTACTCTTTGATTAGCGGGAGAAAAGTAGAAGAAATCAAATGTGAAAATGGAAGAGGTCATTTTGAGGTAAGAAAAAACTAAGGCTTTAATTTGGTTTAAAGGTGTCTACAAGTATTTTTAGGTGCCTAGAGTCTATTTATGATTTTAATTTTATTAAAAGAGATCAAAAAATTAGGATTTTTCTTGATTGAATATTTGGCCCATGTAGGTTTTCCAAGTGAGGGACAACCTTCCAAAACTAAAGGCAAAGAAAAGAAAGCTTAGTGATATGAGCTTGAAAAGCTCATAAATAATGTGTTTTAATGTGTAGTTTTGTTTATTATTGTGTTTATTATTTTGATATTTTTGCTATATTTTATTGCTTTTATGTGTTTTGTGTGTTTGTGGTTGTTTTAGTTGTCTTGTAGGAGAAAGGAAATTATTTGAGGCTTAAAGGAGTCAATTGGAGAAGGAGGAGGAGAATGAGAGCTACAAGGGCATTGTCGCGAGTGCGACAATGCAAAAGAGCTCGCGACAACAAGCGGGGAAGAAAGCCAGGCCAGCAGAAGCGTGCTTTGTCGCGAGGGCGACAATGAAGGAAAGGTCGCGACAGCTAGCGGAGCCAGCCAAAGCATGGGCGTGTCTTGTCGCGAGCGCGACACAGGACGGATGAGCAGTTGTATTTTTGAAGAGATACAATTTTTCACCACCATATGCAACTTTTGTGAAGAGTTATTTTGAAGAGCCATATCTTTTAGGGAGGCATATATATGCCAAGTGAATAGAATTTTTTAGAGAGGAATTTTGGAATTTGATATTGTGATCTTAAGAACAATAATTTTCTTTAGTACTTTTGTTTAATTTTTCATGACTTGAAGAAGGAGATAAGCAAGGGAGAAGACATCTTTTGAGAAGGAAAAAGGGTTGAGAAATCCCCTTCCTCTTGTTCTTACTTTTTATTTTCTTCCTTGTAAACTTTATATGAATATTATTTTGGCATTTGATAATATATGAACGAGTACTATTTTTCCATTTACTTAATTGATCTTTGAATGTAGAATTTTCTATTAAAAATATATTAGTATCATTATAGGTTAAGGAAAAAGACCTTAGATGGCAATTTTTTTTTTCTGAAAATCAACATAATGGTCATAAATAAGGGAGTTAGCGAGAGCAACGTCTTATTGAAAGTTAATAGGAAATTCATTATCAAAATATAGTTAGAGAGATCATATGTGGAGATAATTGCTATAGGTTGGTAGTTAATCTTAAAATATGTAATTAAAATCAACTAGTTCATTAACGAGAGTTGAGAATTAGCACTTTAATTGCATGTCTTAGGCAATCTAATTCATGTCGAGAGAGTGGATTGGAAATTTATTTCAACTTGGCTTACTAATAAGATTGAAACATATTAATTAAAATAATGGTATCAAGTGCATGATTATTTAATTTCATTATATTTATTGTCTTCTTTGATTATATTTAACTAGGATTTAATTTACACAATAAGGTAGTTTAGAATTAATTTCCACTTACAGACATCGTAAACAAGATTAAAATTGAGTAGTAATAGTGGATAATTTAAATCAACATTTACTAGTGGGATCGATATCTGAAGTACTATAACCGGTACACCGTATACTTACGGTATTTAAGCTTCTAGAAAAAGCATACCACTTAGAGGAGTTAAAGCAATGGTGTCAGGTTAGTAACTATTAAATACATCTATTTTCCTTATTTTGGCATAAATTTTCTTTATGGAACTTAAGCAAATTTAGGAAAATGTATGCTTAATTGAAATTAAACTTAGAACAATGATTTAGAACCTTGAATATGGCTATTATAATGCTTAAATTGAATTAAAAAAATATGTAAGGTAGACAACCCTACTTGGCCGAATTGTTTCTTAGTGAAAATCAAAGTGTATTTTGTATATTTTCAATTTTAAATGCCTTAAAATGACTTTAGATATGAAAGATTATGTCCATAAATTTTATTAAAATTTATGAAAATTATTTAAAAATTTTTTAGAAGAAAATTAGTTTATGTATAAAGTGAATTTGTTGAATTATTGAGAATCAAATCATAATTTGAGTGAAAAAAGATAAATTATAGTGATATAATTCATAAACTGTACAAAAGTGATGATAGAATTGACTGACTGATATACTAAATTGAAAAAGCTACTGGAAATATAAAAAATCTGAAAAGTAATTTTGAAAATAAGTGAATTTTTTCCTTAGTGGTGGTTAGATGGTCAAAATCTAGTTCAGGATATAATTGGCTAGCCATAACGACCCGATACCATGATGCAAATCATAATGACTTGCTTTGATATGACATGACCGTATTGATCTCCCATAGTATATGATTTGTTTTGTACTCTGTTATATAAAAAATGATCATTCGGGATCATTTCTCAATCTATACTATGGGCTCGTAGGGTCCACATTTCGTATATCCGTCTGAAAATTTCTACCAAAATTGTACTAGGGGTATAAATATAAAAATGAGCTAAAAGTGTAAAAAGAAAAGTAAAATTGAAGTTTAGAATGAAAAAAAATATAATTGAAAAGAAATGAAAAATTTAAGGATAAAATGGTAATTTTTTAAAATATCGAATTTAATGAGTAAAATGGACAAGGAAATGAATAAAGGATAAAAATGAAAAGAAATAATGTGCAAACAGTCTGAAAATAAATTTTTGTAAATTGAAAAGACTAAAATATAATTTTGCATAAAAAAGTTAAAATAAGGATAAATTGGTAATTTTGTAAGCCAATAATTGAATGTGAAGTGAAAATAAGTAAACTAAGGGCAATTTTATAATTAAATGTAAAATTATGGACTAAATTGAAAACTTTACTAGAATAATGATATTAATTAGTATTGAATGTTAAATATATTGACAGTTGTATATTTGATAGAAATTTTAATGAATTTTGCATAATTAATACAATTATGCTTGTCTGAAAAATTCTTTGATTTATAATCACTATTGAGTATATTTAATGCTTAGCACGTAGTATTTACTGTGTGTGGATTCTGAGGAGTGAGTGGAGCACAATACATAAGTGAGCAAAATTTTAAAGAAAAATAAAAAGATAGTTAGAGATTATTATTTGGTTTTGGCATGTATATATTTAGCAAATTTTGAAGTAAATGATTGAAGTGTATTTGAATAGTATTTATGTATATGTAAATATGTATATTGATATGAAGTAGTTTTGAATAGGTGAAATTTGATATAAGATTAGATGAATGGATGTGATGTATATATTGTCTATAATTATTGTGCCTCTTAGGGGCTGTGGATTGTCTACCTTTTAGGTTGGATAGGCAGATTTTTAAACTGTTATATTACCAAATTTTTAATTGATAAATAATTAAATTAGATAGTTATAGGTCAATCGACAGTTTGAATTGTAACCATTATTGATGGGAAGAAATTGATGATTAATGGATCTATTGGTTCAGTATATGATTTTAAGTATAGAAAAAAAATTTGGCTTATCGCTTAAATCAACAGTCAAAGATATAGTAAGGGTGTTGCATAAAAAATACAGAAATGGGTTAACATAAACGAATAAGAGTTTATAAGATAAACCGTATGTAAGACTGCAAATATGAATAAGAAAGGGGCGTAAAGAATTAATAGTAACATTTCCACGTGATATATAGTAAATTCAGTATAGTAAATGAGAAAAGTAGTGGTATAAAATTAATAGTAAGCATAAGAAATTAAATAACGAATTGGCGATGCTAAGTATAAATAAAAGTTAAGAGTAAGTTAGACAAACGAGAAATACTATGCAAGTAACTAGTTATTGTGATATAAATAGAAGGATGATAATGCTAATAGCAAATGTAAGGCTGTAAATAAAATAACAATGATAATAATAGTAATAATTAAAATAATATAAAGTTACGTATATGTTAAATAGTAAAGGAAACAATTAACGACCAAGCAATGTATATGGAAAGGAGTTTGTACGTATGCATACATGTATGTGTATGTGTGTATGATATATTGTGAAAAGTTTGGGATATGTATCCATCACTGGACATTTTGATGTTCAGCGCGTAGTTGTTAACTACATGTAGGTTATAAAGATAGAAAAGACGAGTGGCTGATACTACAAATATGATCAAGAACAAAATAGGGTACACGGATGATATTAGGCATGGCATATATATGTGTATATTGGAGATATAGAGATTTTTTTTTGTAGGTACAGGTTTTTAGAGTGTGAATTGTACTCGTGTAATATTTAATTATGTCTACATTATGGTTATGTTGTATGTTATCAATGTTATTCATGTTTTAGGTAAAAAAATTTAGCAAACTGTTTAGTGTAGCCAAATTCGTAACCGCCATCTGATGTGACATCGGATCACTGTACGTTCAATACAGTGGTATAAGGGTGTTACAAATTCCTGATCAATGATTTCTCAATCAAGGGTAGATTTCAAAGTAGAATAGCTGACAAATCCCAATTAAATGTTGACATACAAACTTCCACAAAGAGCATAAAGCTTATATTTGATTGATATATATTCCAATCTTAGATGTAATCATGATAAAAAAATCAATGAACGAGTTGTTATGCTATTCAAAAACTAAGACAGTCAAATTTCGAATATTAAAATTACCACAAGATCTAACCTTTTCAGTTAATGGCCGATCATTATGGTTGTTTATGTTAGTTAGCACTTTTCTATTCTCAAGATGAATCATCGATCGACGCTATCCTGATTAGATTTTCAACTTGGGAATATTACTCGAGCAAAAATAATGTTTTAAGACATCTCTGATGGTTGTTCAAGATCACTACCATGATATACGATCAAATATTCATGGCATCGGATGATCAATCCTACGTCGATCCGTGAAATTTTTCTTTATTTGCCTTTTTGAAGGTCTATTTGACCTCAGTTTCTTCTCAAATTATACCATTGGACTCCGTTTAACATTTACTTTCATATTCTATATTAAACTTACGTTGCCCGTCGAATCACCCATCCTCGGATTTTCTGGCTCGGGCACATTTAACTGCACACTCTTTTCAAATTTTAAATCTTATTCAACTCCAATCACTTCGAAACTTGTCCTATGATAATTAATCATGCTCTACAACATGCTATGCATGACATATATAAATTTGGAGGCATCACAGTACTCTCCCTTAATAAAATTTCATCCTCAAAATTTACTCGGACAGAGCAGGTGGAGATGTTGCTGTCTCTCTTCAAGTCCATATAAGAATTCTATCGATCGGTGATTATTTTTAAATGGTCTCTAATTAGCTTCACCTTTTTCCTCAGTTCCTTTAATCAGATCGGGTTCCAATAGCTTACTTTCACTTAACCGTATCCAACATAAAGGCATTCTACATTTCCTTTCATACAGTGCTTTATATGGTGCCATTTTAATATCAGACTGGCAGGGGTCATGATAAGCGGATTTAGCTAATGGAAGGTATCTCTCCCAATCGTCTTTAAATTCTAACACTCGATACTGTAGCACATCCTCTAATATTTATAGTACCCACTCGGGTTAGCAAGAGCTCTCTTTCAATTAATAGATCTTTTAATTAATAGTAGCTGAACCCTTTTACATTTTAACAAATTTCTTTCTGTTATATTATTCTTTCTAGCTCTAGCCTATTCCTACTTTCGCTGCACAACCCCAATGTTCGACTTCTGCTTGCCTTAACGTCTAATACTATAAACCCATGTCTAATTAAATTATTGAAATTTACGTGGTAGTTCAGTTATCACCCATCGCTAGTACAACAACCTGCCACTATCCATATTGAATGTAAGACATATAACTGTGTGACTATAAAATGATAAATATATACATTTACCATACAACATGTGACTATCTGACTAGACTGTATGCATGTATGTTGTATGTCTGTGCATGGATGGAAATTCAAATTTACACTTAAATAACCAATGCATAGTACTCGTGGTAGTGCATACTAATTGGGTTAACTGAATCATCCGATAATTATTATTTTATAAACTATTGAATTGACTAGAAATCCAACTCTCGTCCTTAGTCACTAATTTACTCATTGTCTACAACTAAAAGTCACAACTATCACTCAAGAGATCTAAAGGGACAGGTAACGATAAATTGCCGTCTTGAGTCATTCATTCCTTTATGGCATATACATATGTGCCACTCTTTATATCCTCTTTCTACTATTTACTCACTCCGATCTTAGAACCGCCTAAGCCTAGCTCTGATATCATTTACTGTAATACCCTACACCAACTTATCCTTTTCCCAAACATTTTACATGATTATCACACATTATTCATCTATAAATATTCTAAATGCACAAAAATGTCAATACCATAATGCTAGTCTCGGATACAATCATGATAACAATAGCTACATAAAAGACAATTTACAAACTACTAAGTCTTGCAATCACGATTATTTTTCATGTACATGCCATATTGCTCCTCCTTCATCATGTCCTTGACTACCAGACCTTGCGCACAGTCAACAAACTGTAAGCTAAGCAACATTGTTGCTTAGCGGTGGATACATTTACATAAAATTTCATTTAAAACAAGTTTTTATTTTTCTTTTATTTTTATTTTTTTTTCAAAATTTTCTACTTATTTCAACTAACTTTATTATTTAGCATTTTCTCCTTTTTTTATCTAAAATTTCAATTGAATTTACACTTATGCCCTTGCATTTCAAGTGTTTATTTTCGGTCCTTGATTTTTATTGAATTAGAAATTAAATTTCTATCTATGACTAATTAACATTTTATATACTATTTCTTCGAAATTTCTAATTGGATATAAAAATTTCTATTAAGCCTTTGTAATTTTCTATTTACTATCTTTAACTTCATTTATCTTTTCCTTTGATTCCTTTAACTTTCTTTGCGTTCATTTGTTCAAATGCACATTTCTCCCATTTAAGTTCATTTTTTCTTTATTTAAATGGAAAATTTTCAATTTGATTCTCATAATTCTTTTTGCACTAGGTAAATCCATAATTCATTCTTATTATACTAAAATTTTCTTGAAATTTCTTTATGATTCATTTTTCTTATTTAATTCCACCAATTCCATACTTAGGTAAAGAATTCCAATTCAATCCCTAAGTTCGACTTTTCTTTATTTTGACCCCTTTTTTGACTCCAGTTTTGACTTTTTTTGACTTTTACTTCAATTAAGGTACACAAATTATGATCTAGCCCCAGTAATTAATTTTTACGACAACAAATATACTTTGACCCCGGACTTCCATTTATTAACAGTTTTACCTTTTGTTAAGTTATTTGATCAGTTTAATTTCTTTAGTCACTACATTCTTGTCAAATTACGATTTTACCTTGAAGGTTGACTAATTTTAACCATTAATATTTATTTTATTCACTTAACTTAATTAATTCTCTATTATTTCTATTAAATCCTCTCAACTAAATAGATCCCAAATTTATTCTTTTAATTATTGCAAAAATTTTCTTTCTCCTTCAATTTCACTAATTTCTCCATTTGGGTGAAAAATTACCATTATGACCCTATAGTTGACTTTTTCTTAATTTTGATCATTTTGACCCTTAAGTTGACTTTTTATATTTTTAGTCAGTTTAATTCCAATTTTGACCCAATTACCTTCCTTTGACTTCAAATTTATTTTTAATTGTAAAAATTACACTTTGATCCTTTAATTTTTTTTTGGGATTGCAATTCATAGTTTGGTCCCTGAACTTTATTTTATTTACGGTTCTACCTTTTTTATCCAAATGACTATTTTACCCCTAATTATCCTATTTTTCACATTATTTAACCGTTTTACCCCTGACTACTCGTATAATTATATTTTTACCCTTATTCACTCTTTTAACCTCACTTTTCACTCTTTCTCAATTTTATTCTCACTAATGACACTTTTATTATGGTAATTACTCTTTTTACCCTGTTTACAAGGAAAAATTATAGTTTTGCCCCTAGTAATTAACAGTGGGCCATCACTAGACTGGATAAATGGAATAGAAAATGCAATAGGCTGAAGGAACCATACCACAAGGGTACGATATTCTACTTCAGTATAATATCAGAATGAGCCGGCTAATATAAATCCCATACAATAGTAATACTGATAATAGAAGCAGTAACAAAAGTAATAATCCATGGGATAAGTGCCCCTATGGCTAGCCATACTATCCCAAAGTCCTAGTTACCTGCTAAATACTAAGGGCAACATCAAAATTTATAATATTTTTGTATTTTTCCATTGTCATTCTCAATAATAGCATTGTACTAATTATTTTAAGTTCTCATATACCTTAATATAGACTTGTTAAACATCAAATCTTCACCTATACATTAATTATCATGGAATTTTCACAAAATCATCATAATCCTCACATGTTACTATTCAACCTCTTAATGCAATTACATCTACAATTTATTTCTTCTTCCACTTATGTATCATAATTAGTCCTATAATCATTTTGTACCATGATATAGTAATTTACACCAAATTTAGGTAAGAAATTTAAAGTTTCATTATCTTAATACATTATGTAACATATACATAAATACGTATACATTCTAAATTTTCATTTTTACCATAACCACTAGCTTCTTAATGCCTTATTATTCTTAAATATCACTTATTATTCAATTAAACATCAAGATACATTAAGGTTACCTAAGGGACACCACTCGGACACTACATGTTCCCTTACTTTTATTTTAATTTCTTCACTAATTTATATTTTTAATGACTTAATTTACTATTATATCAAGTCATATTAAATTATTTCATCAATTGAGGCTATTTAGCATAGTTACATAATAGGAAACTTAAAGAGTTTCAACTAAATTTCCCACTTTCATTTTAATTTCTCCACTAAATTAAGTTCATATTAGCATAATTCATCATTATATTAAGTTATATCAATTTATTTCATTCATTTACCCTAGGTTTCATAGTTACATAATGTAAATATTAAGAGAATTTTCTAAAATAAATGAAATTAAATGTAAATTATATCCACTAACCTTATTTTGGCTCTCTTATCACCTATTCTTCTTTTTTTTTTTTTCCTTTTCCTCCTTGGTTTTTTCCTTCCTCTTTGTTTTCCTCTTTTGGCCGAAATTTGAGAGAGAAAATTTGTGACCTTAAGTTGAAATTTTAAACAAATTAAAGCTACTAAAATACTCTTATAATCATTTCTTACATGCTCATATAAAATTTCCCACTAATTCCACCTAGAACTCACAAAATCACTAAATTACTCTAAATTCTTCTTACCTTATTTCTCCAATTCTTGACTTCCCCTTGCTGCAAATATTTTTCTAGGTTAAATAGGATGAAATTCTAGGTATGAGATTGAAATTTGAGCTTAGATTTCAGGGAGAGAAAGCTTGGATGAAAGAAAAATGGTGGTGAGGGACTAATTTTGCTAGATTCGAATTTTTCAAAGGGAAGGGGATCAACTGCTAGAATTTAGTGGTGAATTCAAGAAATATGATTCCCTTTATACTTTCTTTTAGTGGTAAAAATTAAGGGCCAATATTCACTCATTTACTATTGAAACCAAAGGCTTTAAATTTAGCCACTTGTCACTCAATCATACACTTAGGCTCACCCTTCTAATCTAAGATTACTCACACTTGATAAAAACCCCAAATTAGTTACTCAAATAAAATTTCATGATCAAATTCTTGGATTTGGCCTTCCAAATGACCCGATCTTAGTTTTGCACCCCGAAAAATGAATTTTCTCTTCCGATGTCGGATTGCCCTAAAATTTTTGTCCAAGTGTCATTACATATCCTAGAATATGTGATAAAAATTTTAGCTCATTCTGATATTATTTCAATATACTTTTAGCTTCGACAGCCTGTGCAGCCGGTCTAAAACCTAAAATTCTAGAACTGTTAGAATGGTTGTCTTTCAATTTCCTTGAGTGTCATTGCACTACTTATGATATGTGTGTGAAATTTGGGGTCAATCAGAGATCTCTAGGATCCCCTAATGTTCAGTCAAAGTCCTGATCAAATCTACGCCGAACCATAAATTTTTTTTATTTGCCTTTTTAAATGTTTATTTGATCTCAATTTCTTCTTAAATTATATCACTGGACTCCATTTAACATGTAGTTTCATATTCTATATTAAAATTATGCTCCTTGCCGGATCATCCATTCTCGAGTTTTCCTAGCTCCGGCACATTTAACCGTACACTCTTTTCATATTTTTCATCTTATTTAACTCCGATCACTCCAAAACTTGTTCTAGGATAATTAAGCATGCTCTAAAACACGCTATGCATGATAGATACAAATTTGGGGGCGTTAGAGTTGATCCCTCAAAAAAACCATATCGAGTTTTCCTACACCTCTCAAACTAAACAAATTTTTGCCCCGTGTATCCATCTATTGAGTTTATATAAGATGGCTCAATGCTAGAAACCTGAATAAAAAAGAAATTGAGAAAGAAAAAAGCAATGCGTACATGAAGAACAACAAAGATGTAAAGTGCCATAAAACCCCATAGTGGTAAGAAACGTGGCTAAAAACTCCAAAATCTGACCAGCAAGAAACACCACCAAAGGTTAAAAAGCAAACCTCAAAATAGGTTGTCAACATTTTGTTTGTAAGAAATAAAAGAAACTAAAAAACGGTAGACTAAAGCTTAAATGAAAGACAATGCCATTCGGAGTTACAAATTTTTTCCCAATCGATGATTTCCCAATTAATGTATTCATATCCCATTTGCCATGACTGATGACTTTATTCCTAATTGATGATTTTTTGATCAACGTATTCATATTCCAGTCACCATGACTGATTATTTTATTTTCAATCGACGCATTCATATCCCAGTCACTAAGATTGATGATTGAAATACCGATCGATGATTCCCCGATCAATGTACCTAGAGGCCCAGTCACCAAGACTGATGATTGAAGTCTCAATCGATGATTTTTTGATTGATGTACCTAGAATCCTAATTACTAAGACTGATAATCAAAATCCCGATTGATGATTTCCCGATTGATATACCTAGAGTCCCAGTCACCTTAACTGATAACCATTTCTCGATCAATAATCTTTTCGATCGATGTATCAAACCACATTTACCATGGCTGATAGCCCTATCCCTGGCCAATGACTTCTAGTTGAAGCAACTAACAAAGTTTCCCAAGCATATTTAAAAGTGCAAGATTACCATCTCCCTTTATAAAACGAATGGGAACATTTTCTTAGCACATGCAAACAAGAATGGCCACCCTGGCAAGCGACTGTTCGAACCATACCCTCACCAAAGTAGACCAAGCCCTACACTTTGATCGTCATGAAATCGATCGAACCTTTCAGAGGGGGACAAATGATAATACTTAATATTTTAACCAAACTTAGCCCATTAGGGTCCTTTCAAGAAAACCCGACCTTAAGAAAGCCCAAAGACACCTAGACCTTCTCGGCTTATCAATTGAGATGTAAGAACCAAGATTATCTAACCAGACAAGATGCGTGCCTAATGTACTAAAGTTCTATGAGACATGCTTCTATCAAATCGCCGCCTACAAGCAGTCACCTCCACACCAGCTTACACTGACGCTAGGGTAGGCCTCATTTACAAGCCTTCAAGCACACTATAAATAGCGGGTTGATTTTGCACTTACGTTCCCTCGTTACAACAATTCTCTCTAGCTTACTAACTTAAACATCGAAGTGCTAATGTTTTGTCCAAACGAGCTAAGTTTTTTTATAGGTCCAAAAGTCAATCATCCGATCAAACATCCCGAATCTTACTCACCATTGACTCACTCTCCTTTGTATCAAAGATTTTTCCTTTTTGTGAAATTTTCGAAATTATCAATAATAATAATAATAATAATAATAATAATAATAAAAAACAAATAAAGAATATGGGAATAGTTTGGAACAACACAATAGGGAAGCAACGAAGAAGATGAACATTTTGGGGGTTAATTATGTCCGTAGTTATCGAATTTTTAGGCTTATAAGCAAATGGTTATAATAAAATAATTTATAACACAAAAATTATCAAAATTCTATTTTATTTCAATTAAATTAAAAATTATTCGAAAATCAATTTTTTATATCACAACAACGATAATTAAGCACGTCACGTATGATTATCATGTCATTTTAGAACCAATAACTTTTATAAGTGAATTATCAGAAGAAAAAAGTTTCACGTTATTATGTAAATATAAAAAAAATGACATATGCAGAAAGTAAAAAAATTTCAAGTGACTAATCATAATCTATTTATAGAGTTAATTGGTATTAAAATGATATAACAATCATATATGATATGTTTAATTATCATTTCGATGTCATAAAAAATTAATTTTTAGATTATTTTTATTTTAATTGAAATAAAATAAAATTTTAATAAATTTTATATTATAAATTATTCTATTATGATTATTTAGTTATAAATTGTAAAATTTGATAACCAAGTATGTAATTAAAATGTGAATCCGCGTTTTGGAGCCTCATAAATTTGGTTTGTAGAGATAATACACGCTCCTAAATCTTGCTTTTCACGCTCTCTTTCTAGTCAATTTTAATGCTACGTCAGCTTCTTCTTTTTCTTCTTCTTCTTCTTCTTCTTCTCCTTCTCCTTCTTTTTTATCAGTAAAAATTTTAACAAGTTGAAGCGTTTCGTTGGGAAACCCTGAGTAATGAACCGATTTGACAAATTAGTGCAAACTGAGATGTCTATTTATCTATTAAGCCTTTTTCCTTTAATTTCTCCAAACGTCAGCATTTTTTATATATATTTATCATTAAAAATTTAACAAATTTAAGTATTTGATTGGAAAAACTATACGTAATTAAAGAGTTGATTTGATAAATTAGTGCAAGTTCAGATGTTAATTTATCTATTGAAATTTTTTCCTTTAATTTTTCCAAACAAACAGCAGATTATACTTACTTGATTGGAGTGAGCAACAAAAGATAGATTGATTAATTAATGCATAATTTTTTTAAATTAAATTTATTAATTCTAATTTTTTAAAATTAAAATTTAAATTCAATTTATTAATTTTTGTTACCCGTTAATTGATCAACTACTATTTATTAAAGAATTAAACATATATGGTTAATTTGCGTTTCAAAAAAAAATATGCAGATATAAAATTGAAATATAAATTTTAAAAGTTTTAACCATAAAAATATAAATAAAATTACAAATTATTCAAATCTAATGTCAATAAAATAAAAAAAAACATAAAAATTCCACAACACAACAAAAAAATAATTTAATAGTAATTTATCACTTATCAATATTGACAAATTGATTGTTTTCATTAACTAAATTATAAAACATTCTTATATTTTTACATGCAACAAAATGGTTAGGTATAACAAACTTCTTACTAATGGACCATGGTGGTGAATCATGCCTGTCTTCCGAATTTTGGAGACTTGGTTTTTTATGAAGGGCTTCTCCATGTCTAAACCCAAGGATTTTGTATTATTTCTATTTGTCTCCCCGGAAGATCTAATAATTACAAGAGACAGCAATCGGACAGACTCGATCGACGTGTCCTCTTAACGACCTCTAGAGATGACAAAGGTAAAGACCTCTTATTGCTTGCTTTGTTCCTTTTGATCTGGATCAACTTGTCATAAACGCACCATGGAAAGCTAAGGAAATGATCTCGATTTAGTCCATCATTGTAGCAACCCCAGTAACTAGGATGATAAGTTACATGGTACCAAGCTGAGGCTTTTGCATATGCATCATCGGCTTGAGAATCTAATCCACTACCTTTTTCATCGAACCAGGACCTAGCTTCTTTTCTCAAGGCCCTCACTGCCATCCCGATCGCTTCAGCATCCCTTCTCTTGGTGAAAGCCTTTGACATTCTCATTATACTTCCACTAAGAATTTCGGCCTCAGTTTTTATTCCATAGTAGTCCATATGATTGCCTAATTTGTAATCATAATTGCTTTTATAATTGAAAGCATCCTCTATGTAATTCTCGAAGCCATCAACTTCCATATCAGGGTCATAACACCGTTCTGCCACGTCCAAAGTAAAAGACTTTATAGAACTTGTAAGAGGTGGAAAATCTCTGACTTCTCGGAAAAGCTTTCCTATGACATTCCCCGACTCGTATGTGGGTTTGTCGGGCTTTTCCATGAAATCAGGATATTCTTTAACACGCAGATGAGAAGGTATTTCAGCTGCTACTCCAGTTTTCGGAAAGTCAACAGCGACTGAAAACTTATGTGCAAGCTCAATACATGGAGCGCTCATTGCTTTCGAAGGTTCCCTATCAGCAAAGACAGTATGAGCATTTGCAATTATTCCCAAGCTGTCATTGACAATGTAGTTGGTGAAATACTCCATAACTTCCTGTACAAACAAAAAAAAAATCTCTAAATAGAAAATATGCAGGTCTAGAAAATCTTTAAAAAAAAATGTACAGCAATAGAATATCTATGTCATAGTTCTGAAGAATTTCAATGGAATTTCTGCAGATTCATATAAAAAAGTTTTTGATCAGCTGTACATTTTCTTGCAAATAAATCTCTTAAATCAGGAATTTAAAAGAAAATGGAGAACAAGAATTAGGGAAATGATCACTTCAAGGGGTCGAGCTCCAAAATTAGCCAAAGGCTTTGAATTGTATCCGGTTGCTTGAGAAAACTTAGCCAAAATAACATATATAGAGAGTTACTGATAAAAGGGAACATATAAACAAAAGTAAATAATATCAATCTCCTATTATAATTTGGCTTAATCAAACATTCTTGCTTAAAATAATCCAAGTAAGAAATCCCTAAAACTAAGGAATCCTAACAGAAAAGTTCACACCCATGTTTATTTGCCTATATCATGGAGACATGTACCTGCAAATAAAAGATTCTACATGATTTCAACAGAACAGAACCTAAATACAAGGACAGTAAAGCAAATCAGGTGTGTAGGAGAAAATTTTTGCCAAGTGTAGGTGTGTACATATGTGTTATCCCATTGGATATCTTAACAGGAAGCACAGCAATGATTTATGGTACATACTCGCTCAAAAATCTGAAGTGTAAAACTTTAATACCTCAATTGTAACATCATGATCCAACAGCACTGTTGGTCCTGGTGTGTAGTCCATGGGTTCAATTTGCAGAGGTGGGATTAAATCACGATCCCAACAAACAAAGTAGATATCTCCATCCAAGTCACTTCCCGAACATTCATTTGTATGTGGTCTGAGATGATAATTCATATATTATGTTAATATGCTATTTTTACACAAGGATTTAGAAAAGGATCATCATAGTACAAGCAGTCTATTATGCATTAGCACTTGAAAACTCACAAACTACAAGAAGAAGAAGAAGAAACAGTCATCTTGTCCAAGACCGATACAAGAATAATATCATTATAAGAGATAATCAACAAAATCTACCTGGGGCCTTTCTGGGGAAAAACAACACAATCCACCATATGGTGCAAAAGGGGCACATCCACAGCAGTCAATACACGAACATCACCCGGGTGCAGGCATGGGTTTTTAGCAACAATTATCTTTCCTTTGACCACAAAACGTTGGCGTGATCTACGTCCATTAAATACAGTTGAAGTATCATATAACTGCCTATTTCTATAACCAGAACACTGTATGAATACCTGGCCATATTCCAAGGTCCTGGTCTCATCCAAACATCCCATCATAGATCTTGCATGATAAAGAAAAATCCTTGTTTTTGTCCGCAAGTCAAGCAACTTTGATGCTCGGAAATTTTGGAGCATCATTGATAGGAATGGTTCGGCATCAGGCCGATATCCACACAGTAGCATTTCCTTGAGTATCTTAGTAGTCTCTCCTGCAGACATCAAATCCAACGCCTCTCGTGCCCCTAAAGGATCTGTTAACATAGCATTGAGTTGCTTAACAGCTTGTCTCTGTTTTTCCTCAAAAACATGATCTTCAACTCCAAGGGTAGAAAGAAGAGTAATCAACTGGCGGTTCAGAAAACAAGGTTGATACTTGCTGTATGCTAGAACATCCAGTTCTGTGTTTTCAGACTCAAACTTGCACATGCTTTTTCTCAATGATAATTTTTTCAGTGAAGTTGGATCAACTGCCACAACGCCTTTATGACCACCATGTCTAATCTGAAAAGCAGATGGAGAAAAACCTTTGCAACCACATTTTAAGGCCACACTTTTAGCAAATTCTGCCGAAATTTTTCCAATCCCGTCAGAGAATACATATTTGGTTCTGCCCTTTTCAACCTCTATATCAGGAATACTTTCAATTTCATCCACACGAACATTGATTGTTTCAGTGGATGAACTAAATGATTGACCCAATCTGGCAGCGTATTTAGCCACATTTCGTATGTTAGAAAAGTTGCCTATCCATTCTCTGACACATGTTGCAGTGAGTCCATCTGTTGAAGCAAGCATCCAGCAAGAATTTTCCCGTAATTGGCTAGATGAAAAAGCAAGGAACTCAAACCTTTTATCGCCAATAACTATCCCATTTCTAAGAGTCCGGAGAATCCTTTCGTAAATAGGAGTTCTACCCTGATTTCCGGAAGTAGCACGAGGAGATAAATCTGTCGAATGAATTTTATCCAACTCCTCATCAACAAAAGACACACGAAGAAAGTTATCAACTTGGTCTGGATAGTGACGTAGCACTCGATTTGAGACATTAATCTCTGGACCGCAAAAGTACACTTTACAAGGCGTTACCTGAACCCTGAGCACATATACCAAGCCAGAATCTAAGGATATAGAAGGTGATAATGGAAGGTATTTTGATCTACGATACTTTCTGTACTCCTCATCAAGCCACCTAGCTGGTTCATAACAACATTCTTTCAAATGTAAAAGTTTCTCAAGTGCATGCTCTATGCAAACAATGTTTCTTCTCCTTGGATCAACCAACTCATAAAATCCATCATCAAGTGTTGAGCCTACAAGGCACCCATGCTGAACCAACAAATTAACCCGAAATAAGATCGCATATGGCAAATCAAAACTTGAAGAAGGACCAACCATGGGAACTAGATCTGGATTGCACGAATAAGCATTACCTTTCTCAAAAACAAAATTTTTTTCAGTTTCTTTATAGAAAGAAAAGTTCTCCCGAAAGTTTGGAACTTGGTGGTCGGAAGGAAGCTCCAAACATATTGCAAAGGAATGCCCGACAGGGAATGACGGAGGGAAATCAGTTGTGCGGACCCACTGATCATCAGGTGCATCCTTAAAGTAGTTAAGATTAGGGTCCTCAAAAACATTCCATGGCCCTGATAATAACAAGTCTTTCTTGAAAATCCGGGGTGCACCATATAACTGAAGAAAAAAAAACCACGTGACAGCACAAACTGTTCAGTTTTTATATGCATCACATTTGAGAAAATCTCCGGTGGTGGAGCTAGGACGCCCGCGTGAATAAAAGCATACATTATAATTTTAATATAAAAAATTAAAAATTAAAAACATATAAATTATAGAATGACAATATATTTCATTTAAAATAAAAAAAGGATAATGTTTAAACTCAAATAAAAATATAATTTCTACAATTGTTATTCAAGTAATTTTATATTTTGAAACCGTTGAATAATTAGCACAATATCAATACTATCAAAATTAACAAAAAAAATTATTTTAATCAACTATCACTTAAATTATCTATTTTATATTTTGAAACCTTTGAATAATTAGCACAATATCAATACTATCAAAATTAACAAAAAAAATTATTTTAATCAACTATCACTTAAATTATCTATTTTATTTTATTTAAGATCAATGTTAAAATATACATTTAACTTACCAAAGCCTAAGTAATTTATAAAATAATAAAAAATCAATTAAAGTAAAAATTAAATACGGTATTAAAAATTACAAACAAAATGAGAGATTTTTTTAAATTAATAATGTAATTTAATAAAATATTTATGAAAATTGAGCATACATCAGAAACTATTTGCTGGATTGAAATTCATTAGCAAAAATGCAGCAATCCGTTGCATCATTAGATGAAAATTTACCTAGGATCCCGCATTTGAAGATGCAGTCTGACTGCGATATTTGACTTGGCTGAAGACACAACCAAGTACTACATGATCTAATTCACAGACGGCTATTTAACCATTATTTGTTCCAAACATTGATTAATAATATCAAAGCAATCATACACCTAAAGTCAAAAACAAAATACTTAAAGATAATTGATTTTTCTTTCTAAAGGAAGGATTGGGTTTTTATTATTTTATGGGCAACAAAAGGAGTTTGAATTTCTAGGTATGGATTCTTGCCTCATATATATTATAATATACTAATTTTCCATATCATAACATATTATGTTATAAAATCCTTAGAACAGAATGACAAAATAATAATTTTCCATACTCATGCCTCTATTTTCTTATTTTATTTTTTTTAACATTATAAATCCGCAACATTTATCAAATATTTTTCAATATGATTAAAAAAATCAGAAATCCATAATTTTCATTTATTACAAAGATTTTTATGAAATCCGGTTTGCCAAATGTGAAGTCTGATCCACTTTTATGGCAACTCAACTCTTCCGAAATTTGAATTTTGTACCCGAGGCTAGTCTAATACTTGATAAGTTAATTAACCAAACAGCTGTTCTTTCTTCAAAAAAAGTGAAGCTATATATATATATTTATGATTAATACTAAATAAGAATTACATCTAAAAAACAGTTATCCGTGATGTTAAATTTTAAATTTTTTTGTTGTTTAGTTTGTTTTTTATATTATTGTTTGTTGTTATCAAAGTGAAAACTTATAGTGCTGCTATATTTGTATTTGGAGATTCATTATATGATCTTGGGAATGTTAATAATCTTAATTTACAATAACCAATTAAGATATTTTACAAATCAATTTAGTGTTTCTTTACGTGTTCAATTAATTTAATTTTCTTTTGTTTTTTCAAATCAATTTTTATGGATCAATTATGTTCATGGTCATTAAATTTTAAAATTTATAACTAAATGGTTATAATAAAAAAAATTTATAATATAAAAATTATCAAAATTTTATTTTTTAATTAAAATAAAAATAATCTAAAAATTAATTTTGTAAATGTTATTTCTAATGATATACTTTTCATCTTAACTAATAAATATTTTTATTAATAAAAGAATAATAAATTAAGTATCCCTTTTCTTAAATGGACAATTTAGAAAAGTACTCATGAAAAATAGACCATTAAATGATATCCTTTTTAATCTTTTATATGTTTGAATGTACCAAATACACAAACAAAAAGAGATGAAGAGCTTTAAGAGAATTAATTAAGCAATGACTTCCCACTTTAAGAGAGATGAAATGAATTAGAAGAGGCAGCATCCGTGAATCAAACCACGCAGCACTTGGCTGCGTCTTCGGCCAAGTGGCGTCAAGTTGCGTCTTGAAATGTGGGATTCCAGATAGATTTTCACCCAATGACGGAATGTACTGCTGCATTTTCGTTAATAAACCCTAATACAATAAATAGTTTCTAATATATCATATTTATATAAATATTTTATTAAATTGTATTATTTAAAAAAATCTCCCAAAAAAAAGTGAAATTTTTTTACTATGTACCAATTAAAGTAATAAAAAATACTTATTAATCCTATTTTAAATTTAAAAAATTTCAAAAGTTGCAATAAAAAACAGAAAAAATGAAAGAGAAATGTGTATGAAAATAAAAATAAAAAATTAAAAGTATATTTGATTTTTTGCCGTAAATTTAAATTGTAAAATAAATTAGCATTTATTTTTCTATTTTTTAAAAAATTAATGTAATTTTATTTTTGAGCAAAATAAACAGTATTTGACTTTTACAGTTTATTTGATTTTTTATTTAAATTGATATGAATTATTTAATTTTAATTTTTATAATTAATTAAAAAATTATATAATTATTATTATATTAAAATTTGAGGGGATACTTAAAATAAATTAGAGAGCTCATAGTATATATATATATATTCTAAATCATGCACACCCTTACCTAAACGTGGCTCCGCCACTGAAAATCTCAATGTCTCTCAGCATCTATATAGCAGATGCATGACTAAGATACTGGTCACTGATGCAATAGTAATAAGGTAGCACTATGCTTCCAAAGTTAGAAAATTCAAATATAGAAAGAAAAAAGTGTTCAATATTACAAGAATGAGTAAAATGTAATGAGTTATACCTGAATAACAAGATATCTCATGGGCTGATGAGGAGGACGATGCAGCTCAATTTGCCAAATGTTCTCATAGGATAGATCAAGCTTATACTCTTCATCACCTTCAGTGAAAGAGAAGTATACTTTTCTCATTCCAAATCCAAACTTCACAGAAACATCTGGTACTTTCCATATTATAGAAAACTTTTCTTCTGAAATCTGACAGCCAAGATTCATAGTTAAATGTTCCATGGTATGCAAAAATGTCCTAGGCTTTGGTACAATGTCATGTTCCATGACCGTAGCCTTGAGATGAAATTCACCATAATAAAGACATTTAATATTTGAACAGGAAATAATGTCTTCAGCATCTTCGATGGTTGTGAATTGAACAATAGCATATTTTTTCGGGCCCCTTTTTGTTTCCCTGATCTTGATAGCATATACAGTTCCTTCATGGGTATATAATTCCAGTAAAGCCTTGACTTCTTCTGTAGTCACGGTAGGAGGGAATCCACTAATCCGGACTGTTTTACCCATCCAAGCAACTCTGCAGTCAGAACAGATAAGAAAAGCTCAGACATTGAAAACATAGAAAATCCAAAATTTGCAAAGAAAATGTTGTTCTTGATCAATTTGAAAATAATTAAAGGTTTTCCAATACTGATATCTAATGTGTATCAGGATCACCCAATAAAGAGGTTGAACAACTGTGGAAAGAATCGAAGGATTTCACATACATGGGTGGATTAATTTAGCAGGGTAACCAAATTTATATTAAAAAGAATAGTTTGACCAAAAGCAACATATATTACTCATTTAACAGGAAATGGAAATAGCAATAAAAGAAAGAAACAGATAGAGAGAAGAGAGACTGATAGTTCAGAAAAGTAAAAACAAGAACTGAATTTTACAACATTAAAAACCAAATCACGGGCGACACAACAATGGAACTAAAAAAACAATTTGCCGCCAAGAGTGAGCACCCATAGAAAGAAACCGAGAGCAAATATCACAGAAGTTTATAATTAAATTTGCATTATGCTTAATAATGCGCATGATAAATCACCATACAAACTACAGACAAGAAAATAGTAAAAGAAGGAACTTGATAGATCATACTAAAGATTTAGAATCCTTTACCACAAAACCACTGCTCAGTTCTTCAAAGTTCAAATCTTCACTCGTTCAAAAAAGAAAATACCGCAGAGAAACAAAACAAGGTCTCTTTTCGAGTCAAGTTAAGTCCATGCTTCATTTATTATTCAATCGTTGCTTCATCATGAGAATAAAGGTCGTGATTCCCTCCATCGCAGCCATGCACACTTACTGTAGTGACGCGTTATCATGACGCATTTGCCTTACAGCATCTCAGACATCTACTTTTTTTTTTCCAACTCAGACATCTACTTTGGCAACCAACCCTTTTAACACTTTAATTTTCTGTTAAAACGAATAAAAATTAATTGTTTTTTTTTTTAAATTTGCAAAATTCAAATAATTTTTTTGTTCAGGTTGAATTTGAGGAATTAAGTTGGGAGCTAGAGATAAGGTTCATATCCTTCTGAGCCGTAGAAATGACAATTTTATTTTTAATAATTTAATTGATAAAATAATAATTTTATATTTTAAAACTAAAAGGAATTTAACTCTTTTATACTAAGTGATATCATATGCAAATTCGCACTTTTTATCGTTTGTGAGTATCTTATCTCCTTTTCCACTCAAATTATCTTTCTTTTTCTTTTCTTTTTTTTTTTTTGGTGCTATCAGTAATAATAGCCTAACACAAAATAAAAACTAATTAATGCCCTACAATTAGACATCTAAATGTTACTTCCGGTATACTAGTGGGTTTCGAATTCAAGTTCCGTTTTTTTTCTTTTTTCCTCTAAAAAATAAGTAATGTGATAGGGTTGAGGGATAAATTCAGGATTTTGAAAAATAAAAATTGAAGGAAATTGTAAAGTAAAAAATTTGAAGAGTGAAAACGTAATTTTATAGGTTAGAGTGGATTTAAACTTGCTCAATAAGTTATGGTCAATAACGATAGTAGTAATGGTCCCACTCAAACTTGCTCAATAAGTTGTTCTTGGGAAATTCCGGTTTTTATAATAATGGTCCCACTCAAACTTGCTCAATAAGTTGCTCTTGGGGAATTCCGGTTTTTATAGTTATGGTCCCACTAAACTTGATCCATAAGTTGTCGGTAATTATCCAATATGCACCATCCTAGGTAAACCCTTTTATAGAATTAGCGGTTTTTCAGTATTTGGTTACAGCACATCATGGGAAAATTTATTCTTTTTTTTGCTTGACTTTGCTAAATTACTTAAATTGAGTGACTTAAACATGCTTATAAATAAAATATATTTTTTAGCTTGATCAATATACCCTCAAAGTCATTTAACCATGTATTTTAATGAAGGATGGCTATTATTCTTGAGCTTCTCAATGTGTTTTTGGGCTACAAAAACTTTTTAATTCTTGGAGTTCTGCTTCTGCCACTATTGATCATAGGGTGTATAAAATTACTCATCTTGGAGACTCTTTAGTTGCATGTAAAATCGAATACGCTTTATTAAGAAAACCGATTCATTGTATATAGTAAAATTGCAAATATAATACACCGAATTATGTAAAGTTATTATAGTATGGGAAGAAAGGCTGAATAAAGTTTATTCCAATAACTAAATAATTTGTATTCCATTTATATAGTCTGATTAAGATATAATAAGAAAATTAAATACACTAAATTCGTATTCGGCAAAGTGAATATTTTTTTGTTGAATGTGGCAAAGTTTTTTGGATTATTAAGTCTATGATCAAAGTATCCATAATTCGATATCAGAAATCGGAATAGTATGATATTTAATTCTTTTTTTTTCAAATGGAATACATTGTTATATTTTAAGTTTTGAAATTATCTTAATCTTCTCAATTTTTATTTTTTTAATTGTAAAAAAATATATAAGTAGTCATTTATTGCAGACACAATTTATGGATACAATTTATCAATGTAAATAATACAGAAAATTTGATTTTAGATACGCTATATTACAATTTGAAATTGAATATATCGAATTATATAAACTGATTATATTGTAGAATAAAATCTGAATAAAGTGTATTCCGATAGTTGAATAGACTGGGTTTCATTTAGGCCGAATCATTAAGGTTTAATAAGAAAATTGAATACACTATATTCGCATTAGGGAAAGATAACTTTTTTAAAACCTGAATAGTAATACATTAATATAAAAATTTAATTGTGTTTTTTTCAAATGAATTACATTATTATATTTTAAGATTCGAAATTATCTTAATCTTCTCAATAGATGCTGTATTGGTTTATTAATAATAATATTTAAGAAAAAAATCACTGCATATTTGGATTAAAAATACCAAACTACAATATGTAAGTAACCAAATTTTTAATTTAATAACTACTTTATTTTATTAATTTATATTTTTTATTCACATGTTACAAAAAATGCATTAGAAATAAAATGTAACAAGATACTCGTATAATTAGCAGGACTTATCTTAAATTAATTTTTGATATGATGAGGAATTATTTTTATATATTTTGAAAATAAATTATTTATACCAATTGACTATTTGATAAATAATTGCTGAAATTATTTATTTACTAACATATAACAAAATAATAAGTATTTTAATTTGCACAAAACAAATAGTGTATTCAATTGTTCGAATTGACAAAATTTATTTTTTTAAAAGTGAATAAAATGTATTCAATTATTAGAACATATAATATTCCGTTAGCAGAAATTATATTCATTAAATTCAGCTTTCACTATATTCTCTTACATGTGTTAAAAATGTAGCCGATAAACCGAATTTTTAGAATTTTAGCCAACCAAATTGAATCAAAATTCTAAGATAATAGAATGCAAATCGAACAAAAATTTTTGGGACAATTCGATTGGGTTCACCATAAAATCAAAATTTAAAAATTATGAATATATAAAACGACATCGTTAAAACAGTGTGTTTTGAATAAATATACAAAATGACATAGTTGCTTTTGGTTTGGTTTGATTTTTTTGATTTTAACTAAAGTTTGCTCACTTGAATAACGTTCGGGATTGTGAAACAGAAAAAAAAAAAATTACTTTGCACAGAGTGAATATAGTGTATAAAATTTTACGAGTTCAAAATATTCAGTTAGCATAAATTGAATACAGTAAAGTCAGTTTTCACTATATAATTTAATCCGTTATCAGAGTATAACGTATTCAGTTTCAACAGAAAGAATAGAGTGTATTCAATTTTCAAAATACACTATAATCATTTTATTAGAGACTTAGTAGTCAGTTTTTGAATTCAATTTTTTCTTGCAATTAAGTTTAGCAGGATGGCTATTTTTCATGGGATTGTGAATTGCAGAGTCAAAAACTTTTCAAGTTCTACTATCCTAAATTCCTGCTTCTATGGCTAGTAAAGAATATAGGGTGGATAAAGTTACTCATACATTAGGCACTGACTAGTGTCTAGCAAATATATTAGATCGGATAGTAATATAGAAAAATAAGATTAAAACCCTAAATATCGAGCCTAAGGGAACATGAATTGCTAAGCCAAATATCTATAGGTGAGTGAAATTAATCTGAGATTATTTTCCAAATTTTTTTATTTTAAATACAAGGACTAAACTAGATGTAAACTAACAATAAAGCAAAATAAAAATTAAAATTAAACTAACATTAATTAAAGATAATAACTAAAATACTTTTATTGAAGGACTTTTCAGCTCAATTGGTCATGCATATAACTTAGTTAAAGATAATGTAGTTGATTATGGAAAACTGGCAATAAATTTAGATAACTTTTCAGAATATCTTTCTGAGCATCAAGTTTTCTTACTCAGAACAATTCAATACTCAGCATAAAAATCGAGTGTATAAACTCCTAAATATCTGTCAAGCCCTTTCTCAAGAAATCTCACTTCAATTCATTCTTAATTCACCTCTTCATAACCTTAATTCACCTAAAGTCAATACAAAGTTATCGCATTTTTTTAGAAAATAACCATGCATCAATTTAAATGAGTTAACAATGAACATACATACCTTAAGTCAATATTGCATTTGATCATTAACCATTTCTCAACAAATCAACAATCAAAGTAAACGTTACTCATGATAAGGATTTTTGCTCGAGAATTAAGAAATAACCAACTGACATTTAATTAAAGAACAAACTAAGTCATTACATAAAGAAATATGAGGGTTCAAGTTCCCTCAGCAAAAGAAAATGAAATATTCACTCATTGTCATAAAACTTAAACAAAAATAAGATAAAGGAACAATACATATAAAACCCTTCAGTTGTTCTTGAAGTTTCTTCAGAACTCTTCAATCATAGCTTTCAAATTCTAAGTGAAAAACTAAACTAAAGATTATGAATTACGTAAAGAATTACGCTCTCCCTCTCCTGGTGTTTCTTGCTCCTTTTATAGCTTGAAAAGAAGAATTAAAATCAACTTCTACTTCCTATTTTGCAAGACTTCCAATTGTAACAAAAGACTTCCTATTTAGTGAATAAAAGAATCCAATCACAGATAGGATTTGATAAACTTGGAAGAGTGTAATTCCAATCAACCAAGCATGCTAAGTTGAATTGCCTTACTCGATAGAGTGATTTTTCACTCTACCGATTACTTTGTTCCATAAGTCACTCCACGGAGTGACTACCCTTTGAACTTAATGATTAAAGCTCTTATATTGTAAAACCTTCCCAAAGCCAAAGTTTCAATTAAGTCCTTCAAATTTTCTTCTTTTTTCTTCAATTAGGCCCCTAAAAATACCAAAATACTTAATTAAACTAATAAAATACCAATTAAAGAAATTAACCAATAAAATAACTAAATTAACATAAAAAAGACATAAAAATACATTAAACACATGTTAATAACATAGTTAAATTCATATTTATCAAATACCCCATACTTATCCTTTACTCGCCCCCGAGCAAATCTGAACAAATTAATTTCTCAGAATAATCAAACTCTAACTCAGACTTATACAATTCAAAACCCAATTCAACAATTAACAAGAACACTTAATAAAATTCTGGCTAAAATAAACTCAAACAAGGAAATAAAAATCAGTTTCCATGTGTATGCAAGACCAAAATAGTTTAAAGAAATTTTCAAAATTAAATCACCAATGCAATTCATAATCAAGCTCTAGAATTGATGTACACTAAGTATACATATGGTTTCACACTTGAAACTCTAGAAACACCATAAGCCTCTCCTTTAGCACCAGAACCCGAAGGCCATCTTCACTAAATAACTCAAAACAAATAATAGAATCATTTAGATCTTAATTAGGTTGTAATGGGGTTAAGGGATTGGTTATCAAAGAATAGTTAAAAGATAATCAAAGAGAAATAGCCACTCTATACTTGAATAAATTCTGTTACTAAAAATTGCAAACTATTAATCATAATTCATTTTTCATGCTTGCCTACTCACCACTTTTTAAACATTGAACATTCACGGACAGAAGCAATAAAACTGAAATTCCTCTTACTTAATTTCTTACTTTTGAGAAGTCATAATTTCTTTCTCTTGTAAATACCTCATACTTAATAATTTGCCATATATGCTAGCTTTTATTTCTTTTTCTTTTTCTTTTTTCTTTTTTTTTTAAGATTAGCTTATTTTTCTAGCAATTAACAATAGCGTGGGTGAACAAAGGCATTACACAACTACTTGACTTCTTCTCATAATTCTTGCCCTCAAAGGTACAACTATTTTCATTTCACTTAATTGAAATGCCCAATAAATTCAAATTCATCCAAATCTAGAGTGGCTAATTCTAGAGGGTAGATAAAGGTTTTTAGGCTATATGGTTAATAAATGAGTGTAGAAAGAAAAAAATATGATACGCTTTAAGCACATCTCATTAAGCTCAAATTTGCTAAAAGAGGTTAATTATATAAAAAAAGGTGGAAAAATAGTCTTTTAATTAGATCAAAAAAATTTGCCTAGATCACTTTCTAAGCTGTTTGAGTTGTTTTTATGCTGTGAAGGGTGATGAGGAAGGTTCTAGTATCCTAAAATTCCTTGCTCAACTATTTCAATATACTGATTTTTCTTTTATTTAAAACTGGTCTTTTAGTGCTCATAATGTGGAAACTTGTAATTATAAACCAAATTGAGTGTTAAACTGGCATAAAATTTAATTAAAAAGCCAATTTGCTTTATTGTTAAACTAAAGTTCTGACTCATACACATTCTAAATTTGAGTTCAATTTGTTTAATTTTTGAGAAAAATTGGGGCAAACTAAACTTTATGTAAGTTGTGACAAAGTGAACTAACTATAACACTAGCATGCAAACTACAAACCATCTAAACAACTAAAAGAAAAATAGAACAACTAACACAAAGTAACTAAAACAATTCATAGGTAAGAAGAAAAAACTTCCTTGAATTTCTAAATTCAAAACCACATTCAGCTGTATTTTATCCCTCTCTTTAAAATTTTGTTGTCCTCAGCAAAGTTGAGCTTTGATGTATGTGGGAGTAACAATATTCCTTGTTCCCGTAGGGGCCCCTATACAAGTCTCACCAAGACTTATGTTTCTCTGAAGAACTGGATGCTTCATTTTTTCATGTCCTTTTAAGGCCACTGCATACATAACAAAAACACAACTTACATCCAATGAAATTTAAAGCTCAATTAAATCTCTAATATAAATATATGAGATGAAATACCAATTATGTCTCATGGTAAATGCAGTATCTGAGGTGGAAAATAGATGCAATTTAAGTGTAAGGTTGAAATTAAAGAAGGAAATAAAATTGGTGCGATGAATTAAAATTAGGCATATAATTAAACTTAGTCATTTAGCCATTTTACTGAACATGTTGTGTGCACAACTTTACTAAGCTATAACTAATGAAATTTTAATTGTCTTAAACCCAAATTGATATATATACGATCTATTACAAGCATTTAATGCAACTATGACCATAAAAAGCACAAAAAGAATCATAAACAAGGCAAAACATTAAGCCAAAGTAACTACGTAACTAAACTTTTTGTAAAAGGAAAAATATAAATGCCAATTGAATTAAAGAAACATTAAAGCTAAATTAAACTTATTTGATCAATTTGATGATGCATAAAGTATATTTAATAGCAATTAAAGCACTTGGTGGAGTGATTTTGCAAAAGAAAGAAAGAAGTACAAAAACTAGGCAAAATTCTAAGGTGCGGTGGAGTATGTGAGGGAATGGGGCATTTAGAAAGCAAACTGGGCATTTAAAGGATGCACCACTCAGTGGAGTGATCCTTCACTCTACTGGGTGATGCTTCATTGGAATGCCAATGGTCATAATTTTTTTAAGTGACTCACAGGTAAAAACCCATTCCATCGGTTGGAATTCCACTCGGTGGAGTGGGTTTTTACTCCACAAAGTGACAAGCTCCTATAACAAAATCAAGCAAAAAACATACTGCTAACAACTCCCATACTGCAAAATTTGAACATTCAACTCAAAATTTCACCTAATTAACATTTAATTATCAATAATTTTCCCTCCAATTAAGATTAATATCTCTCCTAACCAAGTCTTCTAATTTCACCAATTTAATCAAAATAAGTGCCACCTTTTACAAGAAAAACTCTAATGCCTATTATAAATGAAATTTCCTTGTCTGCATAGATATTGCCATTGATATAACATATTCAAACTGTATTATAAACATGAAGTATGAATTCCCTTTTATTTATACATAAAACACTATACAACACTCACAAAGTAGGTTTAAGTAAATTTTATGTCCCTTTGACTGACATCCTAAAATCAATATGAGCTCTTTAATGATCCTAAAAGAACATGCTAATTTAAGTTATGACAATTAAGCACAAATTCATTAGAAGTAGCTTCTTTTTTCAACCTCTCATGAATTGACAGACACAAACACGGTATACTCAAGAAAACACAAAACACATGCATTGAACTATAAAAGTTTATTAAATTAAATTAAAGTTAGGATAGAAAAATATTAAAAATAAAACACAACTAATAATAAAAAAAATTATGAAAATCTAAAGAGAAGGGTTAGAGAAGTTTTGGTATCTTTAGATATAAAAATGGTAAAATATTTCAGGTTAAAGGTCAGTCAGCTGAGAAAAATGAGGGCAAAAGGTAAAAGTCTACGGTCTGTGAGTCATTGTTGACTTACAAACCAAGTCTGTGAGTGAAGCTCGTGAGTCATTATCAAAGTGCATTTTAAACCCAAAAAACAGAAAAAATTGGTGGGAGAAAATAACTCTTAACATATATCCCATTTTTGGGATATTTATGGCTTTTCTTAGCCATTAAGTCCCTCTTTCTCCTCCTTTTTACTTCTTGTTCGTCCTTTTTCTTTTCTTTCTTTCTTATTCTTCTTCTTCTCCCATGAAAAATAAGAAATTTTAACTTCAAAAAATTTTAAAAAATCATATAAAATATAAAAAAATCATAGAGCATCGAAATTTTATCCTATGATGGAACCGACATTGAAGGTAATATTCTCGAGCCCTTAAAGGCCCATAAATTTAATATTTAATTTTAATTAATTATGTAAATAATATTTTTTAGTTTATTGTCTTGTTAATTTTATAGATCTACGCTAATATGTTGTTAATTTCTCTTATTTGTAATTAATTGTTAATTAAATGTAAATTTACTAACTAACTTTGTCAATTAATTTATTATATTAGCTAATAAATTAATTATTTTATCATATAATTTGATGAGTATATGTTAAGTTAATTTTATTATTTTATTAATTTTGTTAATTATTTGTTTTATTATATTAATTTGTCAATTAACTTAATATATTAGGCTACTTGCTAATTAATGGTTTTATTGTTAATTTGTTAAATATATTGGTTTAATTAAATTATTTTTTTATTTGATTATCCCTTTTATAATATATTTTAATTATTTTTTTTATAATTTATTTAAGGTTTTTTTTGTAGATTTTTTTGGGTCAAAAAATGGTTTTTAATTAGTTCCTGCATAAATAGATTTTGTCAGATCCTTTAGCGATGGTCTCATGTTCCCGTCGCTAACAAAATTTTTCTTTGAATTTATATTTCTTGTTACTATGGACCTTTAGCGACAGGGTTTATGGCGATACTGAAACACTCCCATCGCTAAAAGTCTCAGCTACGCCGCTCATTCCATCACCCATGCCTCACATTCCTTTTGTTTTTTTTTTTTTTTACCTCTTTGGCTTGCATTGTTCATGGATCCATTTCCATTTTTTCGTTTCTTTTCATTTTACTATATTAATTATTATTTTGGTTCTTTAATATTATTAATCATTAATTTGTTGTTTTATTTAATTTATGACTTGATGTTATTAATATTTTCTTTGTATTGTTTAATTCACTGATTTTAATTTGTTAATATACTTTTAATAAGAATATCTTTATTAATATTATATTTTAGATCTTCTTTTTGTTAATTAACTTAATTAATTAATATTTGTGATAAATTGATTATGCCAATTTATCATTTTTCTCTAATTTATAATATGTTTTAATTATTATTTATTTTATTGATGTTATTTTATTTATTTAAGCTTATTTAATTAGTTCAATTGATTAAAATTTCTAATTTAATTGTCAAGTAGTCTATTTATATATTTATGCAATATTTAATTTATTTAATTCAAGTCATATTTTTTTATTTTTAATGATAATATTTATGAGTATTCTTATTAATATTATCATTAATGCTTTTATTTCATATAGATTATGTTCATATAATTTATCAATTTATCTTATGTATTCAATTATTGTATTTAATTTTGCATTTAATTCATTACTAACTTTTATTGTTTTTCATGCCACATTTTAATATGTGTGCTCCCATTTCGGGTCGAGTTGGAAAGCCGAAGTGGTTAGCTTAGGAGTTCCTTTAATTTCCTATTTATCATTATTTTGAGCATGTATTTAATTTTCCTTTTACTTCCCGCAAATATGCAATAGCTAGTAAAAAATAGTTTTTTACACACTTTAATTAAAAATGATACTAAAATATTTCTACTTAATTAATTGGATTTTTCTCATAAAATGGACCAATATCCTCTTTTATTCCAAAAATCACACAAAAAAAGTTTATAAATATACATGAGGGAATCAATGTTCCCAATTCAACCAATGGCTCGATTTATGCATGTCATCCTTATTATTATTTTAATGCCCTTTTTATTGTAAATAAATGATTTTTCAACGATAAGTTGAAAAAAAAACTCACTAAATGATTTTATACAAATTTGAGTGAAATTTTTCTATAATAAAAAGGACTAATGTCCCGATTTTTACCTAAAAAATGGCATGTAAATTAAGAAATTTTTCTTTATAAACACAAAGGATTTTCTACCTTAAAATTGACTAATTATCACGATTCTTTTCCAAAACCATGAGGGATCAATTATTCCATTTTTTATCCAAACAAATACCTAAAATGCTACCTTTTTGTAAATTTGCATCCGAGGTCCAACGTCCTCATCAAAATTAACATTATAAATTAACTTCCCGATTTATGCATGATTTATCCTCACATGTATTTTTTAAATGTTTTCAATACCCTGGTTTACAGCTTTCATGTGCATGCTTTACCGCTTTTCAACATGCTTGAGTGCACTTTTATTCTTTAGCATAATAATTTGTGTAAGAAAATAGATGAAATATATTAGTCACTAAAACTTGTTTATATAATATAACATTAACTAAAGGTATAAATGAGAGTGAGGTCATAAACTATCTCTGATTTCGATCTCATAAGGTTAGAACTTATTTTTTAATATTTGATTAGGTGGCAACTTCATGATACCTACCTTGTATACCCAGCAGACGCTCTATTAGATTGATCGCCAATAATGAATAGGGATACCCAAGCCATTTTGAAGCCCGAGGTATCACGAATTGGGTTAAATCCCTATCCATTGTGAAGCGACCGGCCTTTATAAGTTAAATAAACCTTGATCTGATCTCAAATCCTAAAAGCAGCTTTCAAGAGCAAGTCGGATGCCTACGGGATTCGGTGCACGTCATAATGGTGACTCTACTGGGGACCATAAGATTTTTCTCTGAAAGTATCTTTAGTTAATTTAATATAAATGAGTTTAAAGATTAAAATATTTTATCTCTTTTCTAAAAATTGCATTGCATTTATGCTAGAGCCTTAGAATTAAGTTAGACATCCTTCTTTCGGCCCTGGTGCATTCCCAAAGCACGATCCTATGTTCACTTAATGTAGGAAAGTGTTAGAGAGGATCGCCAGCCCAATTCTAGAACCTTTTAGTATATCAAATGGTGATCCAATTGGTTGTTATGCTCGTGATGAGCTAGATCCATTGAAATGGACCACATTTGGGTAGCCCTAAAGCTGTATCACCAAACTCAAGCCTATGTAATAGCATAGATACTTCTACTAGGGGCATAGGCCATAATACATTGTTTATGATGTGGCCTTTTATGTATTAAATAAATCCTAATAAACTCAGATGTCTACTCATCAAAGGCTTTCATACCCCAGTGGATGCATTTCAGTTTATTTGGATTATTTAAATATATAATTACCAAAATCCATTCGTATGCACTTTAAATAAAGAAAGGTTATGCTATCAATTTTCTACCGTACACCATACATGTTCATTAGATTCCCTATTAATCTATGAGCTAATCACACCTAGGAAAAAGATCGCACGACCTTCTGTATAGGAGCAATAAGGTTGGAAGCATTTATTTCTTTTTTCTATATGTGGTTGTCCATACTGCATACACACACACACATGTGCATTTTTAATAGATTGTAAATTAACAATAATAACTAACAAAATATGCATGTCTTGTGTGTATAGATGATGTTCACTTTAGTACGGCCTGCTGGATATCAACCTTTAACACCTTCTATTGCACAGGGAGAATTAACAATTTTACCCAATGAGTAGAGAAAGGATAAGGGTGTTACTCCTGAGGAGGATCTCACCTTTAAGAAGGAAGCAGAGCCTGCAGTTACTCAGACCCCATGAAGAAAATCACCTAGAATGGAAGATATAATTTTAAAAATGATGGAAAAGAAGATAAAGGCCTTATCTTGGGTTTTATCAGCTAGTAGGGGAATGAACCTTAAAGATAGAGATTTGAAAGGAGATAAGTTGCATATGAGGTTTAAAATGCCAAACTTTCCTCGATTTGATGGTACTTCTGACCCTTCTACACATATCAAGCAATATACATTGATCATAAAAGGGAAAACCTCAATGAAAAAAATAAAATATGGAGTATTTTTACCTCAATCTGACAAACTCTACCATCGATTGGTACCATAAGTTAGATCAAAAAATCAAGGAGGATTAAAATCTATTAATAGAAGAGTTTATAAAATAATATGACTATAACATAAGATTAAAAGTGGCCCTAAAAGATATAGAGTTGCTACATCATAAACCTAAAAATGCCTTCCATAAGTACCTTACCTGATAAAGAAATAGAGTGATGGAAATTAAGAGGAAGCTAAAGATTGCCGATTAGATCAGTTTATTTATAAGGAATGCTAATCCCTACCTAAGAGATGGGCTCAAGATGAAAGGATTAAAGGATTAGAAATCTCTCGAGGACATAGCCATTGAAGTTGAGGTCAATTACTTGGAGAGGATTAGTTTTATGAACTTGGGTTCTGGTAAGAATGATGAAAGCCACAATAACAATAGGGGAAATAGTGATAGGACCTCAAGAGTTTTACCTACAGGAATAGTCCAACGGCATTATTCAGACCTGGGTAGGCCTTTATCTTGGTGTCTCGCTCGTTTTACAAATAAAGGGAAATTACAGCCCTTACCACCAATGTCTGCTAAAAATCTGAGGAAACCAGGGTATATGGTTGATTGGTATTGTAACTATTATTAGCATGCAGGACACGAGATTGATTATTTTCTAACTTCGAGGGATTGTATTCAGGACCTAATTGACACCCATCAGATACCAGATCTAGAAAGAGAAAATAAGATGGGGAGAGGCTGCAATAATGTGTGACCATCCATGTTGGGGTTTGACTTGAGTTCGCTAGAATGGTATATTCCTTTAGCCTCATATGGCATGTAAATATTTAGCCATCACTCGCTCAGTTACAATGATAAGAGTTGCAAGATGTAAATATCATCACCAATCTTAGAGATACCATGCAGAGATAGGAGAGCCTGGGATGCTGAAAAACTTTTTCCTATATGCACCTACAACAGAGAAGATATAATATAGGCCATCTTTTTTATAATGTAAAATGTGTCTCTAAACAATGTATATGTTTCTCCAATTGTGTTAATAATATGAGCTTTTATGTATACAATGTATTATTTTTTGTATCATACATAACAATAATTATAGCTTGTCTCTAAGAAATAAATTCAATAAATATTGTTCTACTCAATCTCAAGCGTAGAGACACTTTGAGTGCATCCTATGGTTCCTGAGATGAGTCTTGAGGAGACAGAATAAAAACAACTATATTTTCACCTAAACCTGCAAAGGCACTCCATGAGATGACAAAAATATTACAACATCCTATTCCTATCTTTCCAAATAGCAAACTTAACCAAAAAGAGAGCCTAAACATCAAGCCCGACTTTTCTAAACTGGCTCATCCAAAATTCTAAGAGAACCTGTAAGGATTAACTTATAATAGGAGTCCGATGCACATAAGATGTCACCTCCTGAGATTAAATTAAATCTATGTTATTGTATTACATGTCTGATCATAACTATTGTTATTGCCATATGATGTATGTAAATAGGAATACATGCATAAGTTGGGCATAAGAATATGGTTAACCTATTAATAGAAATATATAACATGTGTAAAGACACATGCTAGGGTGGGCATAATTCCAAGGCATTGACGGTAACCCCTCACATGGAAAAGACTTATTTCACCATTTTTAAATGTTGAAGTCATCATATGCTATATGCAAACTGTAAAAAGGGTGGATTATCTTTGGTAGGGGTAAGCATAGACCGGTTAACCAGTGCATGAGCAAAAAAATCAACCAGTCCATTAATATCGATTTTTTAAAATTACTAACCATTAACCAATCTATTACATTGGGTTAACCAGTCCATCGATTTTGATTTTTTGATTTGGTTAACCAATATTTTTCAGTTAACCATTAAAATTTATTACATAAAAATATAAAAAAATTAGACAAAATTCAATTTAATTTCAAATGTACAAATTAATTTAATATAAAAATTACAAAACAAACATAATTTACTAGCCAAAATTTATATTCTATAAATTAATAGCTAATATTATAAAATAGATTTGATATTTGTTGAAAATTAATATGCTTGATTCTAAATCAAATAAAATTTTGGATAATATTAAATGTTATAACATAAACTTTAAAATATAAAAAATATAATTAAATGCTATTAAGTAAAATATGAACACCAATATATAATAAAAAAATAACATATATAAAAGTTAATCGAATAATATATATAAATATTACTATATAATTAAAGAAAATGACATAAAACAAATTAGTTTAAAGTATTATATAAATTTTGTAGAAAAAAATGAAAAATTAAGGTATAAAAATAAAAATATATTTTAAATATATTTTAAAGTATTATTTCATATAAATTTTAGAGAGAAATAGAAATATATATATATATATATATATATATATATATATATATATATATATATATATATATATAACGTAATCATTAACCAAAAATGTAAAAATTAAAAACTGTAACCCAATCCATCGGATCGGTTAACCATAAAAATTGGTTCGATTCGATTTTATAGTTAACCATATTTTTTATTATTTTTGCTCACCCCTAATCTTGAGCAAGAACAATATGGACTATTTTGCCAAGACAATAAGAGAGTTCAGAGAGAAGATAAGGTAGAAAAAACTATCCTGAAGACCAGGAGTGTAACACCCTTATCACTCCGGTTTAACTGAACAGTGTGCGCAAACTGGTAAATTTTTTTTAACTTTTAACTAACATTAATGCTTAATATTATAAATTTAACTTAGGTGTTCAATGACCTATAATTGTCCCGGGTTACTATTCATTTAACAAAAATTTTGACATTATAAAGGCTGTATTTCTAACTAGCCCCCTGAAAAACAGACAAATCACAGCCTCTCAGAGGCACAACACTTCTAATAAAAACATCTCATTCTTCAAAACTCCCATCAATCCACCATTAAGTCATAAATATATCATATCCACACACACAAATAAAGATCTGCATATCTTTATATAATCATGTATTTATACATAACTGTCTATTTATATACATGCCAAAACCTACTTCAGCTATTCAACAAAAATAACTTCTCTTAGTTGTGCATTACTGCTCCTCCAGCTCGGTACCTACATGCAGCAGAACTACATGCTGAGCATAAATTATGCCCAGTGGTGATTAACAATCCTAATACTTTCTTTAGCAAAGTTTATTTCTCTATTATGATACGATTATATAATTAAATTCTCAAAGTAAATACAATTAAACACATTTTATTCAAAATCAAGGAAAACAGTTTGTTTTCTATACCATTTACTCTTACTCTTATTTATTACTTAACTTTTGGCAAATTTTCAATTTAGTCCTTAAAATATTACTTAATTATAAAAATATCCTTTTTGTCTCAATATTTACAAATTTTCATTATAGTCTTTTATTTTCATTTTTATTATACAATTTCTTCCATTATTTATCGTTTATTCTTTATTTTATCATTTTTGGGTAAAATTACACTTTAGTCCCTATACCATGGAAACTTTATCTTTTGACACTGTTAGGCCTCCAAAATTACCATTTTGTCCTTGTTAACTATTTCTTACTTATTTTTACTCATTAATTACCCACTTTGGCAAAATTATCATTTTGCGCCAAAACTTTTATTCTCTTTCATTTACGTCCTTTTTCCACTTAAAACTTTATTTTTATCTTTCTTTTCACTTCTTTTAACTTATTTTCACATTCATGCCACTAGTAGAGTACCGACATAAATTCTCAGACTGGATACTCGGGACGTGAACCCCATGGGCCACATATAGACTGAAAAATGATATTAAATATCACTTTTTCACAGAACAAATATCAGATACAGATAGAAGCCATAGAGATCAGTGATCCTACCATAGCAAAGCAAGTTGCCATGACTTGCACCGTTGTACAAATGTCCCTATGGCTAGCTAATTATATCCTGAGCTAGGCTTTTACTGCCAGACTATTTCTAATGGCATAATTTCACAAAAATTTCAATCAAATTTTTACTTTCTTATTATTTCATTATTTAATTATGCTTGCTTTACTTATTAATTATTCTTTTCAATTTCTTTACATAATTTGTGAATTATTCTACCATAATCCACCAAAATTATTCACTTTCTCATCAAATTACACATTACTTCATATTAACTCAAAAATTCCATTACTTACATGATTGAGATTTTATCTCTAAAATATTCATTAAATTTCTATAAATTCCACAAAAATTCTTAAGCATGTTATTTCATTTCTACTATGATTTTAAAGCACAATTTCATTAAAATTTACAAAATAAACCTTAGTTTTCTTTAATGTTTCATTCGGCCAACAAAGAACCTACACCATACATTTACTTAACAATTCATTTAAGCATTTAAACACACTTGTTTAAAGTCTCATAGCACTAATCTACCATTACTTTCAATTAAACATCATTTTATCATATTTACCCTAAGTTACCTAAAGATTACTTAACCAAAATCAAAGGAAATATTAAGATTTATTAGTCACTAACCTTTCTTCCTTGCTCTAGGTTGCCTAAGCTTCCTTTTCCTTGCCTTTAGCCTTGGAAGCTTGCACTTCTCTTTGAATTCCTATAAAGGCCGAAACACTAACACATCAAAACTCTACTTTTTTGACCTTAAATTCTAAAATTGACATCAAAAATGAAATCTAGGCACCCAAAAATACTAGTAGGCACCTTGAAAAGAATTTTAAATCATTGGTTTCACTTACCTCAAATGAAACCCTAAATTCTCTCTCTTGATTTCTCTTGATTTACTTTCTTTTTTTTTTTAAGAGAAGAGGGCATAAAACTCAACTAGAGAGGTGGAAATTACTATCTTAAGGCTAAATTTAGTGTGAGATGGAGAGAGGAGGAAAGGAAGCTCAAGCAAAAATGGTGGAAGGAGTTTGGCCAAAAGGAAGAGGTGGAGAGGAAGAAGAAGGTACTGGGTTTTTTCAGATTTTTCCCTTTATATAGGCCTAGATTTTTGAGTGAAATGGGCTTGGGTTATGTTAGTGGGCTTAATTAATTAATTCAAGCCCATTAACAACCTAATTCAAATCCCTAATTGATTTTTCTCCTTTCCTCACTCCAAATTTGATTCCAAAATTCTTATCATGTTGAAAATAGGTAGTACACAAAATTTTAGCTCAATCGGAGTCCATTACTGGTCCGATTCGATAACTGTCGACATCGCCAAAAAATTTATTTTTTTACACCAAAATATTCTACATAAAATTTCATTGAGAACTACAAAATCTGGCAATTTTTAGAGTTCATTTGCTATTTTTAAAAATTTATGCAAAATCAAGCTGCCTTCCTTACTAGGAAAATTGACTTGCTACTTTTTCGTATTTTTGACTTTCGGAGGCCTATTTGACCTCGATTTTACTTTAAATTTCAACCTGGAACTCACTATGACCAATACTTTCCGATAATCAAATAAAATATTTTTCACTTTCGGGTCCGATTTACGGTCCGGATGTACTATTAACCATCGAAATTTACTGTTCACGGCTAGGCCATTACAAAGAGCATTGAGGATAACATGTGAGGATCATCTACCAGAATGAATTCTAGGAGGAGTCGTCTAACCACCTATAGTGTAGGACATGCATTTCATATGTACATTCTTGTATACATTCTTGTACATGTTGCATGCAACTTTTGTATATTTTATAGTCTACATAACCTTGCAAGTAAGGTGAAAGCATGCTCTACTGCTCTTGTTTTAATTGCCTTCATATGCAATAACCTTAAGACTCAAGGATTTCTCATGTCAGCATAATAGCTTTCGCAACGCCGTTCTTTTACCAATTTTAGAAAGTATTCCTAACTTAATTTATATATCCAAGATTCTAACATAATTTTTCTTTTACAGAATTGATGATCATCATCTCCATAGTGCGTTCAAGATGGCCATAGCTTCATCCTATTCCAATTTTCAGGGAGTATTTCTAGCTCAATTTATCTTGCCAAGCTGTGCCTAAGTTTTTGACATAGCTTTCTTTTAATTTACTAGTTCGAGGATCATTGCCTCCCTAATGGGAAGAAAAGCCATGACACTGTTTTTTTTATTAAGAATGATTTTAGGGTTGCTACCTCTCCACCATATTTAGGATGACTATTGCAGCACCATCCATTTGTCAATCTAAGGAAAGTACCTCCCCATTAAAATAACTTAGGCCTCAAGCCTAATTTTCCTCGTCAATTTATATCTCAGGGTTCTCATATAACCATTTTTACCAGTTTCAGGCTCGAGAACCACCTCCATTTCCTGAACGAGAATTTGAGGATCATTATTTCCCTTGTTCATTTAAGACAATTGCAGCAACATCATCCCTTTTGCCAAATTCAATTCAAGGGTCATTGCCTCCTTGATCCATTCATGGTGACTACCATAACATAGCCCTTCTCTTAAATACAGGGAGTATTTTCAATTGAAATAATATGTATATTAAGTTTAATGTGTCTTGTTTTTTGTCAAAAATTTTAATGTAATTACTTCTTATTAATTTACTTTCAATTTTAGATTTTACTTCATCCAAGTAATTCTCAACTGTGATTGGGTTTGACCCTAATTTTAGAAATTTGTGTTTCATTCAAACATGAGCTGAATAAGAGGTAGGCATGTTTTATCTCTATCTGCTAGATTGCATAAAAACCTTCGCTATACCATTCAATTTCTAAACCTTGAGCACCTCGGGCCGATTTTAAAATTAAGAAAAAAAATTGTTTGCAAATGAGGGGATTGGGTAAAACTCAGTAACAGTACTAGATCATTTCTGATTACACATCAAAGCGACCCCAGGATGAGATAAAATCTAAAAAATAATTCAGGCAACCCTTTTGTATACAGCTCTGTAAATGACTCTTCCTACCTAGATTTCATAACCGTTTGCTAGCCCCTTGAGCTTTTATTTCAAGCATGCTGAATGCATGCTCATTTTCTTGTCACACATCAAAATAATCCCTTAACCCAAAAATGATTTTTGGCTTCCCCTTAAGAATATGATCACCATGGAAAAACTGATTGCGCAATTTAAAAAAGAAGGGGAATTATTCTCTGCCAAATTTTTGTATGAATTTCATTTGTAGGAAGTTGGATTTTTTAGATGAAACAAACCTAAAAAAGGGAAAAGGAAAAAAAACCCTTGCAAAAAAGAGAAAAAAAATAAGAAAAGAAAGAAGAGACAAAGAAGAAATAAGAAATAAAGGAAATAAAGAAGAAAGGAACGAGAAACCCTTAAAATCAACATTCCAACAAAAAAATGAAAAGGAAAGGGAGACCTTGAGCTATTATCTTACAAACAATCCCCAGTGAGTTAATCACTAAAGCCAAAGTAGCAGAGAAATAGATAGAGAATAGTCTTCCTATCAATTAAGAAAATATAGTGGTCATATTCCTCTAGCAACCTAACCCTTCTTTGATAGCAATCCGCCCAAGCCTAATTTTACAACCCATGTAAGGTCTCCTAATTCTAAGTTCATCGGAGATGACCTTTTAGTAAGATTTGGTACATAATAAAAGGCATATGGTGTTGATTGAGCTTCAAGTGGGAAGCTATAAATGCATTTATGCATTAGAGTTGAATCTCATTGACAAATTCACATCCAAAATTTGATTTTCAAAAATAAAATTCTGTTTTGGCCTTCAACACACATGCACAAAAATTGCTTGATATGCATTGTACTTATGTGTAGGTTCAATAAGCTTCAGTATCAGCATGCCTATTCTTCTGTCCCTCATTGAGAGTGACCCTTTAACTTCTCTTGTTGAGATTAAACTAGTTGAGAATGTGGTCCATTTAGCTTATTCAATGATGAACAAAATTCAAGTTTAAAGCATTTGATGAGTTGCCATTACTTTAAATTTTAGACGCTTTTTGGCGAGCCACTCTATGTACACATCACTCCTTGAAACATCTGTTACACATTGCTCACATATATGATTGTGTGTACACACATGAATTTTGTACATATGTTGCCCATATGTAATTTCTTGCACCTACTCACGCAAGTAATTTCTTTCAAGGAAATGAAAAGGGGCTCTACGTATCTAAGTTGATCGTGGAACAACTTCAAACAATGGCTAAATAGATAAGAACAAATTTTCCATGAGAAAAATCATAAAAGAGGAGTATCTCAAAAAGTGAGGTCATTTATACATGTCGTGCTAGAAGCAATTTTAATGGAACGATTATCTCGCTCGAAGTCAAAATCCTGAGGAGGTGAGGATCATGCAAATCCATAAAAAAAATTCCCTTTAAGGAGTTACGATACCAATGCACATCTTCGCTGGGGGTAACTAGGTAAGATTCTTTAACCTCAAAATTCTTCAAATGTACAAAAATTCAAATGTATAAAATTCTTTTTAATCCTAAAAATACAAATGTACAAAGAATACAAATTTTGCAAATTCCTTGACTCAATAAATTTTCAAAGCCTTAAAGTACTTTCAAAATGTAAAATTTTAATGTATGCTCAAACTGTACAAATTCAATATACATTCAAAATGTAAAAACACAACATGCATTCAAATTGTATAAACTCAAAACTTTATAAATTTTAAAAATTCAATTAACAATCAAGCCATGTAAATTTGAAGAATATTTCGAAAGATAAAAAATAGAAAAGAAAAAAAAGTCTCAAATACATTAAAAGCTATAACCATAATAATCACTACTGTCGTAAACAATAGTGTAACACCCTTACTACTACAGTCTTACTGATTTAAGCGATTAGCCGAAATTTTTTTTTTCTTTTCTGAACTTAAAACTTATAATATTAACCCTTTAATTTCTTATTACTTAATTCTTATCCATTATTCATTTTTTAAGTCCATATTGTCGATGACCTATAATTGTCCATTTTTACTATTTATTTTTTAAAAATCCGGCAATATAATGGCTATAAATATAACTAGCCCCCTGAAATACGGATAATTTTCACAACCCCTTAGGGGTACAACAATTTATAAACAAAATATATAATTCAATTACATTCCAATCACACATAGTTCATCCATACAAGCCAACTACATATTTACATATATACAATATATTATAATATTACAGATCAATTCTTAAACTTCAAACATATACACTAATATTCATGCCAATACAAAAATATAACTTATAATCTTTCAAAAATCCTTCATCCACTGTGTACTACTGCTCCAGTTCATCTGTATCTGCATGCGATAAATCCTACATGCTGAGCAATAAATATGCCTAATGAAGACTAATAATCATAGTATTTTCCTACATGCATAATTATACTAATTATGGAAAAATTATCAATTTTTCTTTTCAAAAACTATTTTTTAATATTTTTAACAACCTTTTCAATTCAATAGTAAAACTTTGGTAAACTTTTCATTTTAGTCTTTATTTTTCATTTTTTTACAAAAATACTCTTTTTATACATTAATTACAAAATTGACATTACTTTTTTTTATTTTTACTTCACATTTGAGTTTTGGCATTCAAAACTTCCAATTAGCGCTTATTTTAACTTTTTATGTAAAATTATATTTTACTCCCTGAATTTACAAAAGTTTATTTTTGGACTGTTTGGTCATTAAATTGTCATTTTGCCCTTTATAATCATTTCTTAATTACTTTTACTCATTAAGTTCAACTTTTGGAAAAATTATGATTTTACCCCTAAACTTTTTATTTCTTTTCAATTAGGTCATTTTTCACTTTAAACTTCACTTTAAGCTTTCTTTTTGCACTTTTAACTTATTCGTAACACAATGCCTCTAGTACAATCCCGGTATAAATCTTCAGACCGAATATATGGGATGTGAATCCTATTGGGCCACATACATATTGAGAAATGACCTCAAATGACCTTTTTTTACATAATAGATAACAAAGCAAACAAATACTATGAAAGATCAATGATCTTACCATAGCAAAGCAAGTCGTCATAACTTATCCCACTGTATAGGTGTCCCTATAGCTAGCCAATTATATTTTGAGTTAGATTTTGACTGCCTGACTAATGCTAAGGGCACAAATTCTTTTAATTTCAAATCAGTTTTCATATTTTTAACAGTTTCAATTACTTTTCCAATACAGTACATTGTTAGTCAATGTTTCAGTACTATTTTCATAGTTTGTGAATTATTTCATAGTAATTCACCATTTTCTCATTAATTATAAATTATTTCTCAAAAATTCAATATTTTTGCTTAATACATAACCAAAATTTCATCTCAAAATATTCAATTAATTTCCATAAATTCTATAAAAATTTATGAACATGTAATTACATATTTATAATCATTTTATGGCTTAATTTCATCAAAATACATAAAATACACATTAATTTCTCTAAGGTAACTATTTCGCTAACATAAGAAGTTCACCATATATAGTCTTTTAAATTCATATAAGCTTCCTAAAAGGCTTATTTAAGGTCTAATTACACTAATCTAATGTCAATTTCAAAGTTACACACTTTTCCAAATTTTTCCCTAAGATACATAAAGGAAAATTCATGCAATTTAAGGAAAATAGAAGGATTTATTGGTCACTAACCTTTTTCTTTGGCTTATGTTTGCCTAGACTTCCTTTTCCATTCCCTTTGCCTTGAAAATTTGAAGTTCTCTTTGGAAATCTACCATAGCCTAAATTTAAACCCATCAAAACCTTAATCATTCGATCTCAAATTCTTAAAATAACCATATAAATAAAATTTAGGCACCTAAAAATATTAATGGCACCCTTAAGCAAATTTAAATCCTTGAATTACACACACATCAATTTGATAGCTAACACTTTTTCACTTGATTTTTCTTGATTAACTTCCTCTAATCGAAGGATAAATGCTTAATTAATCATTTAGAGGGGTAGATTTACAACTAAGATTCTTAAATTTAGAAAGAAAAGGGAGAGATTTAAAGAAATTTTGAGAGAGAAAGAGAGACAAAGGTTCGGCTAGGGAAGAAGGAAGAAGGGGCTAATGGAGATGATGAAAGCTGACCAAAATTTCTCTCTTCATCTGATATTTAAGCTGGCTAAATGGGTTGGCCTTTGGTCCAACCCAAACCCAACAATTAAAGCCCAAAAACCCAAAATAAAGCCCATAAAGCTATTCTCCTGTAATTTTCTCTCTTTCTAAATTTAAATCACTCCAATTTCAATTCCATCATTCTTATCATGTTAAAAATAGGTTATACACAAATTTTCAACCCAATCGAAGTCCATTACTGATTTGATTCAATCAAATTGGTTCGATTCAACTAATACCGATATTATTGAAAAATTAACTTTTTTGCAACCAAAATAATCTACACCTCATTTTAGACTTGTATGCAATTTTTGATAATTTTTAGACTTCATTTGCTATTTTAACGGCTTAGTCAAACCTTGATCAACTAGTTAACCTAAAATCAAACCGCTTTATTTTTTATATTTTTTACTTTTGGAGGCCTATTTGATCTCAAATTCACTTCAAATTTCAATCTCGGACTGCCCGTGATCAATATTTTCTACTAGTAAAATCAAATATTTTTTACCTCCAGGTGTACTTTTCATTCTAGAAATACTATTTACTATCGGAAAATACTATTCACGGCTAACCCGACATTCAGGTCTTTACAAATAAAGGTTGCCATAATTCTTGATATTGTTGCAAATAGCGAAGTTTATTATAATCTTCGACACTATATCAAACAACAAAGTTTGCCATAATTCTCAGCATTGTTGCAAATAGCAAAGTTTTCCATAATCCTCGTCACTATCTCAAACAGAGGAGTTCGCCATAATTCTTAGCACTATCATAAATAACAGAGTTCGCCATAGTTTTTAACACTGTCACAAATAGTGGAGTTCACCATGATCCTAGGCACTATCGCAAATTATAAAGTTCCTCATAAATCTCGAGCACTATCATAAACAATAGAGTTTGGCTATAAATTGTTGCATAACTACAAATAGCAAAGTTCGTTACAACTTTAGCATAGCTGCAAAAAGCAGAGTTCGCTATGCTAAAACTAAAATCCTTCCAACAAGCCTTCCAAAGTTTTTTAGCACCCCCTAAGTTCTTTTAGGAGGCACCCTAAAAAATTCAAAAGGATAAAATACCCCAATAGATGTAACGTTTGGACTTAAAACATGCCAATAACTAACATATCCAAAATCTTTAGAAAATAAGCCAAAAACTCAAAAACCCTTGAAAATCCAAACAAAAAATAAGCATAAATCCTCTAATAAATTTCACGAGCTTAAAAACCCAAAATCCTCCTCAATAGGTGTTCAAAAAACTTAAAATACATCTACCTACAGGCAAACATCAAAAACTCGAATTCAAACACTACCACAAATAGCGAGGTTTGCCTATCCATTCAAAGTCCTCTTTGAGAGGCATTCAAAGATTTAAGAAAAAAGAAGAAAAAAATCAAACCTAAGTACTGCCACACATAGTGGGGTTCGTATATGCATTCGAAGTCTTCTTTGAGAGGCATTTAGAAAATTTTGAAATCCCAAATTCAGGCACTAACACAGATAGTAGGACCCGCCTATGAACCCCGAAGTCCTATTAAGAGCCATTTAAAGCTTTAAAATCTATTTTCCTAAAGGCACAACTTAAGAAATTCAAAATTCAAATCCTAGCACTGCCACAGACAGTGGGATTCACCTTTGAATCCAAAATCCTTTTTGAGAGACGTTAAAAACTTAAAAAACTCAAATTCAGGCACTGTCGTGGACTGTGAAGTTTGCCTAATGCTACCACAAATGGTGAAGTTTGCCAACAAACTCAAAACCCTCATCGAGAGGTGTTCAAAGTCTCTTCGAAGTCAACAAATCTAAAGTCTTCTTTGAGAGGCATTTTCTACAGATAACTAGGTCACGACCTTAAAGTAAGGATTATGTGGTGTGATTTTTTATCGGTAAGCTTATATGGATCACCTCATCACCAAACCTTTATAGCAAGGAGTTCACCACCTCAAATGCGTGTCCCTAACTCTTTTACTTTGAATTTTACCTTACTTAGGCACTATTGCACTAAGTTTTCAAAAATTGGGGGCAACTATAGATACTCCTGAGGTGGATCCTCATCAGAGCTATCTTATGAGAAAGTGATTTCTCATAAATCGATGAGGAATAGAGGTGCTAGGCTTTCTCGATTTTTTAATATTTTCAAAATATCTTTTTTTTGGGCTTTGCCATTTATTTCTTTCAAACAGTGCAAAATACGAAAATTAATTTTTAAAACTTGGAGCAATTTGGAATGTTTCAGCTTTATCTTAGCCTATAAACCTTATCATTATATGATTTAAAATCCATTAGAATCTTGAGACATAGATATACAACCTTGATAAAGACACCTAAGCCCATTTAAGTTCTTAAGATTCTCAAAATTAGGCTCAAACATAGACGATCTGAATCTGTCCCTGCATCTGGATTAGTCTATAGTATTTTGGGCATAACTCTCTTTTTAGAGCTCATATTGAGATTAATTCATTTTTAATAAAAAAACTACACTCTTTTTGGAGCAACTTTCATGGAGAGAGTATGACCTAATTCTAAACCCATTATTTCTAGTAATTTTTAAAAAATCAGAACATCAATTATGTCCCTAAAAATTTTCTAGGATCAATTGTCAGTATTTTGGCCATAAATCCTAATCTACAAATTCAAATTGAGTGATTTTTGATTTATTGAAAAAATAAGATATAGGGATACAAATGTATAGGAGACACCTGGTCGAACAAATGGCATCTTCGGACCTAAAAATGGTAAAATATTTTGGATTAGAGATCAATTGGCTGAGAAAATGAGGGCAAAAAGCAAAATTCAGTGGAAAAGTCAATGGTTCATGAGTCATTGTTAACTTATGGACCAGGTCCATGAGTGGAGCCCTTGAGTCACTCCTAGAATGCATTTTAATCCGAAAATAGGGGAAAATTGGTGGGAGAAAATATCCCTTAACATATATCCAATTTTTGGGATATTTATGGCTTTCCTTAACAATTAAGTCCCTCTCTCTCCTTCTTTATACTTCTTCTTCCTTTTTATTTTCTTTCTTTCTTCTTCTACTCCCATGAAAAATAATAAATTTTAACTTCAAAAAATTCCAAAAAATCATATAAAATTGAAAAAAAAGCCATAGAGTACCAAATTTTTGTCCTGTGAAGGAATAGACACTGAAGGTAATATTCTCGAACCCTTAAAAGCCGATAAATTTAATACCTAATTTTAATTAATTGTGTAAATAATATTTTTAGTTTATGATCTTGTTAATTTTATAGATCTACTCTAATATATTGTTAATTTCTCTTATTTGCAATTAATTATTAATTAATTGTAAATCTGATAACTAATTTTGTCAATTAATTTATTATATTAGTTAATAAATTAATTGTTTTATCATATAATTTGGTGAGTATTTTTTAAGCTAATTTTATTATTTTATTAATTTTTTAATTATTTATTTTATCATATTAATTTGTTGCTTAACTTAATATATTAGGCTACTTGCTAATTAATGGTTTTATTGTTAATTTGTTAAGTATATTAGTTTAATTAAATTATTTGTTTATTTGATTATCCATTTTATGATATATTTTAATTAGTTTTTTATATGTTATTTAAGTTTTTTGTAGATTTTTTTGGATCAAAAACAGATTTTTCCTAAGTTGCTACATAAATAGTTTTCGTAGAGTCATTTAGTGACGCTGCTTATTCCGTCTCTAAATAGTTTTACCTTTGAATTCATATTTCTTTCTACTGTGAATCTTTAGCGACAGTAGTTATGATGTTAATAAAAAACACTCGTCGCTAAAAATCACAATTCTTCTTCCGTCACCCACGCCTCACTTTCCTTTTGCTTTTCTTTTATTTTTTCCCTCTTTAGCTTGCACTGTTCATGGACCCATTTCCATTTTTTCTTTTCTTTTCATTTTACTATATTAATTATTATTTTGATTTATTAATATTATTAATCATTAATTTGTTGTTTTGATTAATTTATGACTTGATGTTATTATTATTTTATTTGTATTGTTTAATTCACTAATATTAAGCTGTTAATATCATTATTAATATTATATTTTATATTTGCCTTTTGTTAATTAACTTAATTAATTAATATTTGTGATAAATTGATTATGCCAATTTAGCCTTTTTCTCTAATTTATAATATATTTTAATTATTATTTATTTTATTTATTTAAGCTTATTTAATTAGTTCAATTGATTAATATTTTCAATTTAATTGTCAAGTAGTCTATTTATATATTTGTGCAATATTTAATTTATTTAATTCAAGTTATATTATTATTATTATTATTATTAATTTATTTTATGTATTCAATTATTGTATTTAATTTTGCATTTAATTATTCACTAACTTTTATTATTTTCCATACTATATTTTAATATGTGTGCTCCCAACTTGGGTCAAGTTGGAAAGCCAAAGCAGTTAGCTTAGAGTTCCTTTATTTTCCTATATATTATTATTTTGAACCTGTATTTAATTTTCCTTTAATTTTTCTTTTGCTTACCGTAAATATGTAATAGCTAGTAAAAAATAGTTTTTTTACACGCTTTAATTAAAAATGACAACTAAATATTTCTACTTGATTTTTTCTCATAAAATGGACCTATGTCCTCTTTTATTCCAAAAACCACACAAAAAAAATTTATAAATATGCACGAGGGAACCAATGTTCCCAATTCAATCAATGGCCCAATTCATGCATGTCATCCTTATTATTATTATTATTATTATTATTATTATTATTATTATTATTATTATTATTATTATTATTATTATACCCTTTTTATTGTAAATAAATGGTTTTTCAATGATAAGTCAAAAAAAACTCACTAAATGATTTTATACAAGTTTGAGTGAAATTTTTCTATAATAAAAAAGACCAATATCACAATTTTTACCCACAAAATGGCATGTAAATTAAGCAATATTTCTTTATAAACATAAAGGATTTTCTACTTTCAAATTGATAAATTAGCACGACTCTTTTCCACAACCGCGAGGGGTCAATTATCCCATTTTTATCTAAAAAATACCTAAAATGCTACCTTTTTGTAAATATGCATGCGAAAACCAACGTCCTCATCAAAATTAACATCATAAATTAACTTTTCGATTTACGCATGATTTATCCTCACATGTATTCTTTAAATTTTTTCAACACCTTGTTTTACAGCTTTTATGTGCATGCTCTGCCGCTTTTCAACATGCTTGAGTGTGCTTTTATTCTCTAGCATAATAATTTGTGTAATAAAATAGATGAAATATATTAATCGTTAAAACTTATTTATATAACATTAATCAAAGGTATAAATAGAAGTGAGGTCCCAGACTATCTCTGATTTCAGCCTCATAATGTTAGAACTCATTTTTTTAATATTTTATTGGGTGGTGACTGCATAATACCTACCTTATGTGCCCAGCAAATGCCATCGTAGGTTGATCACCAATAATGAATAGGGATACTCGAATCATTATCTTATGCCTTTTTGAGGCTCAAGATATTATAAATTGGGTTGAATCCTTATCTATTGCAAAGCAACTGGCCTTCACGAGTTAAATGAATCTTGATCCGATCTCGAGTCATAAAAACGAGCTTTTAAGAGCAAATCGAATGCCTACGGGGTTTCGCACACATCACAATATCCCTCATAAATTGACTTCCACATTCAACCCTATGCTAACTATCCCCACTCTCAACTTCTATTCTTATCTTCGATATCTACGCTCAACTTCTATTATTATCTTTGATCTCTAAACAACATGCAAGGCATGACAGACCTTATGAGAAACCAAGGCGAGGTGAAATATTTTGGTTAACCCTTGATCTTTCGAGAGAATCATGGGTAAGTTTATGCCTTTTTCCCCTCAAGTTACTATTTTCGTAAATTTTTTCTTTATTATTATTTTTTATTTTTTAAAAATTTCGTTCACAAACAAACAATTCATGGATTCTTCTATATATTCAAATGCTTGTAATTTGTAGAGACTTTCAAATCGAGCAATCTATGTAACACCCTCACTATAACTGTCTTACTGATTTAAGTGATTGGCCAAATTTTTTTTCTTAACATAAACATCATATTCTTAACTACACAAATCCTTACTTATTAATGCTTATTCATTATTTATGTCAACAGTTCGGCTTGCCACTGACCTATAACTGTCAAATTTTACTATTTATTTTACAAAAATTCGACAATATAACGGCTATAAACTTAACTAGCCCCCTTAAACACAGATAATTTTCACAGCTTCTTAGGGGCACAATAATTTATAAATAATATATACATCTCATCCATATACTCAATTTCATTTCAATCATACACAAATCATCCACATTAGCCAACAACATATTTACATATATACCGGCATTGTACCAATATAGATTAATTCTTTTACTTCAACTATTACAAAATTATACATGCCAATACAAAATAAATAACTTATATTCCTTCAAAATTCTTCACCCAAGTGTACTATTGCTTCAGCTCATCTTCTATAGTTGCATGCAGTAAATCCTATATGTTGAGCATTAAATATGTCCAGTACTGGTGACTAAAAATTATAGTATTTTTCAACATATATAATTATACTAATTATGCAAAAATTACCAATTTTTTCTTATCAAAAAGAACTTTTCAGTAATTTGAACAGTCTTTTTAATTCACTACTAATATTTTGGTAAACTTTATACTTTAGTCCTTAATTTTTTATTTTATTACAGAAATACCCTTTTTACACTTTAATTACAAAATTACCATTAACTTTCTTATTTTCACTTCACATTTGAGTTTTGGCATTCAAAACTTCCAATTGGTTCTTGTTTTAACTTTTTATGTAAAATTATATTTTAGATTATGTACTTTACAAAATTTATTTTTGGACTGTTTGATCATTAAATTATCATATTATCCTTTTTAATCATTTCCTAATCACTTTTACGTATTAAATATAATTTTTGGAAAAATTACTGTTTTGCACCTAAACTTTTAATTTCTTTTTAATTCGATCATTTTTCACTTTAAACTTCACTTTTAGCTTTCTTTATATACTTTTAACTTAGTCTTATCATTATGCCCCTAGTACAATCCCAACAGAAATTCTCATACCGAATATATGGGATGTGGATCCCACAAGACCACATACAGATTGAGAAATGACCCCTAAGGATCATTTCTCATAGAGCATATATCAGAATAGATAGATACTATGGGAGATCAATGATCCTACCAGAGCAAAGTAAGTCGTCATGACTTGCACCATAATATAGGTATCCCTGTGGCTAGCTAATTATATCCTAAGTTAGATTTTGACTGCCTAACTATTGTTAAGGGCAAAAATTTACTTAATTTAAAATCATTTTTCAGATTTTTAACAGTTTCAATTATTTTTTCAATTAGTACATTGTCAATTAACTTTTTCAATACTTTTTGTACAGTTTATGAATTATTTCATTTTGTACATAACCAAATTTCTTCTAAAACATATTCAATTAATTTTTATAAATTTTACAAAAATTCATGAACACATTATTCATTTCTACAATCATTTTATTGCTTAATTTAACATAAATACACAAAATACAAATTAATTCTTTTTGGAATACCATTCGACCATTAAAGGAGTTTAACCTTTCACATGCTTTTAAATCAAATTAAGCTTCCTAATAGGCTTATTCAAGGTCCAATTTCAATATTTTAAGGTCAATTACAATTATACACATTTTTCCTAAATTTTCCCTAAGTTACGTAAAGGAAAATCATACAAAATTAAGGAAAATAGGAGGATTTATTAGTCACTAATCTTTCTCACTTGCTTTATTCTCCTTAGGCTTCATTTTTCTTGCCTTTAGCTTTAGAGGATTGTCCACCACCTTGAAGATGTATAAGGGACCAAAATTTCCACTCATTAGAACCCTAAGTTTTTTTTTATCTCAAATGCTCAAAATAACCACATAAATAAACTCTAGAAATCCTAAAATACTTGTAGGTACCTTAAAACAAACTTAAACCTATAAATTTCACTTACCTTACTTTGACATCTATAGCTTTATCACTTGGTTTCTCTTGCTTTTCTTCGTCTAATCAAAGGATAAAGACTTAGATAATGATTTAGAAAGGCATAACTTCCTTTCTTATGCTTGGATTTAATGAGGATTTTAGAGTAAAATGGAAAAAGAATTGAGAGAGAAATGAAGGAGAAAGGTTCAGCCAAGGGAGAGGGAGATGAAGACTGTAGAAAAATTTGGTCTCCAATAAATTTTTTTGCCCCTTAAGTTTCTCTTAGATGGGCTTGGGCTTGGTTTTGGTCTAATTAATAGGCTTAATCCAAGTTAACCAAAGCCCATTAATGACTTAATAAGCAACTATAATTAATTTCTCCTACTTCCTAAATCCAATTCATCTCAAATTTGATTACATCACTCTTATCACATCAAAAATAGATTGTGCACAAAATTTTAACCCAATCAAAGTCAATTACTGGTTTGGTTCAATCATATCAGTCTGATTCAACCATTATTGGTGTTATCAAAAATTTAATTTTTTTAATTAAAATATTCTAGATATTATTTTAGGCATATATGTAATTTTTTATAATTTTTAGACTTCGTTTGCTATTTTTAATGACTCAATCAAATCTAGATCAATCTAGTTAATATTCAAATCGAACTACTTTGTTTTTCGTATTTTTGACTTTTGAAAGCCTATTTGATTTCAAATTTACTTTAAATTTCAACCTGAACTACCCATAACCAATATTTTCAGACAGTCAAATAAAATATTTTTCAACTCCGGATGTACTTTTCAGCCCGAAAATCCTATTCACTATTAAAAAATACTATTTACGGCTAATCCAGCATTTAGGCCATTATAATTCTCCCCTATAAAAGAAATTTTATCTTTGAAATTTACCTTTATCGAAGAGCATATGATACTGTTGTCTTATAGCCGCTTCAGGTTTAAATGTAGATTTTTCCACATTGTGATGGTACCATAAAACCTTCATTAGTGGAACCTGCTTATTTCAGAGCTGTCTAATCTTCCTAGCTAGGATCCTCACCTATCTTTCTTCATAGGTCATATTGACCTGCACTTGAATTTCTTCTAGTATGATCACATGACTAGGATCAGACATGTATCTACGAAGCATGGGAACATGGAACACATCATGCATCTTTTCCAACTCCGATGGTAGCTTTAATCGGTAAGCTATAGGACTCACTCGTTGAAGTATCTCATAAAGGCCAATGAATCTCGAACTTAGCTTGCCCTTCTTGCCAAATCTTAGAACTTTTTTCCATGGAGATACCTTCAGAAAGACTTTGTCTCTGACCTAGAACTCTATATCTTTTCTCTTCAGATTTGTATAGGATTTCTGGCGATCCATGACTTCTTTCAATCTATCCTTGATGATCCGTACCTTTTTTTCTGAATCACGGATCAAGTCAGATCCTACCAGTTTCTTTTTGCTCAGTTATATCCAACACAAAGGAGTTCTGCATTTTCTTCCATATAAAGCTTCAAAAGGAGTCATTTTTATATTGGACTGGTAGCTGTTGTTATAAGCAACCTTTGTTAAAGATAAATACTTTTTTCCAATTATTACCAAACTCTAACATACAACATCGCAATATGTCTTCCAAAATCTGAATCACCCACTTGGATTGGCTTACAACAACTCTAACTTCAAATATATTCCATCATAAGAATTGAAACCAAACAACCATTTTCCAACCAAATTGCGTCCAACTGAAATGCATGAATTTGATATTAGGGTATGTTTGTTAAGATGTAATGGATTGAAATATAATTGAAAATGTAATCAATCCATTGTTTTTTATCTAACGTTTACACAATGGAATGATATTATGAATTTTATAGGGGTGTTTTTAAATTTTTTTATTAACGTATTGACTAATATTTAAATTTAGATGATATTTTTCACTATATAACGATTTTTTTCTAAATATAAACCGTATCTGATTGGTTTTCATCTTCGCTTCTACCACCGCTGCCGCCACACCTATTAGCAATGTAATGAACCCAATTTCATAACTTGTATGAGTAGCACTTTTCGATGATGAGTAGTGACATCGGGTTGAATAGTATCACTTAAGGGTCATCGAAATGTAAAAAAAAATTAGTGCACTTGTAGGAAGTGTTATTTGTGACAAGTGCATTGATATAATTTGAGGTGCAAATAAAATCATTTAGGTCACCAAAAGTCAAAAAAAAATATAACATAATTCAAAATATAACTGTATAAGGTTGATCAAAATTTTGTACTAATAATAAAACATTCAGAAGCAATCAAAAAATTATTTCGATCTCATAGAATCTTGATATAATGTAAAGAAATGTTTTAATGTGATAAATTAATTTTTGAATAAATCAAATAAAATTAGCTTTTAGATCGGTAATTTAATTCTAGGATATGGAATATATCGAAACGAACTCGTTTTTGAACTGAAATTTTAAACACACTCTAAATAATATTTTCAATTTATTTTGATAAAAGTTGACAACAAAATACATTATACCAATTATAATATAATAAGTAGATTAATCATGGCCATTTGATAAAAAACTTGAGGATCAAATCATTGCCATTGATCAAGCCATATACAAGCATCACACGTTTGATGAATTTGCAACCAATTATGTACTATTTTACAACTTCACACTCAAATAAACATTTATGCATGTGCTAGCATCCTATTATTGGCTAATTTTATACACCTATATGCAAATTGAAAAGGCCTACTTTATTACAAGCACACATAAACATATGGCATCCCTAAACACAACCTACCCCATAACGCCCTATGAACAAAGGAGCTCTTTCCCATTATATATACATGAATCGATATCACATATCTTCTATCCAATATAATCACAAGAATCATCGACATGGATAAGACTCTAGAAAAGATGATTAAAAGGAACCCATCTCTGCCTGTTTTACCTGCAAGCTTTGAGGCGATGTTCATTAATACAGCAAGGGAAAAGGTTAGTTCTGTGAGGAATGAAGTTGTTGGGTTAATCAAAAGGTTTGCTATGAATATTGGATTTGATTATGTTTATGAGAAAATATTAGACGATGCACCACTGCTTAAGACGTATGACATATTTGTTCGGCTGTTCAATAGGGTTCCTAACTGCCATTCCAATAAACCAATAGACACTGTCATTGAGATATTTGATGACTAGTCTTGCTTGTACTCAAGGAAGAACAATGATGCACATGTCGATGCCTCTATAGAGGTGGAAGTTTAGATTGCTAATTTGCAAAGTGAATGTCATGGTTTATGTTGAACTTATTTGACAATAACTTATTACATTTTGTCATGTTTTATGTCCTGATTTTCTTTTTTGCCAATAACAAGTTATGCCAATCTTTGCGTAATCTCAGCAATATAATCGAATTAAGCAAACTAACTAGTGACAACTAATATTTCTTGTCTACAAAACCAGAAAGCAATATTGATTTTAATTCATTTGTGCAAAACTCAAATGTTCCGTGGAATAAACATAATAATTTAAACAAAATCGGTCAACAATATTTAATATACAATACGGTCCAAAGCATCAATCTATGATGCAACACAATAAAACCAGTAAAATAAATAATAATTTATCAGTGGTAACATAAACAAACAACAATTATGACATGAACAAGACAAATTAACGTATTAATGTCAAACTGATTTCTAAAATCCCCACATCAATATTGGATATTGCTCTTATAGAAGAAGATTTAGCTTACAGCAACTCTATCTACTCCTCGAATCTGCGTAGCAAAAGCCTACAATTTCTAAATATCCAATCAATCTTGCAATTAATGTGAAACCTTATCCTGGACCTAAGTAATGTAAATTCAAATAAATAATGTAAGGCCCAAATCTTAAGGTACGGCGGAATGGGCTTTATAATTCAAATTATTTTGCATTGTATGCCCATTATGATTTGCCTCACTGTAGTACACATTGCTACAAATAATATCTTTAATTCAACGCAGATAAATAATGACTGAGAAGATATAGAATGCGGTGGTTGGTTAACTCAATGATGACAACTGCATCCATGAATTGAATACCTTAATTTTTTCAACTAAGGCTTGTATATCTGATAGTTTTGGTTTACTTATCTTCTTACCACTTGTGTTTGCACAACAGACGTTGTACAATACTCAATTTAGGGTTTATTATTCGTTGAAAGTATAATACAATGTATTCATTTTGTCTCAAAATAAATACATGCGATTCAAATTTGACATATTTGAGATAATTGAATTCAGTATGCCAAAGCGAATACAAAGAAATAATGTTACCTAGTAGTAACAAAGTGAATACAATGTATGTAGATTGACCCAAATATAACACATTGTACTCAATATGGGCACAAAATGAATGTAATTTATTCATTTTTTTGAAATTAGAATATAATGTATTCAGTTTATCTTAAAGAGGAACCAATATATTTAGATGACAATGTGCTCATTTACAAAGTGAATATATTGTATTCACATGCTTCATTAATTGACAGTAATGTATAAACTTTTTCCAAAATAAATAAACGGGATTGAACTGACCATTTGAATTTAATGGGCGGTTTTTGGCATCTTGAATGATTATGCAAAAGACGAAAAATGAAATTAAAATTAAAGTTTGCTTTATTATTACAATTAGTATTTTAATTTATGTTAATTACTTAGATTAACTTATTTGTTAATTTATTTTCAAATCTTATTACTAACTTATTTCATATATTATTTATTTATTAATGTTATTTTTTTTTGTAGTATTATTTCTTTTATTATATTTTTATATTGTTATTTGAAAATACCGTGTATTCCATTTGACCAATTAAAACAAGTGAAAATGATTTGTAGCTCAAATTGAGTAGATCATTCGGTAATGCAATAATCGAATGCACTGTATGCAATTTCAACAATATGAAAATACTGTGGATTCCATTTGGCCAATTAAAACAAACGAAAATGATTTGTAGCTCAAATTGAGTGGATTATTTGCTAACGCAATGATCAAATGCACTGTTTCATATTTGGTAAAAAAGTTAATTTTTCAATAATCTTTAATTTTTTTAATATTTTCTATCTTTTTTATTAATATTTTATTATTTCAATCAAATCAAACGCAATGAATTAAAATTTGTACAACGTTAATCCAACATATTATGTATTTAATTTGGTTAATACAATATATTTTGTTAATACATAATGAATTAATTATATTCACTAATGCAATGAGCGAATGCACTATATGCAATCTCGACAAAATGCAAATACTGTGTATTCAGTTTGGCAAAGTAAAACAAAATTATATCCATTTCAATCAACAATTAATTTTTAATAATCTTTTAATTTTTTTAATATTTTCTAATGCTTTTAATTAACATTTTTGGGAAAAGTTAATCTAATGGATTATTTAATTCAAATCGAATATATTGAACTAAATTTTGTCAAACATTGATTCAACGTATGAACTAGAATTTGCTATTGCATTAAAATTGTAAGTACAAAAGATACATGGAGTAAATACGGTAATTTCACTTTTCAATATGTTGTATTCATATTGCATAAATAAATACGGTATATTCACTTTTTAATATAATACTTTATTCTATTCAAGAAAAAAAATAATACACCAAATTTACTTTGGACAACGGTATATACTGTATCCTTTTTTGGCAAGCCTAATGTATCCACTTATAGAGATAGGGCTCCTTTCTCTCCATTGACTTGTAATGATTATCCCTCTCTAGGTAAAAATACTGTAGATTCTTACTGCACAATATGCTAACAGAAAATAATTTTTACACAAATAATAAATTGCAACTAACAAACTTGATTTCATTATCCATGGACATCACAAAAATTCAACCAACACATTTTGAGTAAATTAATTACTTTGTTACTTTGTTATGATAGAGATTTCCATTCTAATAATCATACCGGCGATAAAGGACTCAACCGCCTCTCTTCCATGAGTCTTATACGATCCTCTACCACTATCACTACATGCAATTGACTCAAAGCAATTAACACGTGACGAAGTACCTTAAATGGTTTTTGCATTAGGAATATTTTCTTGGTTCTTAACATTTTGGGGTTCTAAACTTTATACCTCATCAAAGCATCTTCAACTTCCTTATAAGATTCGAACAATTTGCACAGATTACCATCGACACCCAATACTTGCTGCAAGCATTTTTTCCATGACATGTAAATTCCGATTTCTTTGCCTTTAAAAATAACATATAACTTCTTGTTTGTCTTCTTTACTTTGTTTATACTCGCTTCGTTCATTCCGGCTAAAATATTTTTAGCATATTGCAAAAGGATGTGAATATATAGAAAGAATGTATTAATTATTTGTTTTATCTCAAAAATAACTTTTTGTTTCGATCATGCTTCGCTTCCTACTACTGCAAATAGGGTAGGTATACATAAACTATGATGCTTGAAATAACATCTCTTTTTACGAGCCCAAAATGGCTCGGCTTGGATTAGTTTCAAATGACATTTAATTTATGAAAGTTATTTTTATCACTTCAAGTTGATCAAAAAGTACAGTTACATATCTATTTTTATTTGAGCCAATCAACTTGAGCTGCTAATTATTTCGGTTTTTTTTTATTGGCTGAATACATAATTTGGCACTTTAAGTTGCACCAATTTGTCAAGCCGGCCTCTGTACTCATGATTGCCCAATTATCGAGCGTGAAAGAGAGACTAAGAGAAGCATTTATTTTTCCGATGATTGGTGAATCCTTTCGTCATTCACAGCTCCTTTTTTGGAGCTTATAACGTTAGATCGTCTTCAACTTCTTCACTGCCTATCTTTACTGGTACTTGCATGTCTACTTCACCTCCTGATGAAAAAGTGATTTCTTTTTTTTTTTTTTGAGAATTTTTTTATAAATAATGTTTTTGAAAAAAAAATATTTGGAATTTTGAAGGGTTTTGAAGAATAATTGAGTATTTGGAATTTTATTAGATTCTGCAACACAGTATTGTAGAGTTTAAATAGTAGAGTCCAATTAAACTGTGTAGAATAAACAGAAAGAGAAATCATTTCTGCAATAATTTATTGCGAAAATTAAATAGTAAGATCCACCTAAAATATAAAAATTTCAATTTGGATCCGTAGCACTATATTGCTGAATTTAACTTTACACGCATTAATAGTCTTCCATTAACTAACTTGGTTTGCTTTATGGACAATTTGTTTTCACTTTCTTTATTCTACATGCACAATATATATATATATATATATATATATATATATATATATATATATATATATATATATATATATATATATATATATATTTGTTGTCCATGTGGTGATCATGACTAGGTATAACAAACTTCTTACCGATGGACCATGGTGGTGAATCATGCTTGTATTCCGCATTTAAGAGACTTGGTTTTTCGTTAAGGCCTTCTTCATGTCTAGACCCAAGAATTTTGTATTATTTGTCTCCTCAGAAGGTCTAATAACTACTTGCGAATGTAATTGGATCGGGCTTTGTCAGACGGAGTAAATCGACGCGTCCGATCAAGAAGATTTTCATATGATAAATTAGAGTCAACGAAGAATGCTTGAGAAATAGCTAATTTCTGAAGATAGAAAGTTCCAAAAGATTTAACTGCTATACTATACTGATGACAAAATTTTACGAGAAATTAAAAGACAAGTGAAGACATTCTAATGGAACAACAAAGCAGCAAACTCATTTTGCCTTATGATACAAAATACCTCTAACTTTTCTCAATCTCAATAATGTAAATTCGCACCTAAAGACTAGAACAGAAGACTACTCAAAATCACCTCCCCTTGGTGAATCCAGAAACCAATCTAAGAGTGTACTATAACAACATCTCAGCAATCTGAATGGCATTAAGTGCAGCCCCCTTGCGTATTTGATCTCCACAGACAAAGATATCCAACCTGCTTGGAAGACCAGAATTAGTAAAGATTATCAAAAAGAGCATTCAACTATCTACTACAATATATATATATATATATATATATATATGGTTCACAATTGAGCTTTACCCATAATTCCCTTCTTGAGACAAGTCACGGCGGATTCTACCAACAGCAACATCATCTTTGTTTGATACCTCCAATGGTGTAGGAAAGCGATTGGATGCCCAGTCATCAACCACCACCACACCGGGCACATTTTTAAGAATATCCCTTGCCGTGTCCTGGACGACAACAAATTCAACGAGTTAATCCAGCTTTGAGAGGCAGAAACTGCGTGGAACATGTAACTCCCATTATTGGGATCAACTCAGTCTCCGCTATGGTTGTGATTGGAGGCCACAAAATAGATTTATGAAAGTAATTTGGGTACACCACATACATTAGCATTAACCAAGAAATTATAATCTGATACTAGCATACGCATGTCTCTTTCTTCAAAGAGAAAGTCGAAAGAGATCTCTCACTACACATATGAATGACAAAAACAATGCAAGTTTATAGCCGCCATATCAGAAACTTGATATAAAAAAAACACACACACACACTTGCTGTCAACCATTTTTACAAACTTAACTAATAACAGCTTTCATTAAAGAGATATGCTTATAATAAATTAAATTTCTATTATTTTGACACTTTTTTGTTCCTATTTGTCTCTGTCAACAACAAAACACCAGAATAATTGAAAGAGATGCATGACACCTGTTCAGGTAGCATTTGAGTCATAGGGATGAAAAGAAAAATCAGGTTTAGATCAGAAACCATTTAAGATAACATTTCGCAATCAGAAACAATTTGAGATGCCTATTCTGATTAAAAATGAGTGATGATTGATTTCGGAATGTAAGAGATCCAAAGTATTTTCATTGAAATGGTCCTATAAAAAAATTTGGCAATAAGAAAAAAAAAATTTATGGAATTAAATAAGTGTAATACATTACGAAATTAAATAAGTGTGTTAAATCATTTTAAGTCAGCAAACAATATTGGAAAAAAAAAAAGTCAGCAAACAATAGACATACAAACAAGGAAAAGATAACAATGGTTTTTTGCAAAATTCGGTTCTGAGAATGTATCAGCACAGTTAAATGAAACATTTGCAAGAAGCAAATGAATATTTGAACCAAAAGTTGGTTCTAACACATCATTTAATTCTTAAGCTGCATTAAAATTGAAAAGCATCATTAGATTACCTCATCAAGAGGCCTCTCAAATTGAAGATTAACACTTTCAGCATGTGCACGCATGACAGGGACTCGTATACAAGTAGCCGATACTTTAATATCCATGTCATTCTGAAATACAAAGCAAAACAGAAACAATTTACAAAAGACTAAAGAAATTAATATCCCTTACAAATTTTAACCAGACATAATATATGTAATGAGACAAGAATTGAGCAAAAGCACCAACTTCAAACCTCACCCAAATTTTTCGAGTTTCTTTTACTAATTTCATTTCTTCCTCATTGTATCCATTTGGTTGAATGGGGGCATTGTGTGAAAATAAATTAAAAGCATACTGCAAAACAGACATCAATGATCAACTTTAGAAACTTGATAATCAATAAAGTAATTTCTAATTAAAATATATACGGATTATGTAGAACAAAATTGACAAACCTGTTGCTTAAAGATATTGCACGTGGGCGGTTTTCCTTCCAATACCTTACAAATAAGAAAATAAAAAGGAACGATGTCATAAATATTGTCTACCAATAGAAAGAAAGAAAAAAATGTTGCAAGACAATGAGACTTGATGTTAGGAAGAAACCTCACGAGTCTGCAGCTCCAGCTCTTCCATTGCTGCGGCACCAGCACCACTGGCTGCCTGATAAGTGCTCACTACCATGCGTTGCACCTGTACCACCCAATAATAATTTGGCATTCAAAAACAAAAATCTAGCAAGATTTTCAGCCAACCCAAAAATCAGCATGGGCTCCATAGTATTCAAGGTTGTATTCATTTAGATCATAAAAGCATCCTAGATTTCCATAAACGAAGCATCGAAAATCCCTTACATAGAGACAGCTATTAGGAGTTCGTTTTGTTTCCAGTAAACAGAAATTTTGAGAATATTTGAACCTAAAAGTACAAGGTTTTACTCGCTAATCTAGTACTACAGCAGCGAATAGCAGAAAAAAACTATTAGTAATTGGAAATTGCTTCATATATGCAAATCATCAACATAAAAAGAAAATGGGATTGAATTGATTTGAAAAATCTTCACCTTGGCGCGTCTATGCAAGGGAGTAGCGGCCATTAAACAAATAATAGTAGAGCAATTGGGGTTAGCAATCAAAGCCCCCTTCCCCATTCCAACCTTAATCCCATTCATAGCATCAGGATTTACTTCAGGTATAACCAATGGAATCCCATCAACCATTCTAAAAGCCGAACTATTATCCACCACAATCGCACGTTTCTCAACTGCAACTGGGCCAAACTGCTTACTAATAGACCCACCAGCGCTAAACAGAGCAATGTCTACTCCGTCGAAGCTATCAGTAGTTAGCTCTTCGATCGTGTAATCCCTGCCTTCGAAAGTGAGCTTTCTGCCAGCCGAGCGTTTGGAAGCAATCATTTTGATTGAGCGATAAGGGAAGTCGCGATCGGAGAGTACAGAGAGGAACTCCTGGCCCACTGCCCCTGATACGCCCACCACGGCGAGAGAGGGTGCATTTTCTTGGAGGGACATTCGGATCCGAGAAGAAAAGGTCGTGACTTTGGGTTTGAGTTTAAGGGAGAATTTGGAAAAGAGATGGGTTTGCTGATTTGGGCAAGTGAGAGTCGCCATTAGAGAGAGAGAGAGAGAGATGCAGAAAAGAAAGTGAAGTAGGCGGCTGATAGAGACGATGGGGTTTAGCTTCTAATTCTAATTTGTAGGCGCTAGCGCCGCAGGAAATGGGGTTTAAGGGCTGCGTTTCTTTCTTCATAATTATTTTATACTTTATTTTGTCAGGAATTATAATTATAAAATTAAAAACTCATTAATTCATTATGCTTTAGTTTCTTTTTAAAATAAATAAATAAATTACTTAAACAATCCCATGATTTAACAAAACCAATTAAACTTCAGGATTTCAGGGAAAATACTTGTTAGTTTGAGCTAAGTTTAGCTAGTAATATCGTAGTTTCAAAAAAAGCTGGTAATATCATAAAATGCTTTTTTCATAAATTTACAATGGAAATGTTTAGTTTAAAAAAAAATTGTTTTGTATCCATGAATCAATTGGTATTAATCACTTTTTTTTTTTGACGATACAGAGATATATTGTTTTATTAATGTGCGCATTGCCAAATGGAAAGCCCCCAGATTTAGCAATTTCAATTACTAGTTTATGCTGGGGATTGGGGTAGATTTCAATACAATTTTTTAAAGAAAAAATATGTACAATTATTTATTGTAACCCAAAGGTTCATTTTTACTCCTTATATTTGACCAAAAGTGTAATCTTGCTCCTATTATTCCTGTTGGAAGATTTATGCTCCTCTAATATCAAAAATTGGAGAAAAATATCTATGTCATCCAATCCTATTAAAGTTGACTGAAGTTCCATTAATCAACAGCTGAGATATTAATTTTTGTCATGTGTCTACATGTCATTGCACACATAGCAACACATGATTTACACATGATAGGTTAAAAAAAATCTTTTTCTTCTTCATCTCTTCTTTCGTGGTTCTATACTACTGTAATTGGGGATGAGCATGAACCAGTTAACCGGTTCATTAGCAAAAAAATTAACAAGTTCATTAATATCGATTTTTTAAAATCACTAATCATTAATCGGTCTGTTGCATTCGGTTAACTAATCCATCGGTTTCGATTTTTCGATTTGGTTAATCAATATTTTTCGGTTAACCATTATTATTTATAACATAAAATTATTAAAAAAAATAGAGAAAGTTATATTCAATTTCAAATTTGTAAAATAATTTAATATAAAAATTACAAAACAAACATAATTTACTAATCAAAATTCATGTTATATAGATTAATATCTGATATTATAAAATAGATTTGATATTTGTTGAAAATTAAAATATATTTGATTTTATGTTAAATAAAATTTTGAATAATATTAAATGTTATAACATAAACTCTAAAATATAAGAAAATATAATTACATGCTAGTAAGTAAAATATGAATACCAATATATGATAAAAAATAATATATATAAAAATTAATCGAATACTATATATAAATACTACTATATAATTAAAGAGAATAACATAATATAAATTTAGTATAATATAAAAAATAATATATATATAAAAGTTAATCGTATAGTATATATAAATATTACTATATAATTAAAGAGTATAACATCATATAAATTAAGATATAAAAATATAAATATAAATATATTTTAAAATATTATTTTATTTAAATTTTAGAGAAAAATAGAAAAAATTAAAGATATAAAAATAATATATATATATATATATATGAACCGATTAATAGTAGACTTACTGTTAACCGGTACCTAAAAACCTAAATCATAACTATTAATCAAAAATATAAAAATTAAAAACCGTAATCGAATCCATCGGATCGGTTAATCATGAAAATCGATTTAATTTCGAATCGATTTTATGATTAACCATATTTTCAGTTTTTTTTTCTCATCCCTAGCTACAATTTGGCTCCATCAACTTCACCCCAAAACTCTAGCTTGTAATGTTGCATCCATGGCCAATTTCGGTTACATAAAGGATTTTCCTAAGATCCTCTACAGGCTTCTCGAGGGATCCGATGTGAGGAAGAAGCAAAAAGCTGAGTGGCAGCAAAGGAAGTTTGGAGCCAAAAAGGCCAAAAAAATTAGCTTCTGAGGTCCATTTCAAAAACAAAAAATGCAATCCAAAAAATCAAAATGAAACCCTAAACCCAAATCGACCAAAGAAATTAGGATCAAGAATGCTTTGCAAATGAACAAGCTTGAGAAGGAAAAAACAAGTATGGCTAGGAAAGGCAAAACAGTAGCCATGGCCAAAAAAGTCCCAGAGATATAGCAAAGACATGCCCCATGACAGAATAAATGGTCCGAATTACATAAAATTGGGTTGCTTCTGTTGCCATGAAATTCTACAAAGAGAAGTTCTTGAAACATGACTCGAAGCGATTCTCCGAGTATTTGCAGGATGTGAAATCAGGAAAGGCTAAGATTGTTGCAGGTGCTTTGCTTCCTCATGAGATTATTATGTCTTAAAATGATGATGATGGTGGGCAAGTAGCAGAGCAGCAATGGAAAAGAATGGTGGATGATCGGGAAATTGCTGCAGCAGTATAGAATCGAGAAAGAAGAGAGTTTTGGGGTGAAGTTGATGGAACCAAATTGCAGCAATATAGAATCGAGAAAGAAGGAAAAAAAATTTTTAACCCATCATGTGCTGACACGTGTGCAGTGATGTGTCTAATGATACAGTAACAGGTAGCAAAAATTAACACCTTACCTGTTGACTAACGAAATTTCAGTCAGTTTTAACGAGATTGGATGACAGGAATTTTTCTTCCATTTTTATTATGAGATCAACACAAATCTTTCAATCGAAATATTAAAAGTTTAGCCAAATATAAAAGGTAAAAACATACTTTTAGCCTATATTAAATTCTTAAATTTTTCTATTAAAATCTATTAAATTCAAAATAAAAGATTATACGTGCAGTTAAAATCATGTAAAAACCATTTTAGAAAAATATTATAAGATCCATCAAAATTTAAAATAACCAAACAAATTCCACTGGACATCATACAAGTGTAAATGTTTTAATTACGTTTTTAAACATCAAAAAGATAATGTTTTTTACATCAATTGGAAATGCAACGTTTTTAAACAAAAATTAAACTCAAGTGATGCCATAATAAATCGATTTTCAAGCAAAAAAGGGAGAACGAGGCAGAGGGCCATAGAGAAATGGGAGTAATGAGAAAATTAACGCCAAACAAAACACAGATAAAGAAGAAGAACACCCAGATGGAGAAAAAAATCATATCTTTTAATGATTTATTGGAAGTTGTATAGAATCAGACGAAGAATTCAACTTGAATTATGAAGGACCTGAAAATCCATATTGCAAAAATGAATTGATTAAGGAAAATAAGTCAGAAATCAAAATTTGGGTCTTTCAGTTTATCAATTTTTTTCGTAGATTCACCTTCTTTTTCTCATAAAGGCGGATGCTTTTGTTCTTATCCAAAAAAGAAAGTTCCCGAAAAGAAGAAAATTGAAAAGTGAAAGATTGATTGAAAAAGCAAAAATGCAGAACTCAGATGAAAAATTCGGCTTAGATTACAAAGGAGATGAAAATCCAGATTGAGAAAATGGATTGATTAAGGAAAATAAGTCGAATTCAAAATAAGTCAAAATCAAAATCTATCTTTGGGTTTGTCAACTTCTTTCATGAATCCGCCTTCTCCTGCCCATAAAAGCGCATAGTTTTGGTTTTTTACGAAAAAGAAAGTTTTTAAAAAGAAGAAAATTAAAAAATGAAAAAAAAATGATTGGGAAAACAAAGATGACGATTTAATGGAAGTTTAAGAAGTTCTTCAAGCACAAAGGATTCTAAAAAAAAAAAAGCTATGAAGGAGGAAGAGAAGATTAATGGCGAGACAGAGGAGATTTTGTGCAGCAATTCAAAGATTGAAGTTTGTTTTCAAAACAATGCATTTTCTAAAAATTACATCCGTCTGATATAGAATTTGTTTAATTATTTTACATTTCGATGGGTTCCACAATATTTCTAAAAATAATTTCAAACGATTTTAATTGCGCTGTTCAAAAAAAGTGTAAGAACGTTTTAACGTATATAGATTTTACGTGTAAAAACGTTAAAAGAATTAAAATATGAGTATTTCTTTGTTTTTATTATTATTTAATAAATTTGAATGACCGTGGGGTGGAAAATCTATGGACTTTCCAATCCAATGAATTAGATTTACATAATCAAGCAAATGGTTGTACTTTAATACTCTTTTGTTTATTAATATTACGTTCGCCTCCACCCTTTGTTCACCACTCGCTGCCCACTTGCTACTATTTAACAATCATCATTATTATCAGAACTGCAACTACTGACCATTAGATTAGCAATGCAATAAATTAATTTTCATGTAATAATACTTGTTTATTATTTATTATAATTGTAAATAATTTATCACCATATAGATTTGAAAACAAGTACCTGCTAAATGATGAAACACTAAAACTTAGCTGCTCAAATCAGCTACCATAATAAGCACTCTAGCAGATATCTTCACATTACCAAATACCGGAACTTTTATCATCAAAGTAGCATCCAAAGGGATACTAATCAGATTGAAAATAGCAATTATTAGTTCCTCAATATTCAGTTATTGTAGATCAACTGAGACTGTCTCATGAATAAACATTGTATTCCATTAGTGTCGGTCACTAGAACATTAGATTAGCTAACATCCAGTACATTGTAATTCTCCACCAATTCTAGCTGACAACTATCATCTATACATTAAAGGTGCATAATTGCATGTGTAATAGAAGCTACATTGTTAACTGGCCCTGGTTCAGCTGTCCAACGGATGAGGAATTTCAACATCTTGGAGAGCTACAAGTTTTGCTTGACCGCCATACCCTTCTGGCAACACTTCTTCCCCAATTTCTTTCACAAAATCTCTTCTTTCTTCTTCATTGGTCACTATAACTATCTGCATTCATTACCACAGTAAAAAAACCAACTGTTCCTTATGTACATATTAATAACAGACAAATTTCACACTTAAAGAGAAAAAACAAGCTTAGACACTCCAATGCAACATTCACACGTAAACAACCTGGATGAACATCTACGGTGCTTATAGGTAAAATTGCAACAATTTCAAATACAGCAGTGTCAAATCACTTGTTTAGATTCAGTAGTATCATAAGCTATATAAAAATCCCTTCCTTTCAGAAACTGAAGAAGCTCAAACTTAGAAACTCCAACACAGCATTCGCACGTAAGGCATGCAGATGAACATATGATGACTACATGTACAAAAGCAAGCATATATACAACATTTCAACTCTCGACTCAGTTATAACCTGCTCTCGATGATTGCATCCGTATATATACTCACAACACAGCCTAATCAATGAGTTACTTGAAATTTGACAAAGATATATTTAAACAATATCAAGTACCTTTTCCAGTGTTGCTTTCTCAAGGAAGCGAGAAACCATCCTCCAAACGCTAGTGAAAAATCGTGGCATATGTAAGATGAAGAGCTTTGCTAGGCGCTCGGGATAGTAAGCCTGCAGAAATAAATTGAGATGATATAAATATTTTATGTAAAATCCAAAAAGTGCCCCACCTTAAAACAATATCAAATCATACCCTGATGTTGGTCTTCCTAGAATCGAGGGTTTTTTAAAAGCAAACTTTCTTCTCACTTTCCTTGACGTTCTAAAAAATTCTTAAGTGTACCCAGAAGATGTCCCGTGCAAGATTTTGCTGTCTCATAGAGAGGGAAGCAAACACAACTAATACCGAGGACCCCAGCTTACAGGGTGCATTGGGTTGAAGTTAGGGAAATGGATTACAGGAAGACAAAGAAGCGTAGAATATTACATCAACATGCAGCCCGAGAAATAACATATTTACATGGAAAAATGCCAAAGTAGATAAAAGATTACACAGTATTCATTTGGTAACAGCTACAGTATATCTGTATACATATTCTTACTAGGAAAGTCCAGCAATTTGGAATAAGAACATAAAAGGTCCATTTATACAGCAATAGCACAATCACCTAATTTTTAATATAAAGCAGAGAGAAAATCTTTCTGCCCGTTCCACACTCTGCCTTCCCTGTACCACTTTCCTAAGTTAAAAATACTGCAACTAGTACAGTCAGACACAGGCGCGCACACATATCCTTTTAGCAAATTTATTTAAGTCATGATGTACAGATAACACCCAGTGCCAAAAGGTAGCAGTTAACAGGGTTAAAGATATCAGCATGCACAATTCCTTTATGCTAAATTGATCAAGAAAATGATTAAGTAGAAGAGCAGAAATCTACTCCACCAAAGATTGAGAAGAAGAAGAAGGTTAAGAATATGAAGCCTCAGAACGGGTATTGATCTCTAGGCCAAGAAATATTTCTTGGTAAAGAAATACAGTATAGGCACATTAGCTTGCTTTGTATATAGAACGGAAATGGAAATGCATGTCCAATACTCCAAGAGTTATATCCAAATTCAAATTTTAGATAGTCAAATACAATTTATTAAATTCACATTTAAAATAGATATTTTTATCAGCCAAAATAAAATTATGAAATAATAAAATACTATGAAAGATGGGATTCCTATGAAATCATATACAAAGCTGGAATATCCAGTAATTATATTTTGTTTGCAATTCTGCAGGAAAACCTTGCCAAGGAGGAGTAGAAGAAAGAAATGGGAAGGACAGTGTTTCACAGAAGAACAAATTAAAGGGACAGAGCCAAGAAGAAAAGAATGCATTCACATGCTTAGATTATAAGAAAAAGGTACTTCCCCAACTTCTTGTCTCAAGAATGCTTAGTCCACACTTTAAAGTTCATACAAGTCGAACAGACACAAACCAGATAGGCATCATCTTCTAGCAGTTAATAGAACATCAGACTATGGACTTCGAGGTCATGTGAATAGATGGGGCCAACACAATTTGCATGTTAGAGATTGATATCATGCTTGATTTTCATTACAGCATAGGTTCCCTTATAAGGAGAGCAAATTGGACTTGCCAGGCTGTTCATAAAGCTGGCCAGTATTACTCAGGTTTTCCTACACCTTCATCAGACATATGAAGTTTCCTTGCTGCTTTTATTGTGCACGCCCTTTTTATCTATGCTCATTTATAGCTAGATGGAATATTTGTTGTAGTAAAAAAAAAATGAATATAAAGGACTTACCTGCAAAAATTGAAATCCGGTTATCAAACCACGTGCATCAATGTTCCTATAGGAAATTTGCTGCAAGTCGATAATGGCAATCGACTTCTCATTTCCTATTTCTCTTCCTTTGATTGAACTGAAATGTCAATGAAATCCCTCATGAAACCATTTATTCATTACGTGTCACTCTATAGAGACTAAGTACATCACAGAAAGCATGCAATACAAACAACAGAAAAGGTTTTTGAGAAAGATATTTCTCTAGCATCAGAAATGCATTAAATGGGCTCGTCATGAATCAGGTTTCTGAAGCATCCCAAATTGGAAAACCAATTAGCAGCCATCTGGGATCGAGATTTGACCAAAAATGTCGGTAGGCCATAAACCTAGATGAGAAAAATATCACATGCTCCCTTATCGTAAAATACATCCTGCATGTTTTTGTTTAGTTATATAACAAGACAAAAATGCGCTCAATCTCAATGCTTATTTGGTGTGAGCTGGTAATTGGTTTTATGCGTCATTACCAAGACAATTGAGAATGAGATTCTGAATTTTGAAAATAATGAGACCCTAATATTCCTGGTTTCTTCTTCTATTAATTTCAAACACATGAACTTTATTCCAATCAGATATCTAATTTCATCTTTAGAAATATAATGAAATTTATTCCAATGGAAGCAGTTATGGCAGTTTACATTATTGGAAACTGACAGCATTTGAATAAAAGAATTTCTTATCAAGGAGGCACCTCTTAGGGAAAACTCAATCTTTACATTACTACGAAAAAATCAGGCTTTCTGCATTCTTAAAGGCTAAACTCTAAGCTTCATTGAAGACAATCCGAGACATGCAACTTACCACAATTACCCTATGGAAACAGAAGCTACTTACATGATTAAAATGGATTTCACTCCCCATGCTTTCAAGACTAATGATAGATTAAGATTGTTCTCAATATCTTTTTATATTATGTTACAAAAGACCATCTACATTGTCATAGAGTAATATCTTGAAACAATCACAATTTGGCACACAACAGTTAAAGCGTGAAGCACTAAAGCACATTTTAGAGGTCAGCATGAATAGAAGTATTCTTCGTTGTAAAGCCACAAACAGTTTCTGTTTAAGATAAGAAGCTTATCATTATTTTGTCAACCGCTAATAAATTGAAGCCTTTTAAACAATTGTAATCACGTTAAGCATTATTTTAAAATAAACGATACCTTGCAATTGTCTTGTCTAGCAAATGAACGACGAACTCTGCACCGAAAGGTGAAACAAAATGAATCAAATATTCATTTGCAAGATATTATTATGAATATGAAAAGGGAAAGTCAAACTTATTTAAAGAATAGTTTCCCTTAAAATAATAAGCACAATATCTACCATTTATTTTCAGCAAAGGCATCATCTAACGTGCTCAGGAATTATCTAAAGTTGTTCTCAATTAAGAACACGATTGGTTAGAGAGAAAATAATTAGGACATAGAATTGATAATTATCAGGAATGGTAATAGATTATCAAGTCATACTGTTGAGCTTGCAGATTATAAGAATACGGAGAGCTTTTATCAACAAGGATCTATAAAGCCCAGTGAATCTCTTGAAGATGTATAGTAAACTAATGAACATCATGTAGTGAACCAAACTCAAGAAAACATCTAGGGATTAAAATTGACTCTCCACCCATGAAATTAAGCAAATAAAACTGCCAACACCAATCATGGTAAATCAATTGTTTAAAAGAACGGGCCCAAAGAGTTTCACTTATGCACAATTTTATTAAGAGGGGTGCACAATAACGTTGCTTCTTGAAAATAATGATAAACCAATAGGAGACAACATGTGATGGAGAAAAAGCAATCATACCAACTACAAGGATATATAGATAGAAATAATCGTGTAGGAGGCATCTAATGCGTCTAAAAACACAATTAGGTCTACCAAACCCTTAAATATTTACTAATAGTTTTTAAAAGCTATTCTCCAACCTTAAGGAGGAGGTTTCACTGTCAGTGGGCTATCTCTGCCTTTTTATATTAATGGTTTCAGTTTTACACAGATTTCAAATATCGAGGATTTTAACAGGAGGATTATCTTTCAGAAAACTGTATCTTGACAATCATGAAAGATACTATACAAATATAGATTACCTACGGCAGTATGGTCTTAAAGCACATAATAACTAAATTATACCAAACAGAATCATTTAATAGTAATGAAAGAAGCAAAAATCAAAACAAGGGATATAGTCCAAATAGTCCTCATCAACAAACCACTTTTATTTCAAAACTTGCGTTGTTCAAGGAATGGTCCGTATAAGCAACAATCTAGATAAGAAAGCTATTATTGCACCAATCAAACCAGAAGCTAATTCACTACCATAAAAATCTAAGACTATGCACAGATCATATAATTGGATCAAATGTACATAGACGGGAAAAAAAAGTCCAAATATGTAGGTTAGCTAGTTACTCTTGAACTGAAGATGATCCTTAGCCGGAAAATGCTTGCTGGCTTTGCAAATCACCACTGGATATCCATCTTTTGTTTGACTCTGCAAATATATCTTTCTTGTTTGCAATTCGTCTTGGACCTCGGATTCTGGGATAGACCCATTAGGAACAAATGCAGCCCTCCACTTATGCCACTGCACAAACATCTTTGCTGCCTTTTCTGGGTCCATTGACCTCGCAATCAAGAATCTCATAAACGTTGCATCTCCGTATCTCTAAAGCCCACAAAATCAATTAGTAAAATGAGCTCAATCGCACAGTCAATGATCAACAAACAAGGAAGCTTGAACTCAAAAGTGAATTGGGTTCCCAAGAGTATACACAATAAAATACATCAAAAGACCATGAGCATTAAGTGAAAGATACCTCAGTAGAAGAACCAAGCTTCTCCACGGATTTCCTCATCTGGGTCACCGCAATTGCTTGGCTGCTTTCCATTTGGGGCAGGGAGACTGAAAATAGGGTTTGTTTTGATGTTTAAATTGAAATGCGCACACCCTCTCCCAAAAAGTTTAAAACTCTGAACTCAAGTCAAAACACAGAGAAAGAACATGCGAAGGGGAAAGAGTGTACGTTGGCAGAAGGGAAACATGCGTAGAAAGAAGAAGTGGGTGGGTCGCAAGAAAATTAATAGCTCAAATTTTGGTCTTTGGGTATTAGGGCTGTTCAAAACCCGAACCGACCCGAATAATCCGAACAATTCGAACCGAACAAGCTATTCGGGTAGGATTGTTAGGGTTATTAGGGTAGGGTTGAAAATTTGGGGATAGTTCGGGTCGGGTGAAACATTGATTAACCCGACCCGCCCGATTAAAACACAAAACTCACTGTTTCAACTCTCATCTCTAATTTGTTCTCACCGTTTCTCTGCTAGTTAAAAACCAAAATCCCTAGGGTTGACGAGTTTCACTTCTTCATCGCTGGCGCCTCCCATATCTATGAGACGGGTTTCACTTCTTCATCGTCGGCGTCTTTCATTTCTGTTTGACGGGTTTCACTTCTTCATCACCGGTGTAAGTTCTCTTGTTGTCATTAGTTTTCAATTTGATACCGCTTCTCCTCCATCTTGTTCTGATGGAACAGATAGTGCTCTGTTTTATGATTTCTTATCAGTCTTCCTTCCAAGAACGATGGTTCCGTCTTTTAAGTAGTTAGTGAAATTAATTAATTCGATCGTGTGTGATAAAAAAGCATAGAATTTGATACCGCTTCTCCTCCATCTTGTTTTGTACTCAAAAACAGTTTCTTTATGCCTGAGATGTTGTTTCTGTATCTTGACAGGTCCTTTTAATTTTGTTTCTTTCTGTATCTTGATTAGGCTTCTCTTGATCTGTGAGAAAAAGTATATGGCTCTGTCTCTGTGGACGTGTTTTGCTTTCTAAAATAAAACAATTGATTGTCTGGATTAGGGATAGATATTAGAATGCACTTCTTTGAGAAATCTTGTTGGAAACATGTGTCACAAAAGACAGTTCCAACAACAACTGCAGATGGATGTTTGCGGTGATGCGTTGCCTCTGAAACATTGTTAGCAAATGTTAAACAGAGAAACCATACTACAAAAAACCAAGGCATTTGTTCTTTGTTTCGTTGGAGAATATTTGACAAGCTTTCTTGATTTATACGAGAGAGAGAGTGTGTGTGTGTAAGGGTTGAGTTTTCTCTAATTTGTTCGGATTTACAGTTATTCCAAGTATTTAATACATGATAGCACTTTATTTTCTTTATAGATGTCAAATTAAGGCCTTTTTATAGACCAACCCCATGAAGCTCTTTATGTTATTCAAGGAAAAACCATTCGACTGCAAACTATAAGAACTGAATGAGAGGGGTTTTCTTTTGGTTTTTTAAAAAATTTTTACTTCCAGTAAAGGTAAAATTGGGGTGAAGGAGAATAAGTAGGTAAGGTAGCTAAGTATAAGTAACTATTTTGTTGATTTATGAGTGAAATTTAGCTATTAAGAGATTGGTTGTTGGGTCCGTGTTGAATCACCTATTTATTAAGTTAATGACATATGCAAAACTATTGGCATGGCATTAATTGGCAATCAAACGAGAAAAAACCCTTAAATTAAGCTACTTCCTTAATTACTTCAAGCTTCATTTCATGTCAAGTTTTGAGATCCTAGACTTACTCTGTAAGGAAATGTCATAATACTTGAAAATAAATAAAACAATCCTTATCTGTTTCTTGAAATTTGCCTTCTGCTTGTGCTGTTATAATTTAAAATGGGGAAAAAGAAAAAGAAAATCTTATGTTAATCCTTTAGGTAAATGAGTTTCATATGAAGTTTTAATTGACCATATATAAACAAATAATCCCATAACTAAATTATGCAATTTAGACTCTTAACTCTTAATTGACCATATATAACTAACATGCATTATGATATTAATTTGTAGATATCTCAATCTCATGAAGACAATCCCTTAGGAACACAATTGAAGACACATGTTGCACCCGAGCAACAAAGCAATACGCCTGATTTGACAAGCTCTTCTGTAGTTGGTGCAAAGAAAAGAAAGCCACCCCCACCAAGATCTATTGTTTGGGAGCATTTCACGCAACTATATGATGTTAATGGCGTCAGAAAAGGCAAGTGTAAACATTGTGCTAAAGAATTTTATTGTGACCCTAGAAAGCATGGCACTACTACACTTAAAAATCATATCAATAATTGTAAAATGCATCCACATAGTGTAGAAACAAGACAAACACAACTTTCTTTACAACCAACTTCTTCTGTTGATGGAAGCTTTACTGGGTCATTAGCTAATTGGAAATTTGATCAAGATTATAGCAGAAAGTGTCTTGCTTTGATGATCATACGTGATGAACTTCCTTTTAGTTTTGTCGAGGGAGAAGGTTTTAAGAAATTTGTTGCTAGTTTGTGTCCTTGGTTCAAAATGCCATCTAGATCGATTGTGACACGTGATGTTAATCAATTGTATATTGATGAGAAAAAAAGTTTGAGAGCTTTCATTAAAGAGCATGCTTATTCTGTTTGTATAACTACCGATACTTGGACTTCTATACAGAATATCAATTACATGTGTATGACAGTTCATTTCATTGACAAGAATTGGATGTTGCAGAAAAAAATCTTGAACTTTTGTCCAGTCGGTAGTCATAGGGGTGAGATGCTTGCACAGGACCTTGAAAAGTGTTGTAAGGAGTGGGGAATTTTTGATAAAGTGTTTTGCATAACAGTAGATAATGCAAAAACAAATGATAAGATGGTTAACACTTTGAAATATAAGTTTGTTGCAAAGGAAATTGCTATGTCAGAGGGGAATATATTCATGTTAGATACATTGCTCACATACTAAATATTGTTGTCCAAGAAGGATTGAAAGATGTTCAACTTTCTGTGAAAAGGGTTAGAAATGCTTGTAAATATGTTAGATCATCACCTGCTAGATTAAAAAAATTTAAAGAATGTTGTGTGGCTGAGGGAGTGCAGTGTTCAAAATCATTGTGCTTAGATGTGCCAACTAGATGGAACTCCACATATTTAATGTTAACCACTGCACTTGAATATCAAAGGATTTTTGAATATTTTGAGACTGTGGATCCATACTTTAAAATTGAATTGGATGCATGGATAAAAAAGGATTTAGGTGCAAATAATGATTTGGGTGGTGTGCCTATTTGGGTTGATTGGAAGATCGTAGAAAGAATTTCATCAATGTTGAAACAATTTTATGTAGCTACTTTGCGCATTTCAGGTTCGTTGTATGTCACATCTAACACATACTGGACCGAAATTAGTGATTTATATGCTAAGTTGTGTGATTGGAAAAGTAGCACTAATGTTGAGTTGAAGGAAATGGGACAGAAAATGCAAATTAAATTTGACAAGTATTGGAAAGAATATGATAAAATGAATAAAATTATTTATATGGCTTCTATCCTGGATCCAAGAGAAAAATTTGAGTACATGGAGGATGTACTTGTTATGATTTATGGTGAGCAGAGGGGAAAGTATCTATTTGATGGTGTGAAAATTGCCATATACGAGTTATTTGAGGAATATAAGAAAAAAATGCAACCTGATTGTAATCAAGAAATTGGAATTCGAACAAGCTCAATTTCAAGTCAAACTAATATTGGGGAAAGAGGAATTTTAAAAGAGAGAATCAAGCGTGCAAGGGTAGAAAGTGGTGTTGCAGGGGATAGAAAAAGTGAGTTGGATTTGTATTTAAATGAAGCAGTGTTTGAAGATGATAAGGGAGATTTTGATTTGTTGAAGTGGTGGAAGCTAAATTCAGAGCGATTTTCTATCCTTTCTCACATGGCTAGAGATATTCTGGCAGTTCCAATTTCTACAGTGGCTTCGGAGTCAGCATTTAGCACTAGTGGTAGAGTGCTTGATCCATTTAGGAGTTCACTCACTCCTAAAATTATTGAAACTTTGATATGTATGCAAGATTGGCTCCGAGGATCCAATGAACACATAAAGATCGAAGAAGATTTGGATGTTATTGAAAGACTTGAGGATGGTATGTATTTTTTATTTATTTGATTTAATATATTATATTGTTGTTTGTTGATTATTGATTTTATAATTATTTATTCAATTTATAGAGTTGGAGAAATTTAATGAAAGTCAACTTAAAGCTAATCAGGAGGCCTCATTAAGTATTAATCAAGAAACATCATCAAGCGTTAACCAAAGAACATCTTCAACAAATTTGGAGAGTATTAATCTAGATGATTGAGTCATTAATAGTAAGGTAAATTTAATTTAAGCACAATTTAGATTGCATTTTGTTTGCTATTTGTTATTAATTTTATATTTTATAATTTTTTATATATAATTTATATGCTAGGTGGACATGAAGTAATTGAAGATCGAAGATGATGGTGTTCCTTTATGGCATATTTTATTATTTGCGTTTGGATAATTATTTTTGAATTATTATATTATGTGTGTTTGAACAATTCTTAAATTATTAGTTGTTAAATATTATATAATGTGTGATTGAAGAATTTATTATATGATGTTCGGGTTTTGAACAGCCCTAGTTTACATTGTCACTTGTTATTTATTATATGATGTGTGATTGAAGAATTTATTTGGATTTTATTTATTGTAAATTTTTTTTTATTTGGATCTTTATATAATTTTTGTCATGTAAATAGAAAGAGAAATTTTTTTTAAAATATATTTCGGGTTATTCAGGTTATTCGGGTGGGCCCCGAATAACTGCGGGTTGTTCGGGTAGGGGCCCAAACTATTAATAGGGTAGGGTCGGGTTGAGATTTTTAGTGTTTTTTGGGTTTCGAGTTGTTCGGGTTCGGGTCGGGTTGACCCGAACCCGCCCAATGAACACCCCTATTGGGTATATAATTCTTCGTTCTAAACAAGAAAAAATAAATCATGAAAAAGCAACATGTCGGTTATGGGCTTTTTGGTGTGTGGCAAAGGGATGGTGGACCTGGAGAGATTGAAGTTTGGGGTTGATTAATGCAAATTGCAAAGAGGCTGTTGCCACTTGCTTATCTCTATCACTCCATTTATCTCATAGTTATAAATAGCACAACACATCAAATACTAAATTCAAAATGAAACATCACATAAATTTATAATATTAGTTTTTTTACTTAAAAAATAAAAATATTATCATTTAGTTATTGATAAAGCATATTTTAGCTTTATCGGTAAGAAAGAGAGTAGGCAGTTAAGGATCCGATCAGATGAAAAAACCTGTAAAATGGAGTGCCCGATCGGATCTGGACGTTAGTACTCCAAAACTTAAGTTAGTAGCTTTTAGAGAAAGAGTACTTAGAGAGAGAGAGAGTCTCAGATATTCAATACCTGGAGCCATCGTATTTTTGTCTATTTATAAGAGTTATCTAGAGGGGTAGTTGAGTACCTTGGGGCGTGATAGCTGGCAATTGGGGTAGGTGAGCGGCAATGTGAAATGGAGCATGTAAAGGCATGGGCATTTACTTGTGTCAGTGGACAGCGCATCCCATCAGTCTGATCGGATACTGTGCCTTTTTGTCTTGTCTTTCAGCTCACACTCTTCCTTTTAGTTGATGGGCTTTAGGCCTTGTCAAGCGTTATTAGGTCGACTTGATTGGGCCTTTGAGATATTTTTTTTCAGGTTATCACTTGTCCCCCCTCCAAAGGATCCAATCGGGCGAGTTTTTGATTTTTGGCGGTATTTTTTGAATTGGCTTGAATCTGATAAGTCGCGCCTGTTCATTTCAGCCATTATTCATTTATTGCTGATGCGTATGCCGAGGGCGATGCCTTATTTTCCGTAATCATCATAATTATGAAGACATGTGGCAATTATCTAGCGTAGAGGCAGTTGGAGAGTTTCAGAAGTTTTTGAGCCTATAAATAGGTGATTTTTGGGGCGACTTCTTCGTCATTTTTATCTATTCTTAATAGAACTCTGCCAAATTCTCTTTATGAAGTTTTTTTTAGCTTTCCTACGCAAAAAGTTTTTGGGCTTCATACTCCGAAAATTCGGAGATTTCAGCGTTTCTCTTAAGGATATTATATTGCTCAAGTAAGTGAACAACTCCTGCCTTTTAATTTTTTTTTTCGTAACATCATCATTACTCCTCCCCTTCCATGAAAGATGGTTTTGAGCAATAATCAGTCTAAAAACAGGGGCTTTCTTGAAGCTTACAAAGGTTATGAGATCACGGCTCGCCCTTCGAAATTCACATAAGAGGGAGTAGTTAAGATTTCTCCACGATATGATTTCCCAACAGAGATCCCTATGACAGTCTGCCCTAAGTCCATAGTGATGACCTAGGGACCTCTTGGTCATGAAAATAATGAGCGATTTATTTGCCATTTGTGGAGTTTGGATGCTAGGTCGGGGCTTTTCTTTAACGCCTTCGAAATTGTAATTCCTAAATGCCATAGAATTGCCCTTGGTCTTCCAAATGGACGGAGATCAATGCTCTGCCTCAAGATCCAGCCATAAAGGAAGTTGTTCATTGTGTCATCTTCCATATAGGGCTTTAAAGAAAGATTTTTTTTGGCAGGAGTGGTCGGAGGACTTGTAATGTGTATAATCTGATTGGATGTAGCTACTGCTCCGAAAGACCAAACATCCAGTCGATCTTTGTACGGGAGTGATGTCGAAGACACAACAAAACCTTATAATTCTAATTATCTTCTTGGCAATCTGATCGAATCTTCAGACTCTGATGTTGACATCGACGCAGATCATGAGCATTATAATTAAGTTCATATTGAACATCATGCATTGCATGTTTATGAAATATACATCAGCTGGAGAAAGTACTTATCTTTTAATTTTGTGACGCAACTGCAGTCGTGATGGCTAAGGGATACGATATTGCTAAACAATTAGCTGACTGAGCTAAGGCGAAGATTGAGGTAGAGCGCTCTGCCAAAGAGGATAAGAGGTCAAAGAAAAGAAAGCTTATGCCCTGTGTAGAAGTTCAAACTTCCACTCCCTCTTCCAGTGCCCCGATTTCCTGTCCCTCTCACCCCCTTCTAGTATTGACTATTGTGCAGTCTTTGTCAAAGGGTTAGCACCCCCTTTGTCATTTCGTTTTGAGGGATGAGACCGATTCGGAGGAAGAACGACCAGCTTCATCTCAGAGGGGATCAGTTAGGACCCATGTGCCCTCAACAGATAAAGCTGTACAAAAAAGGATGGAGCAGACAGCCAGGAGAAAGGTTGCCGAGCTGGTAGCTGCTGCAGATGCTAAGATTGACGCAAAAGGCAAAGAGCTTATCCAGGATGAATCTGATCAAAGCACCACTGCAAGACTTTCTGAAAGGCATGCAATATCGCTGGGGGAAGTTTTCAAAAGAAAATTTGGTGATGGCTGGTCTACCAACAATAAAGCGGTATCAAACTTTTTGTGTTAGGACATTCTCCAAGAGAACGATTTTAAAGCAATGGAGGATCCTAACACGCTTGCCCGAGAGTGTAGCCTTTTTCAGCATCAAAGTCTGGAGGTACTTTTTCAAAATTTCCATTCTAAATGATCTTGCCTCGTTCTTTCTTTTATCCGTCATCTCTCTTTTTTTTAACTTTTTTCTTCATATTCATCTTCTCCCCCTTTTTATTTTAGTTAATAACAAGAGGTTTACGGCTGCACGGCGTGACCAACTTTTGTCAAGGGCGATGAGAGGATGCCGATCGGGTTAGGAGGGAAGCAAAGGTCAAATATGATTCAGCGAGAAAGGAGTCTTTGCTTGCCCGATCGAAAGTTGAAAAGCTAAAAAAGGAGTCTGTTCATCTTTATCAAGATCTGAAAGCTCGGCAGAAAGAGGTCGACCACCTTAAAGGGATATAGCCCGTCTGATAGCCGAAAGTGCCTTAGGACAAAAATTCGAAGAAGAGGCGACCAGGCTGAGGGGCGAGTGTACCCGTCTATCTGCTGAATGCTCAAAGGCTGAATTCGAACGTGATCTTCTATGAGGGGAGCGAGATTCATTGCAAGCTGCCCTGGAAAAAGAGATGGCGTAGAGAAGGAAGCTTAAGGAATAACTTTCTACCCAAAAGGAAGATATATTGGATCAACTAGGAGAGGCACAGGAAAAGTTGCTGACTCGGCTAATTTATGAGGCCGGCAAACATTTTCCCAAGGCTGATCTCAGCTGGATGGATAACCCGAGTATTTTGCTCGATCCTCCATCTAGTGACGACGATCATGAAGTCCTTCAAGACCTTGCATTATCTCAACCAAACGCTGGTGTGGAGATCAGAGCTGAGGCTGTAACTTCCTTGTTGTCAGAGAATGCTTCTGGGAAAACAGCAGAATCTCCCAAACCTTCTACTGAAACTACTGCGAGGCCTTCTTCGAGTGTAGAGATAGTAGACATAGAAGCATAGTTTTTCATTGTAATGATTTTGTTCCCTCTTTGTAAGAATTATTCATATATAATATTTAATCTTCTTCTCAGTTGCGTCTTTACACTGTAATTCTTATTTTAAGAAGTATTCATCATAAAATCAATTAAGAAGAAAATATTAAATCGATTGAGGAGAAATGTGTAAATCACCAACGGAGAATGCATAAAATCGACTAAGGAAAATACTCCCTAAACTTCAATATGCTTTTCAAGTATTGCAGTACACAATTCTATTTAATCGGTAATCACTTAATACGATCGAATGTAAAAGATAGACTGTTTAGTCAATAATTGTGACTTAGATTTATTGCATCAGGTGTAGTAGATGACTTTTCAGTCTTTAACATTATTTCGATCAATATTGTTCGAGAGAGTTAATTAACTCAGTTGTCGACTTTCACATCTTGGATTCAGGATAGATTTGAATCTACCAAATTGATTAATGGAGATTAAACGGGTGCGGACGCACTTCACATCTCGAGCTTGAGATAAACATCAAGCCTAGCGAAGGTATTTATCCTGCTGATGAATGGACTCCAACTTTTGCATTTTTAGCTATATCAAGCCTAGTAGATAAGTTGTGCCAAGCAAGGAATTTTGACCCTAAAAGTTCAAGTGAGTTATCCGCTTGTAGGGAGTTACCCATTTGGATAACCTCGGTCAAGATACCTCTATCATCCGACCGGCATTAAGATGGCAATCCCGAGCATAATTGTAGATTTCACATTTTGGATTTGGGGTAGACGTCGAACCTAGCAAACAAGTTAATGGAGACCGAATGGAGGCATCTTGCATTTTGGGTTCAGGAATAATACCGAATCTAACTGACGAACTGACGATAAAGAAAAGCTTTTGCATTTCATGCTCGGGATGAACATCGAGCCTAGCAATAGAGCTATGCTATTCAAGCATTTAGATGGAATTTTGAACTTTTAGAATAATTTCTAATAGGTATTGTCTTCAACCAAGAGTGATTACTTCGATTGAATTTTCAAAAAACCGATCTATGCTAGAGCTATGGGGATTATTTTGACTATTCGGGGGGTGGTTTATAGGCTCTAGGGCCTTCATCCCATTCTCCCGATGATAAAAAAACTTTTTTCCAATTTGCTCTGAGGCAATTGAAAAATAATGACCGATCGGGGTGAGGTCTACAGGCTTCGGGGGCCCTCATCTCATACTCCCAACGGCAAAATGATCCGATCCAAAAACCGGTTCGCTAGAGAGTTAACAAGTCTGTTTAAATGAAAAGTATTAAATTCATGAGTTTTGGACACGTACCTATTTTTAAGTTATTTTTTACTTTGTGGAGACACTTATTTTGCGCGCGTCATAGTGCTGGAATTTTCAACAGCTTTTCGCATGTTGCAATCTTTTTTATTGTTGTCTCTTTAAAAACTCAAAAATAGATCTTTAATAGTAAAACAAGTAATATTAAGATAGAGTGGCAGTCCAGCACTTATTACTGGGAACTAAAAGAGCATTTAAATTCAGTACAATGCATTTTTAAGAAATCAAATTATAATAATTGCACCTAATTTTGCCGTTATTTGCTGATCTCTTTAGTTTGTCTGTGTTAGTCTAGTTTTTGTGATGGTAGTTTTTGTTTGAACCAATCACCTCTTTTCCCATCATTGGACCACTTATAGAAGCTTTCACATTCATTGGTTCGAGCGTTCGATAGCGTTATATAATTTACTACTTTTGTCATAGTTTCTATTGTTTCTCCTCTTGTCTGGACATTTTGGGTCGGTTAGCTTTTTCGTATTTTCTCTTAGTTCCCATTGACACTTGGGAGGAACCAGCGTTGAGGGGTGTGGAGGTTCAAGCCAACCGATTGTTATGGCAGTCAGGTTTACTCCGTTTGTCCTCTTTTCCCCTTTTCGTAATTCTTTAGAAGACCGACCGGTTAAGCTTCCCTTCTGCTTGATTGGATGTGGGGGTTCTGTTGAATGATCGACTGTCTGGATATTGTAGTTTGTCCATTACATTAGTCTTTCCAATTCTATTGGATTTGAGAGCATCATCTAACTGGATGCGTCGACTGACCCTATTCATTAGGTCGGAGAAACTAATCGGTGGCCTTGCTGTCAATGATTCATAAAATGGACGATTCATAATGCATTTCGCCAAAGCATTTGATGCCAATTCCACACTTAAATTCCCTACTTCCAACATTGCAGCTTGGAAGCGAACGATGTAATCTCTGAGACTTTCATCGGTTCTTTGGTAAAGGTTGCACAGGCCACTGACTGACTTTGATACACGTGTTTGCACATGGAATCGCATCATGAACAACTCTTTGAGTTGTCTGAAGGAGGCTATTGATGCATGAGGGAGTCCGAGGAACCATTTCAAAGCGTTCTCTCCTAAGGTGGTTGGAAAAACTCTACAGGCAATCCTTTCATTAAAGGTGTAAACCTGCACTTTAGTCAAAAATTTTGCAAGGTGAATGGCAGGGTCGGTTTTACCTGTATATTTGTCCATCACCACATCTCTCCATCTGGAAGGCAGCTCAGACTGCATAATTTTCCTGCAGAAAGGGGAGGTAGTGTTGGTACTGGTATTCCTCTTAAATATACCTTTCCTAGGTTCCATCAACCCGAATTGCTGGAGCTTTCGAGAAAACCATTTATCTTCCTTTCGTCCACCAATTGTGGAAGCAATCTCCCTTTCAGGTCTGCAGGAGTAGTTGTGATTAGGTGTATGCATAAGGGATGGATCATCGCCAGCGGGTAGGGTGGATAGTCTACTAGGGATGCAAGGAGCATCTCTGCTTGATGACATTATCCGCTTGATGTTATCATCCCTCTTTAGGACTATTTCTCCCTGCATGGCGAGATCACGGGTTCGCGAAGCATGGAAGTTTCCCTATTTCTTATTCTTCTGACATATTCGATCATGAAGACCATTTCATGACCTCCTTTAGAAGCTCTAGGCATGTTGTCCCCTCCCAGATTTCGGACCAGCAAGGTCACTAAGAATGACATGCATATCTCTGACAGTAACAAGGGCGTCCTCCGGCTGTCTTACAACTATATCGTCGACATTTGGGAAGAAATTACCCCTGAAGGAGATCTGAAAGGTCTCTCTCTTACCCCTGAGAGTTTAGATCTGTCCTGGTTTGTTGTGATGATATTTTCTAAGAGCTGTGTACTCGTTGGATCTTGAATCTGCCATGGTTCTCAACGAAAGCACCAAATGATAAAGCAGATTTTAGCTTTATCGGTAATAAGGAGAGTAGGCAGTTGAGGATCCAGTCATATGGAAAAACCTGCAAAATGGAATATCCGGTCGGACTCGAGCATTAGCACTCTGAAGCTTAAATTAGTAGCTTTTAGAGAAAGAGTGCTTAGAGAGAGAGAGTCTCAGATATTCAATACCTTGAGCCATCGTGTTTTTGGCTATTTATAGGAGTTATCTGGAGGGGTACTTGAGTACTTTGAGGCGTGATAGCTGGCAATTAGGGTAGGTAAGCGGCGATGTGACAAGGAGCAGGTGAAGGCATGAACGTTTACTTGTGTTAGTGGACTAAACAGGACAGCGCGTCTCATCAGTCCGATTGGACATTGTGCTTTTTTGTCTTGTCTTCCAGCTCACACTCTGCGTTTTAGTTGATGGGCTCTGGGTCTTGCCAAACGTTATTGGGCCGACTTGATTGGATCTTAGAGATATTTTTTTTATAATTATCAGTTATGATTTTTTAAATATCAAAAAAATTAATTATTACATATTTGGAGGCGATGATGAAAATTAAATTCCGGCCAATTGAAAAAATTATTAAATTATCAACTATTTGAATTAATAATGATTTCCAAATATTAAAAAAATAAAAAGACTCAATAACTTGATTTTGAACATAAATGCTTATAGCGAAAGTATTTGGAATTTAATAGTGTTATATAGTCATTTAAAATATGTTTAGAAAATATTTTGATGGTAAATCTTTGTGTTATTGTACTGAAAGTTTTCGAATTTAAACCTTTACTTCCCTTTTCATCTATTAAAATAAATGTAAGATTTTTTTTTACAGAAAAAGTAAAAATAATAAATGTAAGACTTTTTTTTAAAAAAGAAAAGTAAAAATATGTATGAAAATTAATATCTAAATGCAATGAATTTAATTTAAAATGACTAAAAACAATGAACATTCAACTCTAATTTTCAAAAGTGAAAAGTTTAAAAATAATTTTTCATGGATATTTTAATAATTTTGTATGCATAAATTAACATACTTGAGTTATTACATTGAATTTTAATTTATTCAAAAAATAAATACTCCATAAAATTATTTAAAAATCAAGTCATACTGAATTTACTAACCGATTTTTTTTTATTAGATCATGAGATGTTTTAAGCGGATCTATATAGATGGAAAGCTACTTTAAACTTTAACACTAAGGCTATATTTGGTAAGATGTAATGAATTGTAATGTATTGGGTAATATAATGGATTAAGAAATATAATGTAATGCAATGTAATTGTGATTACATTACTATATTTGGTTATATTAGTAATATAATGTAAATACTAATATATTTTTATATTTAGTTGAAAATATGAGTGAAATATAGTTGAAAGTTTTAAATGTATAATGCTTATATATGATTTGATCAATGAACATAAATTGATCATCAAGTTTTTTATCCAACGGCTATGATTAATCTATTTATTCACTTATAATTGGTCTAATTTATTTTGTTATCAAATTTTTACCAAAAATATTATTTAGGTTGGTTTTAAAATTTTAACCCAAACGAGTTCGTTTCGGTATATTTTAGAATTCCAAATTAAATTATCAGTCTGAAAGTCAATTTTTGAATTTATCTACAAATTAATTTTTCACTTTTAAAAATTTATTTACATTATTTCGAAAATTTTATTCACTCAAAATAATTTTTTAAGATTTGTAAAATATTTTTTAGCTAATCAAAGTTTTGGTCAACTTTTTATAGTTCCGTTACTTATTTTTATTTTTGAATTTTGGTGACCTAAATGAATTCTTTTTTTACCTCAAATTATATCACAACACTCATTATAAATAATACTTTTTAGTGGTATAATTAAAATTTTACAGTTTTTGACGACCGTCAGAAGGTATTATTCACCCCAGTCATGTTAAAACTAACATTAAAATAAATTAATTCATGTTAAAAATGTATTAATTCATTAAAATAAAACAAACTAGCATTAACATTCTAATATCATATTAAAAATATTTTGCAAAATTTTTGAACAAGTAAAAATAATGTAATAAAAAATACGGAATAAAATTAAAGAATTTGCGAATACATTAGTAAATGTATTCACAAATACATTTGTAAACATGATTACTTTATATTGTTAAAAATTTGTATTAACAAACAAATAATTAATTACACTTTGCATTGCATTACATTACATTATAATCCATCCTACCAAACATAAGCTAAGTATTTAACACAATTATATTTTCAGAATTTGAATTCGAGACCACTTATTAAACTAATAGAGATCCATACTATCTCAATTACGTGCTAGGTAGTAAATTTACTAATGAAATTTTGCTTGTTTATTTTACATTTACGTTATTTACTCATATATAATTATATATTATATTCTAATTTAGAATATTTATTCTATTATTATATTAATGGAAATTAGATGAAGTTCATCTATTTACCAGAATTCAATTTTCACTCGTTAAAAAAAATGTAGTTATGAAAAAGTCATATCAGATTAATGGTCAACTTGGTTCGTATTAAAAGCTGATGAATTTTAAAACTATTAATGTTATTTATTACGCCATAAAGGTATTTATATATTTATTTTGATAAATCATCTATTTATGTTTATTTATGATAAGTGCATGGGTTGGAAGGTGGGAGTTGGGAGTTAAAGAAGTCGATTGGGTTAATTGTTGCCAACTCAAATTCCTAACTACGTAATAATTAATTGTTGTGGCTAACTGTCTATTTTCTCCTTTGGCGAGTATTCCATCTCTCGTTTTTTCGACAACTTAAAATGACCGTTTCCTGAAAAATTAAATACCTAAAATCCTTTCAACTTCAATCCACCAAATTTGATTACTCCATCAAATTAGGAATCATTCTTTTGCCATACATTTTATTTATTTATTTATTTATTTTTCTTTCTTCCTTTACTTATAAAAGTGGTCCCTAATTTTAAATTTAATAATATTTATTTTTAAATTAATTATTATCATGAATTTAAAAAACTAAAAAGTCATAAACCAAATAGAGAGAGAGTAGACTTTTTGTCTTTTCTTCTTTTTCTTATTTATTTCTCATTTTTCCCCCTCTTTACGTTAGTCAAATATTATTATAAGAATTAAGATGGTATTGGAATTTTGTCAAAAATTAAGTATAAGTATACATTTAATTAAATGTAATGAGTTTGGCCCTAGTGCCTAATCCGGTCCTTGAGATTTCATTAAATAGGTGGTTTTCAAACTTACTCTTCTATAGAATTTTCTATTATATCTTTGAGTTTCCTATTCAATAATGGAACTATAGAGAGTTAATGAAAAAAAATTTACATTGTTAATAAACCTAAAATATAGTTAGAACCAAAGTTTATTATATTAAGGGGGGGGATCCCTGAAATTATACATTTTTTTTATTAAATTCCTAAACTTTTATTTAATTATATCAGATTCTTAAATTTTTAATTTCATTTACATTAAGTCCATATTTAGTAAATTTGAATAAAATAATGATGTGACTTTAGCATATGTTGAGTTTCTAAACTCTCGTTTTTATTTTATTAAATCTGTTTTTGAATTTAATGTGTATTAAAATAAAAGTTTAGGTATTCAATCTCACCAAATATGTTTTTCTAAAGGAAAAACGGCCTAATAATCTCCTCTTTTACTTGATATTTTCTTGAATACCCTCTTTTATTTACTTTTTTTTTATTCACATAATTAGTGTTTTTGTACTTATGTGACAACCAGTTACTAGTTTAAATTTGATACTGCTCATCAACTCCTTATCAGCCGTCGCTACAAACAAGGGCTATGTGGAACATTGAAGGGAATCTCTTAGTTGAGTCAAGACATCAAATTACAAGATGCTTGCTTCCATTAGCTGATTCTCTTAGTTGAGTCAAGACATCAAATTACAAGATGCTTGCTTCCATTAGCTGATGATGCCCCCCAAATATTCATGTTACAAGCAACGCAGGGCTTTATTATATAAACTTGCAAAAGCATTATTAACATAAGTAATCAACATTGAGAAGCATGTACTTAAATTGAAATTAGCCACCATCTCTGATGTTAATCATACAAGTAATCAATTATACATGGAATGACTAGAAACTCTGCTGTTCCCAAAGTAAAGGAGCTACTCTACCACTGAAATTTGGGATCTCCATTAAAGCATCTCAAGTTGACATTTTGGTAGATTGTGATAGGAGGGTTATAGCAAGAGGGAGAGTTACCTTCTTTGTATAGCGTATTAGAAGGGGATATAAAAGAGGAGAATGTCAATTCCCATTGTGTAGCTCCATATATGGAATCAATCATTAGGAAAAAGAAAAATTACTCTTAACTGGGGCAATATTAACATCAATCCTCCAATGCAGGCAGTATAACATCTTGGACAAGTACAAGCTTAGCCCGACCTCCGTACTCTTCTGGCAAGGTTTCTTCACCAATTTCCTTTACCACATTTTTTCTTTCTTCTTCTCTGTTGACAATCACAATCTGCATTCATTGCCAAATACAAAGGTTAGAATTATTACCATATTTTAAAACATAATTTGAATAGAGAATAGACCGAAAAAACTTTAGCTGCATTAATTAAATTAAAGCTATACAGAACAGCTTCAGACAAGCAGCACATTATAATCACTTGGTACAAGAAATTTCTATCAGCATTTCGAGTAATAATGCAAAACATTAATATCAGTGATATGGAGGTGTGCATTTGTATTTAGTGTGGATATGTCCTATTGCCACATAAAAAAAAGGGTCAAAAAATTTCCCCTTCTGAGATGTTCAAAGACATTAAATAAGTTATGAATTTATGATCAAGAAATAGCACATGCATGGGTTATTGCCACATCTAGCAATCTAAGAATATGGTTTGATGAACTTTACGGACATAGAAAAAGTGGAAGTTCAAATCCAATGATATAACATGCCTTTTCCAGTGTTGCCTTCTCAAGGAAGCGAGAAACCATCTTCCAAACGCTAACAAAAAATCTTGGCATATGTAGAATGAAGAGCTTTTCTAGACGTTCAGGATAGTAAGCCTGCACAAAAACAAACGAGGATGTTATATACACATACACACCCCTAATACAGGTCAGATGCTTTTAAGGTAATATAGCAAACATAGTATAATTAACTTTTAAAGCCTGGACAAAAACGAATGATTAATGAACCTGTGACGATCAAATGAAATGCCCAACTTCGCATGTAATGATTTAACTGATCAAAGCAATTTGAAAAGGGGATGATAAACTTGAAAGATTCAGTGCACGTTCTAGGAATAACATATCAGTCTCTGACATTGATGCATAAACAACATTCACCAAAACTAGGGCAAATATAAGCAGGAAAAGTCTACTATCTTTAACAATAATGAAATAAACTGCCGGTGACAGGCATCAATTTTCCAAGAACTTGTCTCTACACAAAACATCCCTTTCAGCATCCCCGCAGTTATATTGTGCTGAACTAATTCTTTTATGCCATTGTTTTTACATGCATTTTGGTATGCACATGGACCCTCACCCAGCACCATGACAGAGTTGCTGTGGAACACTAGCAAGACAACACTGACCAAAATTCTACTATATAAAGTTGCTAATTCAAGCTTTCCTGCTAAGTTTCCTACAATTTTATTCATTTCGAAAGTTTTTTTTTTCTCTCTCTGTTGATCGCAGGATGAATATCTTCGAGTAACGAAAGTTATACACGGATGAGTTACCTGCAAAAACTGAAACCCAGCAATGAATCCGCGTACATCAAGGTTCCTATATGTTATTTGTTGCAGATCAATAACAACCACCACCTTCTCATTTCCGAGTTCTCTTCCTCTAAATGAGCTGAAAAAGGGCCAAAAAAATCCCTAACAAAAGCAGAATTACATAGAAATAAAAATTATTCTAAAATATCTACTCTAAGGCTATAACAATACCAGTGGCAAGCAATAGTTGTTCATGCTATGATAATGCTTGTCATGCCATAGATAGTAACCCATATTCATTATCTCAAAGATATTTAACATCAAGCATTTCATTCTAAACAATCCTATTTCTACATCATTTGAACTTTCTCCAAATGAACCAAAACCTCTGTACTTTTCTGGTCATTTTCAGCATCAAGTAACTATTACCTCGCAATTGTTTTGTCCAGCAGATGAACCACAAACTCTGCAACAAGGGAAGAGAAGACAATAATTAAAAAGCTCATTTTCAAGATATTGTTATAATCATAATGAAAGTGGGGAGTTGAAGCTAATTTCAATGTTATACTCCTTGAACGAGAAGCCCATATTATCCCATTATATCTTTGGCATATTAATTTCACCCCAAAGCAACTTTGCCGACCTTCAAAGCATGCCTCCCCATTCAGAATAGTTAAAAGCTGAAATGGATTGTGTAAATAATTTTTTTTTTGGCAGATTCTATGCATGTAACTTGTTTATTTTCTGCTTCAAAAGAAATGTGCTTTAATTTTTTTTCTAGCAGGAGTTAATTATGTCAGCAAAGACATCTGGAAAGGAGCTTTACAGGTATTCCAAATTGAAGCAGTTTTGTTTATTTTGCCCACACTTTCAGCATTTGGTTATGGTGATTATCAGGGCGACATGATGCGTTACCAGGCCACACACCTTTTTGCTGTGGAGTATATTGGCAAAAGAAACATTGATTTATCAAATACGAAAGGGAAATTAAACTGCCTACACCAAGATAAGGACTATTGTTTATGCCCAACGCTTCATAGTGCAACCAGTAGTAAATTGAAGTCTTTTATACTCCCACCTAAATGGTCTAATCCTTCATAGTTTTCCATATGCTTACTTCCTAATGATTGGATTATATGCTTGGTTATCATCGATGCAATCTATTAATATTTTGGGAAATAGAATGATTCCAGGAGACCAAACAAAAGATACAGTCCAAGCAATCCTATTCATCCACCCACTTGAATATTAAAATGTCTATATTCCATGGGGTGGCCCATACACGGGATAATATAGATCATAAACAATCATGTAGCAATCAATTCAGAAAATAGATTAATTAACTAAACATCAATGATATGCATAATCATAAGCTAGTCCACCATATGACAAACTAAACTTGTGCACATACTCTGATGCTAATCAACTGTAACAAAATTGCTGCAATTATAGAATTTAGATAGTTACTCTTGAATTGAAGATGATTCTTCAAAGGAAAATGATTTTTCACTTTGACAAGGAGCACTGGATATCCCTCTTTTGATAAACCTTGCAAATAAGCCTTTCTTGAGTCTAATTCATCTTGAATTTCAGATTCCGGGATAAACCCATTTGGAACAAACACAGTTCTCCACTTCTGCCACTGCACAAACATCTTTGCTGCCTTATCTGGGTCCATTGATCTCGCAATCAAGAATCTCATTAATGTAGAATCCTCAAACCTCTGAAAATCAAACCCATTAAATCAATAATTGACTGAGCTCATTCACACATACAATTACACACAAACTCCATAAATGTACCTCAGTGGAAGAACCAAACTTTTCAACTGACTTCCTCATCTGGGTCAGAGCAATTTCTTGGGTTCGCTCCATTTGGGGCAATGAGGAAGAAGGCTGGTGGGATTTATTTTTGGATCAAATATAAGATCAAAAAGGTCGGTTTCTGTGAGTTCAAAAAACAAAACTATGGAATTTGACAAAGGCAAGCACAGAGAGAGAAGAAACTGTGTGTTGACAAAATGGAAAGTTACAGAGAAAATATATTAATGGAGAATATGAAATTTGAAATGTGGGAAGGTGGGTGGAGGATGGCTGGCTGCTACATTTACTCGTGGAAAATGGCGGCAAGATTGGTCCAAGTTTGTTACTCTATGGACAAGTATTGCCATTTCATGACTTATGCTTTTAATTCGAAGCAAGTCAAATGCATTAAAGCCTTTTAATATAAATATATATATATATATATATATATATATATATATAATTTTTCTAAAAAAACACTTGCGATGAATATTTCATAAATAAAACTAATACACTCTATTCATATTAACAATTAAATCTAAAAATAATTTTGAACATTCATTGAGTGCAAGCACGTCTTAGTGCATGCAATTTTGCACCATTGCACTAAAATTTGATATTATTTTATTCTTATCCTACAATAGACGATTACATGCATTATACCATTCACCGAATTATACCCACTTTTATGATAAAACGAATATTGGGAATAAAAAAAATCAGCATGTTTCCATATCAAAAATTCTGGAATGGTTATAGACTTATAGTTAATGATCTGCTCAGTGAAAACAATTGTCTTCTTAGACCCAACCAGTCAGGGCCTCAGGGTCAGGGGTCATGGGTTTTCACTTTTCAACCTAAATGAATATATTTTTTATGTTATGGATATAAGCATTAGCTTAATTAAGAAAATATCAACTAAAAATAACTTCTTAACTATAACCTAAATTAAGCAATTTTATTATAACAAAATCACGCGCACAGACGCACATATAATACAAGAGAACACAACTAATTCAATTTCAATTTTAATTTTAATTAAATGCAATTGGAAGATGATTATTATTATTATTATTTGCAAAACTTAAAAGAAAAGAAGAGAATTGAACTCGAGTAATTTGTTTTATAATACTCTCTACAAAATGAATGAATAAATAAATAAATAAATAAAGCATAGACCTGTTTTTAAGCAAAACCACCAAATCTACTTTTGCCCAGAAGAACCTTCATTTTTCATTATTTTTTTTATTTTATTATATGTGATATTATAAAAAAAATGTACATAAGCCAACATAATGCAGCACGTGAGTCAAAATTGAGGGCTGACTATCAGCAATTAATTGTTGGAGCTTGGAACGTTCAAGAGTTATAATATATATATATATATATATAAAAAAGCACGGACCTGTTTTCCGATTGGCCAACCAAGCATGGAAAAACTAACGGAAACTTCTTTTTGTATGATCGTGATGTTTAAATTATTGTGGTATAAAAACAATATAATGTTTTTATTATTGACAGCCTAATGCACATGTATTTTTTTTTTAATCTAAGAATTTTTTTTTTATGGCTCTTGGCTTGGCATGATCAATAAAAGAAGCGAAACACAAATAATAATAATAATAATAATAATAATAATAATAATAATAATAATAATAATGTCAAAGGGTAGCCACTTGCAAAATCCATGTCAATAGAAAATAATTCAAAGCCATTATATCTAGCGCGCAAAGAGTTTTCTCATTTCCTCACTATCATATAATACAGCTATTGCAATACATTCTTCATAATTATTACTTTTTACTTTTTATCTGTAAAACAACATATTGCAACATTTTTAACCAGCACCATGAATTAATATATTGCATCAAAACTATTGCTACAGAACAATTATAAAACTTTTACCATATTTTACAGCTACTGGTCATATTTGTGATAGTGTCTAAGAAAAGCCAATTGTGATGAGATTCCAACTCAAATTTTAAGAACAAATACTATTCAACTCTTTGGAATTATCAAGTCAAAGAAAAAGAAATGCAGCTTTGAATCAATTGCATAAATATGAACAGATTAGCATTTCAGCATCATCCTACCTAAATACCTACACCATTATGATGGTAAGATGCCATCATTTGGGACTTCAATTTCAAGCAGCTGGGAGTTTTAAAACAAATTTATTATTCCTTCCTACGCTAATCGAAAATAACTTCTACTAGCACAAAGAGCTTCGCCCCAGCACTTCAATATTACACAATCTGAATAACGTTTCCTTCCAAAACAAATTCTGAGGAGGCTCTGTAAAATGCCCCAGCGAATAGTGCTGACACTGGAAATTAAGTGCATAGCGAATGATAGATTTCAAGTGGAATCCTGTCCGAACATCATATCAGACGATACCACATAATTTTTACTTTCTATTGCAACTTGCCCCCCCACCACACATAAACAAACCTGTACTCAATCAAAAACATAATTAGAGAATATAATCAGAACAAGAATGTGCAAGCAAAAGAATGCACTGAACAGCACTACCAGGAAGAAAATAAAAGAACAGCATGACACATTAAACCATGAAGATGAAACTGCTGTCCTCCTCTACAGAAGAGATCTTTACTAGCATGCTTAGGTGCCAAAGCATCAAGTATATTTGCTCTGACTTCAATTGTTCAGTACATGCAATTTCGTATCTGTAGGAAAGATTCAAAACCTGAGTGCAAATAACAGGAAATTTTTCCCATGATGGATGTGCATGAAATTGCAGATCACACAAACCTAAAACTTTATACAAGGCAACTGATCACAACTCATGCATAGTCAGTATCATCTATAGGCTTTTCCATATTAACAAAGGCAGTCGAAATGAACTGGGAACAATTCAGTAGATAAATTTCAACAAATACAACTTAGCAGAACTTTGAAACTCTGCAAAAAAGAAAACCAAGGAATAAAATTTATACCACAGGTAGCCATATTACCTATTTTGTGAAAACACTCATGAGGTCATTTGGAGGAAATCGCTGCATGACAGGAATACCAACTCTTGTACTCTCTGCGAATTCCATATTTGGTTCTTGTTTTACTTTATGGACATTGTTCTCAGCATACATTTTTTCAGCACTGAAATTGGTAATTGTGGCCTCAAATTCATCAACTGCAAACCGAGTTGGAATAGAAGTCCCTTTACCAACAAATCCAAGATTCCTAAGTGGTCCTTGATCACCATAAGGACCCTGTACATCACAAAAATTAGGAGGGAGCCCTGGTATTTGTCTATTAGCAGCTACAAATGTGGGAGTTGAATTTTGCACTGGTCTAGTGATGCAACTGTCAGCATTGACAGAGCATGAAGATGCAGAATGAGACAAGGAACAAGGGGCTGAATAACCAGTTAGAACACCACCAGATTTCAAATCCCCATCAGAAATGTGTGCAATATTCAATGGAGAAGTATTTGTTCGTGATGAGAGGAGACTGTAATCAATGATCGCATTCCCATTGAAGTTACAATTTTGATTGACAAGAGTAGGACTATTTCCAGTGTGAAAACCAGCTGATGATTGAGAAGGGACAACAAGACAAGATGGCTGCACATTGATGGAACGGCTAAGGTCCGATAGTGAATGTTGTGGTTGTTGATGCTGTTGTAAAATATCAACCAACACATCACCATTTTGAGTATTTGCACCTGCAAGGTTTTGATTAGTCCCTACAGAGCCAAGGGTATTGTTAGAAGTCCAAGCTCCAAATCCCACAGAAACATCTTCAACAGATCCCATATTTTGTGGAAAATGCTTGGAAACATTGGATTGGCTTTTAGATAATGGTTGACCATATGCTAATCCATGTTCGACAGGAATACACTTGGGACCCTGAAGAGATGCTTGTAAAAGGGCCGGTTGGTCCATGGTTACTAGGCCACTTGTGGGTTGACCCAGAAGCTCTGCCTGCAGAACAGCTAATGTTTGTGGAGGAATCTGACCTGAAGCAGCCAAAGCTTGTAGGTCAAATCTTCCAAGTTTGACATTTGAATCCAAGGAACCACAGAAAGAATTAGAAATTCCGCCTTGTTGAGAAACCCCACTTAACCTTTTCAGATACAATCTAAACTTCTGCATATTGATATCAAACTAATTCAAATTAGAGAATATAAATAAAATGTAAGACAATATCAACTCAAAGCTAATGCAACATAACTTCCAAATCAACATAGATGCTCATTACTTGAAAAATATTCAAGGTCACTAGAGAAGAAAATTAAATAAAATGGAAAGACAGATTAGCAAGATCAACTGTCCTCACAAACTTTAGAAAAACCATGACAACTTTGTCAGGTTCTTAGATAAATGGCCAAGAAACTAACAACAAATCTATGAATTTGGACCTAATTTCAAAGTTATTCTGGAAAAATTCAAAATTAGATAACATGTAATTTAGTAAACGTAGAAATTGTTAACTTAAAATTAAGATGGATGTTAGACTTAAATTTCTAGCTTTTTCAATAAATGGTAGGTACTGAATTACTAGATAGTCAATAGTATGCAGATATTTTTTCACTATGTGGTAGTGAACCAATATAGGTGCACAAGTCTTTTTCACACTTTAGCCAATTTGCGGATAAACAGTTTTGCTGCAAGACACAAGTCACTACCACACAATTTATCAAACTGCTTGTGTAGCTACTGTGCTTGGACTTTAACATTTTTATCTGGTTCCAAGCATACTATCTTTTTTCAATTCCCATATGATAATCTGAGCACACACCAAATAATTAGATTGAATAATAACATCAGATAAAAAGAATAAAACAGAAAGACGGGAAATGGTGAATCAGTTAGAAGCAAACCTGCAAGTGACTTGCAACATTTTCTCTGGTTAGACCAGGCACGTTCATCAACTCCAGAATTCTCTTGGGTACAGCCTCTGAAATGATATTTAAAAATTTTAATCAAGAGAGGATAATCAATGACAATTCACAATTTTTCTTTTAAAAGGTCACCACTAAAAATGTAGGGTCCACAATCAAGACATAACAACAACAAATAATCCTTATTGCCACACTAGATGGGAATTCAAGACATAAAACAAAAACTAAACAGAAATATTTAAACATCATACTATCTATTCCAAGATGATTTACGGCATTGACAAATTGTTGATGGAGATCCACCGACCACACAACACGTGGTTTCTTTGATGCTGAAGGATCGTCACTTTCTGGCTCAACATCATCTTCCTCTCTTGTATTGCTCCTCTTTTTTTGACCTTTCAAAGCTCCATCTACTCCATCATTAAGAGAAGAAGCATATTCAGTATCATCATTTCCTCGTTTGTTCCGATCACTATCATCCAAGCTTCCAGAGTGCTCAAGTTCCTTATTTTCATGCCATTTTTTCCTAACAACATGTTGCCATATATTTTTGAGCTCTTCTTCACGTATTGGTTTAATCAAATAATCACAAGCTCCATGTCTAATCCCCTTCATTACAGCACTTGTTCTTCCATCAGCAGACATCACTGCAGTAGCAGTACAAATTATCATATTAATGGAGACACAGAAAATTGAAATTTTTACAGCAAGTGAAGTCAAAACACTCACTAATGACTGGAAGATCCATTTCCAGGCCAACATGTTCAAGAAGTTTGTACCCATCCATATCAGGCATATGAACATCACTTAATACCACATCAAAGCAGCCTTTCCTTTCCCTTAGAAGAGTCAAAGCTTCTGTAGCATTGCTAAATGTTGTAACTGCAACATCAAAACAAAAACATCAACCATACAGTAGGATTTTTCTTTCTTTCAAACAAAAAAAGGAGCAATTTTTCCAGAAAAATGAATCATGTTTTCTGTTCCCATATGACAAGAAGATACAGTGACGATAGAAAAGAGCAACTGCCAAATTATATTAACAGATACAACAGAACTTGATGTTATATTAGATTTACAACAAAACAAGAACAGTTGCAGGGAGATTAAGTATGTAGGCATAATGTTATCAAATTCAAAAAATGAAATAAACTGAGCTTGAATTCAGAAGCACATAATGAATTAAACACAAAGGTGTAGCAAAAGACCATCACAAATATAACCTTAGATTTTAGAATGTATTGAGTAATTGAATTATAACCAACCATTATCGATTTTTTCACGTGAAAAATTCATTAAAACAGCTAACCACGTAAAAAGTCCACAAGGGCCAACCAAATAGCAAAGAAAAATGCAATTAAAAGCCATTTATGCATATTATTTGTGATTGCTCAATAGTGATAAACTCCGAGTCTCAGCATCCAGTATACAAACTAATCCCGTAACATGTGGTGCATTTCATAAACTCAACATCTTTATTACAGTCTTTCAGAAACCCAAAATTAAAGAATTCAGTTCAATTCAATTCTTTTTTTTTTTTTTTTGCAATATCATGATTTAAAAGTTTAGAAGTAGCTAGAATTCAATTCTTTTGTAGTAGAAGAGAAGGCTTATCAAAGAAAGGCAACATGCCAAAAGTGGCACGATACTGCAAGAATTCAATTCATGCTGCACATTAATAATATAAAACCATCTTATGTGAAATTAATTCGTTCCCCTTGTAATTGTGGGTAAGGTATTAAAGTAAAAGACATTCATTTTACTTTTAAATGTTCCCGATAATAGTATTCAAATGAATTCTAATAAACTTAAAAGCGATCCAAACACAAATATTCCATCATAAAACAATTTCAACTGAGCATTCTTTCAATATAAACAATATGAAGACCGTTTCTTAAAAAAACAGTAAAAATACTCACAAGTGAAGAAAACCCGAGAGCAAAGAACTAAGAATTAGTCGAATATTGGGATCAAGAAAAAATTATATTTCAAAAATTTTGCTCCAATTTTCGTTAAACAACGCAACATTGAGAAAGGGAACACTCAAACACGTGAAAATTCAGGAAAAAGAAAAGAAAAAGAAAAAAAATATGCAGAGGCATTACTTAAAAAGAAGCTAAAAACAGAAAAACGAGAAAGAAGACTAACCATGATAAAGACAACGTCGAAGCATCCGCTCAATAATGTTCAAGCAAGTAGGATCATCATCAACAACCAAGACACGCAATCCCGCAGGAAATTGTTCAGAAATCATGACATCAGGTCCTCCACTCGTGGAAGAACAATAATTACTAGCAGTGGCGCTGACACTGGAAGCCACTCGCTGCGAAGCAGCCATTAGCAGCTATGAAACACAAACACAGAAGAAACAAACAGAATAACACTCTATGGCAACTCGATCAAACCCTAATCATAATCTGACAGTAAAAGTCTCGAGTGGAGAGCTGAAACCGAGCATTACCTATACTAAATAGGCAGATCTCAGAAGAGAAACCCTAGAAGAAGAGAGTGAAATTGAAGAGAAAGAGAGGGGGGAGAAGAGGGTTTAAAGAGAGATCCGTTAGGAGGGTGAGAAAATTTGGGGGAGAAATAGCGGGATTCTGTTGATTCAGAAGCGTTGAAATTGGATGGCAGAGTAAAAGCCAGAGAGAGAGAGAGAGAGAGAGAGAGAAGGATGTCAGATAACGCGAGGGCTAAGGAAAATGAGCAGCGGGGAAGTCCTTTTTTGTAATTTTAAGCATTTATTTTATAGTTTTCAATCAATAATAATAATAATTAAGATAATAATTTTGATGGGAATTTAAGGAAAAGATAAATAATTGGAATTGTAGTTCTATAATGTGTGATGTGGTCCTAGGGATGAACATGTGCCGTTAATCGGTCCATTAATAATTTTTTTAAATCACTTTATTATTATTATTATATTAATTTTGATTTTTAATTGAATTTTTTGGATTAATTTATCGATTAATCAATAAAAAATTTTAATATATAAATTTAATAAATTATAATATTATTTTTTAGCGTTAAAAATGCTTTAAAAATGAAAAAATATTAATTAAATACAATATTCATTAAAATAATCAAAATAAAATTAAAATTTTCATAATTAATTATAAAAATAAAAAATATTCAATATAAAAATAATAATAAAATGTTAAATATGCATATAATTTTAATATTTATTTATTAAAAATATATATTTTACAAAATTATATATCATAATATTTATAAATTACACAACAATTAAAAAATATAAGTGTAAAATTTGAAATATAATTCATAAAATATATATATTTTCGATTTCGGTTTTGGATCGGTTAACCACCGATTTTTAAAGTAAAAATTATAAACCTAAAATTTCGATTCGATTAACTTAAAAATCGGTTCAATTTCGAATCAATTTTTCGATTAATCGAAATTTTGGTTAACCATGCTCATTTCTAGTGGTCTCCTACTAGGAACCAAAACATTTTTTGATTTGCGCGCTTCTTTTATCCACACGTATATTTTTGTTCTATCTTAATAGTTACTTTTATTATTAACATGATAATTAAAAATTTTTAATTTTTTTAAAAAATATTAGTCCTGAGTTATTTTTTTTTTAATTTTAAGTATGCCATTTAATTTTTACATGATTAAAAATAAATATATTATTTTATTAAATAAAATGGAACATAATAAATAAATCGGATATATAAATTTTTTTATATTTTTAAAATAATATTTGAAATAAAGTAAAATAAGAAAAATGAAATAATATACAAATTGATTTTTTTTTCTATTTTTTGTGATGTGTATTGTTATAATGGGAAATTTTTATGTGATTGCGAAATATATATGTGTTGTTAAAGGAAATAATTATTTAAAAATACAAATTTTATGCAACAAAATTTGAGTTAACTGAGAGATAAGAAAAGTTTGACCAATAATTCAAATGCATTTAAATTTTAAAATTAATGACTTGATTTTCGAAGTAATTTTTGATAAGGTTAGAGTATGATTTGTTAACCTCTAATCTCATACTCCATTTCATTGTGTCCAAATTTTATTGTTTATCTTTTCAATTGAATTGTAAATTAATTAGGAAAGTTCATTAAATATTGGCTAAAACTTTTTAAGTTTTAGTAAGCAATGGGCGAAGAGGATGTGTCATGTTGTGTGTATAATTCGGTATGCATAAATATGAACCGTTCAATTAGTAAAAATAATTTTTTTTAATTAAACGGTGTGTATACATGCACTAAATTAATTTTCTATTTGAGCTTATGTATTATTCGTATAAATTTTTATTTTTATTTTTTTAACAAAGTATGTAATCATATAATTACATACAAGTTGTCTCGCACTCTCATGATATACCCAATTTAATATTGCATATCTAAAATCTAAAAAAACAGAGATGGAAGAATATAGCTTTAAAAACAAGAAAAAGAAGAAGTATACATCTCCTGTATATACAAAAACAGTCGCACTAGTAAAATAAGAGAGTTAATCTCATTTCATGGTAAAATTATGTTTAAAGTAAAAAATCTTGAAAATATTTATTAATTAAATCCGTGCATAAAAAATAAATAAATAAAAAGGGTCTCTAATCACCTACCCACCTCAAGGACCTTATCTCATACAATAGACGTACGAGTTCGTAGCCTATCAAATCATCAATGTGGAAGCAAGGAGGAGCATGGGTTGCACAATCTTCTCACCTCATCATTTTACCAAATCTTTCAAAGTCATACACTCCTACTTCAACTATATTATTAATTCCCAAAATTCATGCTCTAAAGCTTAGCAATGATATCCATGACCGAGCTTTGCGCCTGCGTTGCACTGCGAGGAGGAGAGTCAGATACGATGATGAAGATGGTGAAGAAGATGATGATTATGGACATAATGAGGAGATTGCAATGTTAGAGCTCTATAGCCAGTCTGCTAGAGATGAAGCACTTCTTGTCCATGCACTTCTTGATGACCAGCAAGTACAAGTTCTTATCTTCAAGGTTAGCTTATGAGAAAATCACTTTTTTTTTGGCAATATTTATTATTTTTTAAATAATTATTTACTAATATACAAATAATATCTAGTATATTCACATATATTACACTTTTAAAATTAATAAAAGCTTATTATTACTTATTATGAATTAATGAGTCGAAACTATGAGATTTTAAGTTTGAATTTTAATTAAACCCCTTTAAGAAAAAAAAAAATAAAAGCTTATGATGAGCTTCAGTTACTTGGACAAAGATGTTCAAATGTCAATCTATATTTTTATAAAATTAGTAGATAAGTTTGACATTAAATAAGTAAAAGACAAAATTTATTTGCAATTAAATATTTTTTTTATGGAATTCTTAACTTTTATTATATTTTTTGTATTAAAATAATTAATTTTTACCAAATTTAATTGAAATAAAAATATTTTTCTTTTTGGGTCAGATTTTGATTTAATACTAGATGATTGCTTCAGCCTTAGTAATGTTATTTCAAACATTAAGTTTGGTTTTGTCAAAAGATTAGCGAATACGATCGCTCATAGCCTTGCTAGGGCTTCGTCTTCTCTGTCTGGTTTTCATATATGATTGAATTATTTATCAGACTGGTTGTATGCTTGTTTGAATTCTGATTCAGTTTAATAAAAATATCTTTTCAAAAAAATTTATATATTTTTCTAGTACACATCAAGTCCCAATTTTATTTTATTTTTTAAATTGTATTAAGTTCTTTTCTAGAATCAATATATATATATATATATATGCTAATTAAGGTAAATGAAAGGTTCGAAATTTCACGTTGATGGGAAAGAAATGAGAGTTAAAAATGGTACAGTAATTTGTGGAATGCAGGGATTCTCGTCATGTTTGAGCTACAAAACTTCACCAGATCCGTCAAGGAGTGTTATTCCAGGCAGAGCAGTAATAAAATCCATAGACAGAATTAAGGTCCTTTCGACCCCTCTGATGTTCAATACTTAGAGCAAGCTTTAACTTGGGATGCTTTTAAATCCCGTTTCCTCCCAACATAAAATTATTGTAAAAGCAGACCAATTTATCATCTTCAAACCCCTAAATTATTAAATTCATCATCTTTATTCTCTAATTGAATCCTGATACCCTATGTACCACTTGCTGTCCCTTTCATTTATGTCCTAATTATGATGATGACCATTTTCATTTATTTTCCATTTGCTTTCTTTCTCATTCAATCTAAATTTAACATTTTCGAAGTTCAATTTTACTTAATCGGACTCCCACAGCATGTTTAAATTAAGATCAAATACCTTTAAATTTTAAGCAAATCAGATGTATTAATTAAATTCAGACAGATTGGAGTATATATATATGTGTGTAAATGCTAGATCATGTGAATTCTCAAGCTCATCAATAGGTCTGATTCCATATGCATAAAATTAATTTATTCACTATAGTTTATATGCAAAACAACGACAACAAGAAATTATTATATTTAAACCTCAAACAATGAATATGGCTCCGTCGATGACGAAGAGCCAAATGCATGCTTGGTCAAAAATACAGGCACAATATTTTATTGTTTAGTCAATTAGATAGACTAGATGGGATAATTTTGTACGAAATTAATTGAATTATAATATCTTATTCCTTTTTCATTCGTTATCATGATTTATTGAAAATTCTGAAATTCAATCTTTCGCTCTCTTTTTTCTTGTTGAAGAAAAATAATAATAATTTCTCTTTACATGAATAATTATGAAAAAAAATAATAAAGGTATAAATAAATTTAATTTTATGCATATTAAATTTTCTAACACTATTTTTGTTTTTTAATTTTTTGAAACAGAAGATATGCACGCATGACTCATGAAAACCATTATATATATATATATATATATATATATATATATATAAGTTACGTTATTACAAATTATATAAATAAGTTATAAAAATGGATACAATTATGTGAATTGGATCGTATTACATGTTAAAAGAATAAGATATCGATTAGATGGAAAATGATAATTGTGGACACAAATTAAGTCAACTTCACAACCAAGTCAAAATTTATTGTGTCTAGTAGTTATGTAATAAATTTAGTGAGGGATGTTTATTCCTATTTGATTAGTGGAATAATTTATATCATTTAAAAAAAAAACCCCTCAAATATCGTCATTGACTATAAAGTATAAACAAATAAAAATAAAAATCTATCTAGCTTGGGGAGGAAGAAAAAGCGAACAATACGATGCTAAATATGCACCTGTGAAAGATTTGAAGCTGCAAAATTTAGAGTGAAGCAGAAACAGAGAGAGATGGCCCAGGAAAACAGAGTGACTCTTCATGGAATGTGGGCTAGTCCTTACGTAAAGAGGGTCGAAATTGCCCTCAGAGTTAAGGGCATACCCTATGATTACGTGCAAGAAGATTTACGCAACAAGAGCCCACTGCTCCTCCACTACAACCCTGTGTATAAAAAAGTACCTGTCCTTGTTCACAACGGCAAACCCATAGCTGAATCGCTTCTCATCCTTGAATACATCGATGAAGCTTGGGAAAATTCTCCTCGCCTCCTCCCTCAAGATCCTCATCAGAGAGCCAAAGCTCGGTTTTGGGCCAGATTTATCGAGCAACAGGTGATTTTAATTATCTTAATTCATAGAAACTCCTAATTAAGTTTAGGAAAAACTACAAAAACAAGTTGAAAATTGAATCGACAGGAAGTGTATATATATAGATTGGAGTTTAAATTTTATTTAAGAAAAAGCAGGGTTTTACAATTTTCCCTTAATTTTATTTTGTGCCCTAGATCTAGATTTGAATTAATGGTAAGAAGTCGATGATGCAGCTATACGAGACTATGGGCAAAGCTTTAAAACAGGAAGGAGAAGCAAGGGAGAGAGCAATGGAGAAAGGGTTTGAGAAGATTAAAGAATTGGAAAAGGGGATTGAGGAATTCTTTCAAGAAAATGTAAATGAAACAAAATTTGGAATTTTCGACATTTTATTGAGTGCAACATTTGGATCGTACAAAGTTCATGAGGAACTGTTTGGAGTGAAAATTTTACAGGCGGAGAAATTTTACATTGCTCCACAAATGGGTTACAGCTTTGAATGAAGTTCCTTTAGTGCAAGAATTGATACCTTCTCCTCAGAAGCTTGTCCCACATCTCCACCGTGTTCTCAAGAATCCAATCACTTCTTCTTCTACTTAGATGCTTATTTAAGGAATTACTGCTGCTACTTTTTTTAATTAATCTCTTGGGCATCAAAGTGATATGATTGAAATGTTATAGCAGTTCATGTTTACACTATCATTCAGCATTTTGTAGTTTTATAAATAATTTTCGTATTTATTTTCATTCATGCAATCAACTTTTAAATAGTTGTTATAAAAGGGTATTATTTTGTCATCAAAATTTCTTTTCGCACCTCTATAACTCTATTTTACATTTTAATTTTTTTTAACTAAAATATCATTTTTAAATGTTAAAAATTATAACCCATCCAGTCTCATAATAATAGATGCACTTTTAATTTTATATAATATAATTTTTTTTATGGATATAAAATATAATTTTATACATGGTATGTCCTTTATTTATATTATGTATAATTATTATTATAAAAATAAAAATAATTGGAAACATAAATTGTCATAAATCAATTGACAAATGTAATAAAAATTTAAGCTTAAATGAAGTATAATAAGAGAAATAAAATTAAGTATATTAAATATTATATTATTTTAAATTTTATTTGAAAATAGTATAAACAATTAAATATAAAATGATCCTATTGAATTATTAACAAATAAAAAATAATGTTATTTAATTATATTTAATATTAATAAGCACTCACTTAAATTAATTTTTGGTTTAATTGAATTGCTTTTCATATTTTGGAGTCTAGTTATCATATTTTCAATAATAGAGTTGTAATTGTAAATTGATATTTAACGCATTATATCTATTCGAAGAAAAATCCAAGAGCATATCTTTCTTTCCTGCACTTACTCTTCCACACCCTTTGTCTTTCTGCTTCTCTATTTTCTTACCTCTACTTTTCCCATTTTCTTGGTTGCTTTCTCTCCATTTCATCTTCGTAAAGGAGGTTGTGGTGCTTTCTCATAGACAAGGCAGTTACCTTTTGAACACGATCTTAATCTTAGCCGAATTCCCTTTTTCAGATTTTTTTTTAAAAAATTGGGATATTTAAAAAAAAAAATTAAAATAGGAATACAGTAAAAATATTTAAATTTTTGAATATTTGAAAAATAGGGGTAAAGTGAAAATATTTAAGTTTTTTTAATGTCAAAATTTTGATCGGTATCTAGCAAGTATACTAAATCAGTTAAGTAATATATGAAAATATATTTAAGACTCAAAAAATATTGAATTTAAGGGAACATGAATTGTTAAGTAAAGTATCTAATTAAGTTGAATTAATATGATATTATCCCAAAGTTTTTGAATTAAAAAGAGTTCTAAACTAGACAAGAAAATAAATCTAAAAAATAACACTAAATTAAGACATGGTCATCAAGGAAATCAACAAAATTGAAATCAAAGCTTAGGAAATTCTATCCTCATAAATGTAATTTGAAACAAGTAAAACAATATTAACATAAAATAATATTAACATGAATATCTGAAAAAATCCAACTCAAAACAGGTCTCTTACTCAAAATACCATTCTTGATTACTAAGCTCTCTGATTAAGAACAACCTAATAAATAGCATCGCCACGGGTTCATTTATTCCTAGATCTCAAATGAATCTCCTCTCGGAACATTCATTTAAAAATTCATCTGTTTCCCAACATACTTGAACTAAATATAATCCACACATAGGAATCGAAACCTTCTTTCGGAACATAAAGATAACTAGATGTAGAAAATAAAAGAACAAGGCATAAACACATACAATTAACATTCAGATTCAATAATTAACCATCTCTCAATACATTAGAAATCAAAACTAAACATCAATATAAGTACAAAATTAATCACAAGAAAAATAGAAGAAAATATGTAAATATTTATTAAACTCAAAATTCTAATACAAATATGGTTCAAGAATTCCTAAGCAAGAAGAACTGCTAAAACATCATGAATATACTCATTAAAATACAAAGATGAAGCTAAAAAAACACCCTTGATGAAGATAAAGTATAACTTGAAGTTCTTTCTTCTTCAACATTGAATTCTTCCTTGAATCCTAAAATTAAACCTAAGTTAAAAGAGAAAATAAATCCTACTTTACAAAGACTAAGAGAAAGCAATAAAACCCTAAAAACTAACTAAAATAACTCCCCAAAATCATTCTCCTATTGCTCCTTTTATATCAATCCTTGAAAGACCCTAAATAGGAGAAATTATGTTGCCACCAAACTTCCTCAACTAGAGAAACTTTGAGTTTTATCGTTATTGGGACACTTGCCTCGGTAGAGGTGATTTTTTCCTTGTACAATTTCTGCCTTGCCTCCAGTGAGGTGATTTTCACCTCCACCGAAGTGATGAAGCCTGCCTTCTCTTGATGTCTTCCTCAATAGAGGTGATTTTGACCTTCATCAAGGTGTTTGCTACTAGATTAAATGACACAACTTCCTCTTTTAAATACCTCAGTTGGGTTGGTTTCCATCCCCATCGAGGTGATTCACTCTTTTCTTCAAATATTCACTTACAAAAAATACCAAAATACAATTAAACACACATAAATCAAAGACTTATAAAATTAAACACAAAATTAACTAAATTAACACTAAAATATATATTCCTAAACACACTAAAAATACACTAATAAATATAGCTATAATTCAAAGCTATCAGTGTCCATTGACCCATGGGCTAAGCCTACCTAGAAAAAAAAACTACACAACTTCTTATATAGGAGTAATAAGGTTGGAAACTTATTGTTATGCTTGCATGTGGTTGTGATTGGTGTCTAACGAAAGCATGCATTGCATTAATATATAATTTATATACAATGCTCATGCATCACTTATTATGCATCATTGCTAACATTTGATTCTTACAGCCATCATAAATTCATTGAGGTGGTCCAGAGGGTCAAACAATCGCTTTGTTCGAAGATTCATGTCTGAGCTACCAGGGTTAAGGTCAGAATCAAGTTCAGTGTTAGAATCTGAGGTTAGTTTAGGGTTGAGTTTAAGCTAATTTTCGGGAAGCAGTCAAAAGACTACAGGATGATAGAAAATCTTGAAGCAAGAATATTTACTTTAAAGGATGGACTAGCCTCTATTTTGGTACCTCCTGTAACACCCTTATCAGAACAGTATCAATATTTATCATTTAACAAACATTACCTTAAATACCATTCAGTTCTATACTCTCACTGTCTAAGTATATACATGCCACAATACTAAACATAAAAGTACGACTAACTTTCTTCATCTTCGAATTCTGCTTCTCCAAGTATCAAGCTCCATCAACACTTCAAAACCTGCACACAGTAAATACTACGTGCTGAGCACTAGAAATGCTCAGTGGTGACTACTAATCCTAGAACTTTCCAGTTTCAACATAATTACAAAAATTATGCAAACTTCTATTTTTATTTATTTTTTTCAGAAATTTACTTTCAATTTCTTTCACACTATTTTCATTGTTTACCAACATTTTGGAAATCTTTTTACATTGATTCTTATACTTTTCAATTTACTTTACACTACTTTTATGTTTCTTCCTTCTACCTTTACTTATCTTTTGTCCTATACTTTTGAATAACTGATGAAACTGTCGGTTTATTTAACGAGTTACATGGATACTCATGTCTTTAATCGTAAGTTTTCTATTCCTAGTTCCATTAGGTAATTCAAATATAATTTTCACTATCTATTCTTTTAATTCACTTTCATCTTTTCCATAATTCGCACGAGAAATTTTTAAGGCTTATAATCTTTATTGCAAAGTGATGTAAGTATTTTAGATCACTCTGCATACAAATTTTTATTTTCTTTTCTTTTTAAATGAACCTTTTTCATTTTAACTAAACAATCTTTTTGTCTTTCGATCACTTTACTTTTCATTTAATCTTTACTTCCAGAATTTATTATTTAGTCATAATTTTACACTTAAATACAGTATTGTCATGTTTGACTTTAAATACATAATTAGCACTATTTTTCGAACTCTTTATTTTTTTAAAATAATAATTGGTACACAAATTACCAATTCAATCTCATGGGTCTTTTCATAAACATTTTATTTTTATAACCATTTTCTTGTCATTATTGCTTATTAAGTACAACCTTTGGGAATAATTTCAGTTTTATCCCAAAGCTTTCATTTTCTTTCAATCAAGCTCTTTTCATTTATAACATTTACATTCAATTACTTTTACACTTTCAATTTATTCCTTTCAATATGCCCCTAATGCAATATGACATGATCTCAAAAAGGATATACGGACCATGGACCCAAAGATCCCACTAAACAGATAGAGAAATGATCTCGAAAGATCAAGTCTCACAGAACAGAAAATAGATGTACTTTCACTTTCACTTTCACTTTACACTGAAGCTATGGAGATCAAAGATCCTACCCATAGCAAAGCAAGTCGCCATGACTTGCACAACGGTATAAGGTGTCCCTATGGCTAGCCAATTATATCCTGAATAAGAATATCACTACCTGACTATTGCTAAGGGCAAAAACAGTCAAAAACTTTCTGAAGGATTTTCAAACTTTAATAATTTTAATTTCTTTTATTTTGCTTAAAACAGTGTATTTTGTCAATCGCACTCTTTTTAGTGCTATCGACTATACAATAACTTTTTCTTTTCGTTTCCTTTTTCTTTTCAATCACTTTTGCGTGAATTATTTGACAATAATTTACTATAAATAATTTAATTAATTATTTTCTCGATATATGTATATATTTTTTTCCATATTTTGTGAATTATATCAAGATAATTCACTCTTTTCTTTCTTGGCACTTATTGAATTATTTCTTTACAATTCAAAAATATATTTTTACAGTCATTTTATTCACTTTTTTACTCTTAGTCAATCTCTTACTTTTTCGGTCTAAATTTACGATTATTTGAAAATTGCAATACGTTATACGGGTTGTGAATTATTTATAATAATTCACCATTTTATTCGAATTATTAATTATTTTGTAATCAGATTGATCCTTTGATACTGTTCACTTATACGATTACTATTCATAAATCGTTTACTATGGTTAATTTATTCACTATACTTTTTATTTTCTGCAAATTTATCATTTAATCTCTTCTTTTTCCTTATACAAAATATACATTAAATTATCAACTTTTAATTATTTATTGAATTATTTCTCAATAATTCAATATTTTAATTACGTATATTTTATATTTATTTTCTAAATTAATCCATACATCACATAAATTTCGTAAAAATTTATGTGAACATTGCTTTTCAATTATTGTCGTATTTTCTTATTTTATGAATTATTTTAACATAATTCATCATATACCATATACTTAACAATTCTCTAAATTTTCATAAATTTCATTAAAAATTCATGGCAATTTATTTTATGCTTATTATCATTATATAACATAATCAACAAAAATTCTCTACTTTATCAATTTTATTATTCAATACATATTCCAAAATAATCATATAAATTTCTATAAATTCCATAACAATTTATGTATATATATTATTTCATCTTCTATCAAATTAGGACTTAATTTCATTAATTTACAATACAATAATTCATTTTTTTAATAAGGAAATTTTTGATTCACAAAGGAAATTTCTTAATAAATTTCCTTACCTCAATTTATACACTATATTAGACTTAATTAAAATTTAATTGAACAATAATAACAATAATTTCAATATTAATCAATAATTCAATATTTTTCCTTAATAAATTTAAAGGAAAAAATTCAACAAATTAAGGAAAATTAAAAGATTTTGTAGTCACATACCACAACGGTTGAATTCGCTTCAATTTGCTTAATAATTTGCTCGTCGGAGGCTCGTCGGAGCGTCGCCAGAGGCTCGTCGGTGACAATCCGACACTGCCACCTTGTAGCTCGAGATCCTCTCATTCATTTTCCGGTGGTCACGCGTCCAAATTATTCCTTAGTTGGCCGGAATCTTCACTTGAATAACCTGCCAAACCCATTTTCGATCTATCGATCACCGGCATTTGAGGAGCGATGGAATACACCGAAAGACTCGCCTCGTCGCTGGGAGTTGATCGGTGGTGGTGGTGTCCCCATCCGATGCCTTGATTTGCCGGAACGAACAAAAAACCCATTTAAATTAAAAATAAAAAAACTCGACGATCGGACCACCACAACGGAGGCCGGACGCCGGTGAGAGGAAGAAGGCACGCCGCTCGTCGCCGTCGCGGTGGTGGCCGGCGTGAAGGGCGGCCGGTGACCCTCCCTTCTCTCTTCTTTCTCTTTCTCTTTTTCTCTCTTTTTTTTTCCTTGGTCGCCGATCACTGCATCTTTAGTTTTAGTGTTTTTTTTTCATTTACCCATCTTTTGTCTTTTCCTTTCTTTTACTATTTATTTTGGCCACTTTGCTAATTCGTTATGGCCATTTGTGGCCAACGTTATTTGCTCTTTTTTTTAACATATATAAATATATTTATATATATAAATCCATAATTTTATTATTTTGATCTCTAAAACTTTTGCTATTATTTTCAAAGCTCCTATTCACATTAAAATTAATTTCATAATTTTTATCACATCAAAAATAGGTGGGACATAAATTTTTAACTCAATCGGAGCCCGTTATTGGTTCGATTTAAATTTATCAGTCCGATTTAATAACTACCGGTGTTATAGAAAGTTTACTTTTTGCAGCCAAAATAATCTATATATTATTTTAGGCTTAACTGCAATTTTTGGTAATTTTTGAAGTCCGTTTACTATTTTTAAATATTTATATAAAGTTGAGTCAATTTTTCAATAATAAAAATTGACTCGCTATCTTTTTCATATTTTTGACTTTTGGAGGCGTATTTGACCTCGATTTCACTTCAAATTTCAAACATAGACTCACCATAACTAATATTTTCCGATGGTCCAATAAAATATTTTTGACTTTCGGATGTACTTTTCGGTCCGAAAAATACTATTCACTATCGAAAAATACTGTTCACGGCTAATCCGGTGTTGAGGCTGTTACACCTCCAGTTCCATATAATGTTTTAAACAGAGAGTTAAACAGAAGATTTCAAAAGTTTGAAAAGAATTTATGGGCTAAAATTGCAAGCTTACTAGACCATAAATCAAAAAAAAAATTGAGTGAAGTTTGTTGGCTAAAATTGAGGGTTTGCTTGTACTATCAACTAAATCTCAACATGTGACCCCGCTATTCTTGACGACCAAGACTGAAGAGGCTTTTGCAACAGTTAATGGCAAAGCTACAAAATAGCACCTGACCAAGAAAATTAACATCCAAGGTAATGATGGGGCCACGAGGATTGCAATTTTAAAAGCAATTCAAGATCATTACACCATCATAGGTAAACCATTATCTTGGCACCTTACTTGTCTCAATAAGCACAGAAAGTTATAGCCATTCCCATCTAAACCTGCCAGGGGGTAGGTAATACCACATCATTGAATAGACTAGTATTGTGCCTATCATCAGCACACATGACATCCAATGGATAAATGTCAAACTTTAACATATTATCTCTAAAGCATAATTGATTCTAATAGGAGACTGACAAGGGACGGTCACTCGATAGGGAAAATCTTATGGAAATAGAAGGTGCTAACTATCAAAAATGGGATGGTATGAGATCCCGATATGAACAATAATGATGAGATGGTTGAAGCATTCACCCTTGAAATAGCTTTGCCAATTACTGCATATAAGCTATTATCTAAGTATCCCACTCGCCTTATGGGAGAAATGAGTGCTAAATTCGAAAAGAGAAAGCATTAGAAGCATTTAGTACTAGAGAAAGTAGAGTTACTCGAAAGATAAGAGGGGTATCAATTGCAGAAGCAGCTTAAAAATAGTACTCTAATTTGGGGAAACCTTTATCTTGGGTATTTATGCAATTAGTTAAGTAAGGGAAGTTGTAGTCTCTACCATATAAACCACCTAAAGATTTTGGTTTTCCATATCACATATCGAATTTATTTTGTACCTTTCATCAACACACTGGCCATATGACTAATGACTGTCAGGTTTTAAGGTATCAAATTCAAGATCTTATTGACAACAAGCAAATCTTCGACCTTGAAAAGAGGCAAAAGGGTTGCGACATTGCTTGACCCATTCTGAAGATGTCATAACAACTATGCCAAGGATCAAAAGCAGTAGCATTCTTATAGACTTTGTTTACACTTTTTAAACTCTTTAATTTGAACAAATGTTATTTCTTTTGAATATATTAATAAGATGAACAACTTTTATTACCTATGTGATGTTTCTTTTAATTTCAGTATGCATAATCATGATTATGAAATATTCATATTCAACATTAAATCAACAAATACATGTTTATTTAATCTCAAAAAATCTAAAAGAAATCCTACTAGCCTCAGATATAATTCCTGCAGAGAGAGAAAAAGATTGAGAGAATAAAAAAAATATATGAAAGAGTTTTTGCCTCAACCTATGACGACCTGCCAGGAGTTAGTCGAAAGATAGCTAATCACACGAGGTATAACCCATTCAAGCAAAAAGCTTTAGTAGTGGTAGGTAAAGACTGTAAAAATATATGAATGTTCATCTTTAGTAGTTTATTGAGTGAAGAGTTAATGGTCAATAAAGAATGGTTGTTGCCTTACGACGAATATTTTAAGAAGTTAATCTAAGGATACTTTAGGCACTTTGGTATTGATGTAGGATTGCTTGAAGGGAGTTAAACATGAAATCTGCCTGGATCTCTATTTTTGATAAGCCACCCTTTGAAATTGAGCAAGTAATGGATGTTAGAATGGAAAAAATAATGTTCCCAAAAGATGTCACTGAAGAGGATTAAAAAACAATTTATAAAATGTTTACCTAATACATCGGTATAGGTCGAAGGCTTCATAAGAGGTAGCATGATGGTATTCATTTGAAGTGCTTAAGTGAAAAGGCAATTACGAGTGTATGTGGTGCTTACACAAATAGTTAGGTAAAAGATGAGGGGAAGAAGAAGAAGAAGAAGAAGAAGAAGAAGAAGAAAAAGAAGAAGAAGAAGAAGAAAAGAGAGAGAGGGAATGAGAGGAGAATGATAATTAAAAAAAAGGAGGGAAGATCGTACACCAAGGGCCCTTTTGGCTTGTAATCGATCACTCGCGGTATATCGAAGAATGTCAGTTATGCCAATAATATACGATTTTGAGATATTTGTCAATTTTTGAACTATGAAATCTTACATCGCCCTGGCCATTTTTTATATAGGGCATAAATATCATGAAAATGATTCATCCATAGGTTCATTATAGTTATCATAGATTACTTCACCAAGTGGGTAGAAGTAAAATCCTTCAAGAAGGTGGATACTAGGGACATAGCTAGATTTATTGAAAAGAATATGATATGTAGGTATGGCCTACCCCACCTTATAGTGTTAGACAAGGGATTGTAATTCTTTAGGAAAACTAAGCAAATGCTCAGGATGTAATGACTATACTAGCTAATCCTGATTACTGTTACTAATTACATTCATTAATTCCATTAATGTTATGACTTATCTGTTTATGATGCATATATGAGCATACATACATTCATTCTATGCATATCATGCATGATCATAGACTTATACTTTCACCTGCAGATGAGTATTCTTTACATAACTTATAATTACATGCCTTTATACTTAATTAAACATAGACACTAATAATTAATTAGTGATAATTCTTCTAGGGTATACTTAGGGGCATTACAACTCTCTCCCCTTAAAAGAATTTTGTCCTCGAAATTCATACCTGTACTGAAGAGCTGAGGGTATTGAGCCCGCATAGCTGCTTCAGGTTCCCAAGTCGCTTCTTGTACTCCATGGTGTTGCCATAACACTTTGATTAGGGGGATTTCTTTGTTCCTTAACTGTTTATTTTCCCTGGCTAGAATCTGTTTAGGCTCTTCATCATACGTTTAATCAGTTTTGATACTGATATCTTGCACTGGTATGATGTGTAATTCATCAGATCGATACCGTCGAAGCATAGAAACATGAAAAACATTGTGCAACTTTGATAGTTCACTGGGAAGATCCAGTTGATAAGCTACTGGTCCAATTCTTTCCAAAATTCTGTAAGGACCAATAAACCGGGGACTGAGCTTTCCTTTCTTTCCGAACCGTAGTACTTTTCTCCATGGGGACACCTTTAGGAATACTTTATCACCCACTTGATATTCAATGTCCTTTCTTTTTAGATCCGCATATGACTTCTGTCTATCGCTGGCTTCTTTTAATCGTTGCTTGACAAGTTGAATCTTTTCTTCGGTATCTTTAAAAATGTCAGGACCTGTCAACTTGCTTTCAGCTAACTCCATCCAACAGGAAGGAGTTCTACATTTCCGACCATAGAGAGCTTCATATGGTGGCATACCAATGCTAGTTTGATAGCCATTGTTGTATGCAAACTCCATCAAAGTCACATATTTGTCCCAACTCCCAAGAAAATCTGAAACACAGCCTCTTAACATATCCTCTAACACCTGTATGATTCTCTCTGACTGCCCATCAGTTTGAGGATGGAAAGCAGTACTAAGAAGGAGCTTTGTGCCTAAGGCTTGTTGTAGACTTTTCTAAAATCTGGAAGTGAACCTCGGATCCCGATCTGAAACGATTGAGATTGGTACCCCATGCAGTCTAATAATCTGATCTATATACAATTCAGCCAACTTGTCCATTGAGTAATTAATTCGAATCGGTATAAAATGAGCTACCTTTGTCAATCTGTCTACTATGACCCACACTGCATCATGTTTCCTTTGAGTAGTGGGTAGACCTGTAACAAAGTCCATGACATTGTCCCACTTCCACTGAGGAATGGGAAGAGGGTTCAGCAATCCCGAAGGAAGTTGATGCTCTGCTTTTACTTGCTGACATGTTAAACACTTGGAAACATACTCAGTCACATCTCTCTTCATTCCTGGCCACCAATAGAACTGTTTCAAATCTCTATACATTTTGTTGCTACCAGGATGCATGGTAAATACTGTACTATGGGCTTCTTGCAATAATGCCTCTTTCAGTTCTTTAACATCTGGCACACACAAACGATTCCGATAATAAAGACCACCATCACTTCCAATTGAATATTCTATCAGACCTCCTGCATGAACTGATTGAGCCAATTGCTGTAACTTTACATCATCTGATTGTGCATCAAGAACTGTCTGCATGAGATTAGGGCGAGCTTGCAATTGAGCTAACAAAGCCCCATCAGATGCTAATCTCCATTTATAACCTTGTAATAGCATAGTTGCCATCATCTTTCGGCTCAAAGCATCAGCTACCACATTAGCCTTTCCTGGGTGGTAGTCGATTATACAATCGTAGTCTTTGAACAATTCTAGCCATCTGCGCTGTCTTAAATTGAGATCTCGCTGAGTAAGCAAGTATTTAAGACTCTTGTGATCTGTATAGATTCTGCAGTTCTCACCATATAAGTAATGCCGCCAAATCTTTAAAGCAAACACAACTGCGGCCAATTCCAAATCATGAGTCAGATAATTCTGTTCATGAGGCTTCAACTGTATGGATGCATAAGCTACTACTTTACTCTCTTGCATCAGCACGCATCCCAATCCACTTTTTTATGCATCACTATACATAGCATATTATTTACCCATTATTGGTTGGGTAAGAACTGAAGCTTCCGTTAACATCTTCTTTAACTGATCAAAACTGGCTTGGCAACGGTCTGTCCACTCGAATCTAGCTTCTTTCCGAAGTAACTTAGTAAGCGAAGAGGCAATGACTAAAAAACCTTTCACAAACTGCCTATAATAGCCAGCTAAGCCCAAGAAACTTCGGACTTCTGGCACATTTCTAGGCGGTCTCCAATTTACTATAGCCTCAACCTTTCTAGGGTCCACCCTGATACCTTCTGAAGACACCACGTGCCTAAGGAAAGAAACTTCTTTAAGCCAGAACTCACATTTGCTTAACTTGGCATAAAGCTGTTGTTCTCTCAAAATCTATAACACTAATCTCAAATGCTCTGCATGATCTGATTCATCACGAGAATAAACCAGAATGTCATCTATAAACACCACGATAAACTGATCTAAATAGGGTCTAAACACCCTATTCATCAAATCCATGAAAGCTGCAGGTGCATTAGTTAACCCTAAAGGCATTACTAAGAATTCGTAATGACCATATCGAGTTCTAAAGGCAGTCTTCTGCACATCCATGTCTTTGATCCGAAGTTGGTAGTATCCCGACCTCAGGTCAATTTTAGAAAACACTCCTGCACCCCGTAACTGATCAAAGAGATCCTCAATCCGAGGTAAAGGATACTTGTTCTTTACTGTCACTTTATTAAGTTGTCTGTAGTCGTTGCACATTCTCAAAGTACCATCCTTCTTTTTAACAAATAACACAGGTGCGCCCCAAGGTGACACACTGGGCTTAATGAAGCCTTTATCTAATAATTCTTGTAACTGAACCTTTAACTCTTTCAGTTCTGTTGGTGCCATTCTATAGGGTGCTCTCGAGACAGGAGCAGTTCCAGGCAAAGTCTCAATAGATAACTCGACTTCTCTCTCAGGTGGTAACCCTAGAAGTTCCTCAGAAAAAACATTAGGAAACTCATTAATCACAGGAATATCTTGAAGATTGACTGTCTCCCTCTTAGAATCAAGGACCAAAGCCAAATATGCTTCACATCCTTTTCTAAGGAATCTTTTCACTTTCATAACAGAGATAACATTGGTTAAGGGTTTTGACTTAATACCCTGAATCAACGTCTCTACTTCCCCATCATTCTTAACCAGTATCATTTTAACTTTACAGTCCACTATGTCATGATATCTAGACAACCAATCCATACCCAGGATTACATCAAATTCATGGAAAGGTAAAACAATTAGGTCAGCTGGGAACTCTCTCTCTTGAATTCTAATTGGGCAATTTCTATAAACTTTATTTACATGAATACTGTGGCCCAAAGGACTGATTACACATATATCATAATTCATATGATCAACAACATATACATTTCTATCCAGCTCCCCATAACAAATATAAGAATGTGTAGATCCTGGATCTATAAGCACATGCACATCACTATCAAAGAGGGAGAATGTACCAGCTATGACTTTAGGAGCATCAGCATCTTCTCGACCTTTCATAGCATAAGCTCGAATAGGAGGTGTCAGAGAAAAAGGTCGATCCATAGTCTCAGAAACATTTCGGGACTGGGCTCTAAACTGGCCTGATCCACCTCTACCTCTACCAGAAGAGGGTGCATTAGAAGCTCCTCGGTTACTCTGTTGACTCGAGACTTGATCCTGCAGCATAGGACAATTGGTTATAAAATGCTCCGTGCTGCCACATCGGAAGCAACCACCTGTGAGCATTCTACAAGTGCCCCAATGTCGACTAAAACAATAGGTACGTTCTAGAGCTTGGCCTCTACCTTGTCCTGATGCAGTACCCCTACCTGAACCGGCTGAAAAAAAAGCCCCCTACTGTCTACCTCTAGATGCAGGGCGATTGCCAGATGACATTGGTTGATCTCCTTGAGTCAACCTCGATCTTTTCCCTGGATGAGGAACCACCCCGAGAAAAACTTCTTCTTCTTTGCTCTCTTTCTCTTTTAACATTCTCTTCTTTCTCAACCCGGATAGCTACTTGAACCAGCTGATGATAATCCACAGGATGCAAAGAAAGAGGCCCTATCAAATGATCCCGAATCTAATCATTTAATCTATCTTTAAATTGACGACACTTGAAAGTCCCAGTCAGCATTAGTTTTGGTGCATACTTGCTCAAGCGACTAAATTCTGCCTCATATTCAGCCACTGACATACCTCTCTGCTTAAGATTCAGAAACTGCTTCAACCTTTCATCTTTATAAGCTTCTGTCACATACCTCCTTTTAAACTCGACTACAAAGAATTCCTAAGAGAGGAAATCAGGTAGCTGAGGTTGAGTCAGAACTAATTTCCACCAGTCATAGGCTGCTCCCTAAAGCAAGGACACAGCACAAGTCACCTTTTGACTGGCGGGGCATTGAACCTCTGTAAAAATCCGCTATAATCTTTCAAGCCATAACTCAGCTTTCTCAGACTCTTCCCAAGTAGAGCCTAGAAACTCTTCTGCACCATGCTTTCTAATCTCAGAAATTGGAGCCTTTTTGTGTAGTCATCCTTTGCAAAATCTGAGCCATATCATGGGAAATCTTCAATAAGGCTTCCCCAGACTCAACAGCAGCTGCACCATCTCTAGTAGATGCAGAAGATTCCGGCTGAGAAGGATTCGATTGACCCAGTAAATTACTCTCAGCCGACTCATCTACCACTTCACGAGGCCTTTCCATCTCTAACTATATCAAAGAAACACAGGGACAGCCACAATCAGCCAACAACAACAAAATTCTATATCTATGAAACTTGAAATTCCTATCGGCCAGAACCGCCTAAACCAAGGCGCTCTGATACCAAAAATGTAATGACTATACTAGCTAATCCTGATTACTGTTACTAATTACATTCATTAATTCCATTAATGCTATGACTTATCTATTTATGATGCATATATGAGCATACATACATTCATTCTATGCATATCATGCATGATCATAGACTTATACTTTCACCTGCTGATGAGTATTCTTTACATAGCTTATAATTACATGCCTTTATACTTAATTAAACATAGACACTAATAATTAATTAGTGATAATTCTTCTAGGGTATACTGAGGGGCATTACACAGGAAATATGGGATTTAACATCACAGGTCCTCTCTTTACCGTCTTCAAGCTAATAAAGTAGTTGAAGCAGCCAACAAGAACGTTAAGAGCATTTTAGCTAAGATGGTTCAAACCTATAAAAATTTGGCTGATAAGCTACCTTTTGCACTATAGGTTATAGAGCTATAATTAGAACTTCAACAGGGGCTACCCCATTCTGGTAGTGGTTATGCCTTAATCCATATATTTGGTTCCTTATGTAATATCAAACTTCATTTTATAAAATTGAATTTTCATGTTATTATATTTTGTTATGTTAGAATATAATAATGTTTATAAATAACAATTCAGTGTTATTTTTAGCTATCCCTAGTCATTTATCATTAAAAGGAATAATGATAAATAAATACTAGTATAAGTTTGATTGATAATCATATAATGATTATATATGGTGATATAAATCAAACTTATAGGGATTTATTGGAGAATAGGATACTGGATAGATCCACTATGAGATACTACATGGGTTAATATCATTAGTGATCTCATAATAGTTATGTTATCGATCCTTAGATCTGAGATTATCATAATATCCTACATGAGAAACATTATGTTTTGACATAATCAGACATTATCTGTAATCTTGTAATAATAAAGGTTATGATTGGACATAATAAGAATAATGCAGAGAATAGTGAATAATCAAGATGGAATTTATTCCTCTCTTATGAGAGAGATATCTATTGGATCCCTCGATAAGTAGGACTGCGAAATGAATGGCCATGCTCAAATGAATTGATGGAACGAATAATGTCATTAGATATTATCAGTCTACTTAGTGATCGAGAAATTATATGTTTGAACTATATAAGTTTGACATGGACCCATGACTTATGTTCAAATAAGATATCATGTGACAAAAGGATTATAACATGTTTTATTAGGTTAAAATCGAAGTATTGATATTCATATTATTTGGGTAGTCATATTGTCTTGCTAGAGGCTGCTTATAACTTATGGGCCCGTGATGGGATTGAGGCCTACGACCAACATAATATGAACCTATTGGGTCGCACACATAGAATGTGATGAATGAACTAAAGGTTAATTTGAAATAAATAAATAAAATAAATAAATATTAATTAAGATTAATATTATAATTCTTATTTTAAATAAAAAATGTATTTCTTATTTTAATAAGAAATGTGGGCCCAAAATTCTCTCTCTCTCTTAATTAGGGTTGGGTCACCTATATATATGATATGCATGGTTTAAAAATCCTAAGAAGACATACTAAAAGTGTAATGTCCCAAAAATGACCCTAGTCGAAATTGCATGACTCAATATATTATTATTCGATTTAAATTGATTAAATGTGTGAATTTAATATTGGAATAGTGAGGGCAAGTGATGATTTTAAACTAATTATGAATTGTTTGGTATTAATTATAAGGGTAATTAGTATTTGTGGGGTATTTTT
>CM075808.1:46935528-46956427 GCA_037975025.1 Excoecaria agallocha | reverse complement strand
CTGTAGAGACTGGGTTAAGTACACCGATCGAAATGTTCGTTGGTTGTAATGAAATCATCAATCTAAAGAGATTGAAATAAGTACACCGATCGGGATGCTCGTCGATCAAAATAAAATCATTGGTCTGGAGAGATTGGGATAAGTACATCGATCGAGGTATTCATCGATCGGAATGAAATCATCATTTTGGAGAGATTGGGATAAGTACATCGATCGAAATGAAATCATCATTATAGAGAGACTGGGATAAGTATATCGATTGGGATGTTTATCGATCAAAATGAAATTATCAGTCTGGAGGGACTGGAATAAGTACATCAATCGAGATGTTCATTGATTCAAATGAAATCATCAGTCTGAAAAGACTGAAATAAGTACATTGATCGAAATATTCATCAATCAAAATAAAATTATCAGTCTAAAAAGATTGAAATAAGTATTTCGATTGGGATGTTAGTCGATCTTTGTTTTTCCTGCTACATTTTACAATTTTCATAAGATGTTTTTATTCGTTTACAAAGTCAAATGGATACCTGGAGATATTACCAACTATTCTCTAACTATTTATCTGACAAGGGTCACTTGCATCATTTTTTCTTTCGCATCACTTCAGAATCAACGATTTTGAAGAGGGATGCTTTCTTGGGTACTTAGCTTATACTGCTTCATCTTCCATGCTTTAATTATTGCATCTTTTACTCTTTATCAAATCATGGGTCTTATGTGGCTCATCTCTATGAGGGCAATAAGTACTATATATGAGCGTATTTTTTCTTCTTCCTAAATTTTTTTTGAACTTGAGGGAATATCAGCTATTTTTCATTTTTCTTTTTCTTGGAGTTTCCCTTATGAAGTCACCCAACCGTTATTTGATTTGCTCCTTTTTCTCTCAGCAGTGCATGACTTATTTGTGGGAAGTTATACGCTTTTTATTCTTCTTTGCTACTTTTTTTCTCTCAGCCTTGAAATTCTCATGGTTGTGGATACATCCATGTATTTGACTCATTATTTCTTCGACCTCTACCATCACCATCTCGGCCAGTGCCCTAATCATCATGTTATGGTGATGGTGTCAATGAAAGGGACGACGATTGCTGCTTATGGCAAAGAATCTGGTCGCGAACTACCATGGTTTCTCTTACGAGATATAATAGAGAGGGAAAATTGGCGAAAGGCGAGATGTGATGGGAGTAAAGACGCTTTTAGTGCTAGCAGAGCCATCTTATCCTCTTTTCTTCATGTTGTTTTGTGTTTTTTTTTTGTGGGGAAGCTCTTTATTGTGTGCTTTCGAATGGGAAAATTATGTTCTTTTTGAAGAATTATTTTACCTATGTACCTTATAACAAATAAGTATTTTACTTGTATACCTTGTATCTTTATGAATTTTAATATTTGTTGTATAATTATCTTATTTTATTCTTTTCGCTCTTCCTCTTTATATATCATCTTTATGACATATCATTAAAAATTGGAATGTATGAAAAAAGGGATAATGTGGTATTTAGACTTATCTCGTGAGAGTGTCATCTTGCGGGTTCGCTCCAATTCATTTTAACTTTTTCGAACTTGTGGCCATGACTTTATTTATTATTTTGACAATTTTTATACCTGCTTGGATGTCTGATTGCCTTCTGACAATTTTTAAAAGCGAGTTTATATTCCTTATATCTTATCGCTTTAAGCTCAATGTCATGTTCGATTGGCTAACTGCACCAGATTGGCTAATGGGTATTTGCAAAATATTTTTCTTGGTTTGGAGCCCTTATACATCAGCTTATTTGCAGGCGATAAGGGAGTGTACTCGAGTGCTTAAAGTAAGGATATTGAGGTATTAGAGCAGGCGAGTGGTGATATGACAGGGAGCAGGTTAAAGATGTGGACTTCAAGATGTGTCAGTGGACTGGTGAGGCTAAAGATCCCATCAGTCTGATCAAACAATGGATGATTGTCTTTTAGTGTGTGTTTATCAGGGTTCTCCACAAATGTGTTTTGGATTTTGGGTCAAGACTTAGTTGATCCCAAAGATAATTCAGCATCATTACCTATTTGCCTGATCTTCTCTTGTCCTTTCAGATTTTCTACCAGATCATGTTGATTGCTTTTTTGACCTTTTGAGTATCACCTTTGGCCATTTTTTTCAAAGTAGCTTTTTCAAGCCATGGCATAATAACTTCCATTTTCTAAATTCTGACGCGCTACTAAACTTGGTGTAAATGCTTCTAAGAAAAGTTGCATTGATGAGCATAAATCAAGGCACATTAATTGGCCTTTTTTTTTCGATCAAATCACATTTTGATTCCTTTGAGCATTACTTGATAGTTGTCGCTTCAGCTTTTGTATTTGATCATGCTATCCAATCTACTTTTTCATCATCTCGATTTACGATCATTCTTTAATGGGGATTTCCATGTGGCATTTTCACTAATGCCTTCAAGACGTTGCGAAGTCTTTATAAATGAACGTCTAATTTTTAAACTTTTCATACTTCAATCTATCTTTTGTTTCTTTTTTTTTTTTGCAAGTTGCTTTCCTTGTTCCATTTTTCCTTTCATCATGGAACCTTCTGACCCCTCTTTTTATGCTCATTTTCTAACTTCCCTATTTTAGAAAAAGGAAAGAATTGTTGGAGTTTTCCTATCACTATGTCATCTGCTGTAATGGGTGATATAGGTTTTATCTTCTGCTGCTTTCTTCATATTTTTTTTCTCAAGTCGGGGTCAATCTTCTCCCATTTTTCAGGTTTTGATGTGTCATAAGTGGGAGATATTTATAACATCTTAGTTGGTGAGAGGTAATCTTAAAACTGTAACTTTTTATGACAGGAGCATGCCCTTTTTCCCTTTTTTCCTCATGTTAAGCTGATGGAAGGGGGTCCTTGGGAGTGGCTACTTTTGCAATGATTCCTTTGTGGCTTGTGAATACCCATATTGTAATTTATTTGTGATGAACTTTGTGCTAGGATATTGTCTTATGTTTATCATGAAATATTTTGCCGTGAATCGACTTTTACCTTTTGTTGCCTTTCCTTAAATGCTTTTTAGTGAAAGAATAATAATATCGAGCATGGTTTTTTCCTTTTAGTGAAATACTTGCATAAAGTAAAAATTTTGGACCGGAATGCAATCAAAATGCTCGATCACCAAAATAAATTCTTTGTGAAATTTTCTTTTGATCAGAATGACTACACATTTTTATCGATCAGGATAGCTACACATTTTCATCGATCTTTCGATAAGGATGATAATAAAGTTCATCGATCTTTCGATCAGGATGAGTTTTCATTTTTACTCATAGTTGCCTTGATCAGGAATCTACTAGATCTGGTATGTTTTCTTAATTAACGAAAAGAAGCGCTTTTACAACCTTCTTTACCTTCATCAGATTGGTTTCTCTTCTCCCTTTTAGGATTGTTTTGGGCTTCATCTTCCAAATGGCTTCATCAATAAGGTGAAAAGAAGTATTTTTAGGGACCTCCTTAGGAAATGCATCTCTTTTTCTCTTTTCCTATCTGACAACCTTTCCCTTTCTTGATACCTAGGTAAAGGGAGAAATTATTTTGTAATTTCTCTCTGCTCTCACCATGGCAATAATCATGTAATGTGTCAAAAGAAAGACATTTCATTTTTCTTTGGACTTCGTTTATATCATTTCATTATTCTTCAGACATGGCATTTTTTTTCAATTTTACTTTTTTCTCTTGAGGCTCTTACATCTATTGAGCGAAAGAGCGCATTCGCTTGAGCTTTTTGCTCTTAACTTAATTCGACAGGATCAAGCCTTTCGACTTTCTTATTCCTATCTTATTGAAAGTCATTAAGGATAATTTTCCACCTAGGTGATACGTTCTTTCCTTAGAGCAAAGGGGGCAGTGTGTTACTTTGCGTAGTGAAACATCACGCAAGGTAGGGAGAGGATGATTAGTCTAAACTTCTCTTGCTCTTTCGGTTGGTTTCTGTTGAGATAAAAGAAGTGACCATCGTTTTCTTCTCTCGATGCCTTTTTCAGTATGCTAGTTTTGGGAGTTTCCTGTGCCTATTGTGCAGTGCCTTAAAGGAAGATATTTTGCTTCCTTTTGGACTTGGCGCATCAATTTTTGCTTTCTTTTGACCTGGATTTCATTACTTTTTCATCCAGGCATTTTTCGTATAGTCTTGGAGACTTTTATGGGATTTTTCATTGTCGGCTTCCTCTTTATGATTCCCGTGTGGTCTCGAGAACTTTCATAGGTTCTCATTTGTTGAGCTTCTCTCTGCAACTCTGAGCTCGGATTCTTTCTGAAAATACAAGGTGTGAATGCTTTTGCACAGTTATCGACTTTCAATGAAAACACCAAATAATAAGTTCCATATTATCATAGAAAGAGAATAGATTTCTGCACAAGTGAAGAAATGAGTCAATGTGCTTTAACGTACAAGTTTCGATCAGAGTGGTGGTGTTGAATCCTGCAAAAGGTGCTTGCCCTATCGTTCTGGACGTTAGAACTCTGAAACTCAAGTTAGTAATTAGAAAAGCTTTCAAAGGAAGTGTGCACATGTTTTAGAAAGAGAGAGAGAGAAAATTCTGGTTCTACAAATATGAACCTGCTATTTATAGTGCCCGAAAAGATTGAACTTGTATTTTTGAATAATTGCCCTATTCTGGAGCATATATGGCCTGTGATATAGGTAATGGTGATTTTGATGGTAGCATGTGTCAAGCGACCTTGTCACATTAGGAATGCCTCATCTGTCCAGTCAGCCTCGTGTGCGGGCTGCCCTATGGAGGCATTTATTGGGCTTTAGTCTTTGGATCTTATAGCTACCAACCTTATAACGTTGATTTTTAGGATGTTATTACTAATTAAATAAACATGTGAATTGCGTTTACTTGAAATTAACTAAATATATGATGGTTAACTCTACTGTCGTATAAATATCCAACCAAAATAATAACAATATTAAAGTTCCCATTCCATATTTCTATATACAAAGCTCGACTCAATAATAAGAGATAATATATAAAAACCTACCAAACTATTCAAAGAAATATTAAAACAAATTGTACACTTCACTTGATGGGTTTTGCCTTAACCATACACGTTAGGGGTGAGCAAATTCTTGTTCAAATCAAAAAATCGAATCGATCGATTTTTTAATTTGGTATGTTTTTTGGTTTGGTTTTGATTTTGAATTTTAGAAAATTTTGATTTTTTGGTTTGGTTCGGTTCAATTTTTGAAGGAAAAAATCGCAAAAAAATTGAATCGAACCAAAAATCTATATAATTATATATTTTTTTGGATTTTTTTAATTGAATAATTATTTTGTACATGCAAATTATCTTATTTTGAGTTGTAAATTATATGAGTACATTTATCAATTATTAATATTTATTTTTTAGATGATAATTTGGAATTTTGATGATTAAATTGAAAATTGATTAAATGAAAAAAATTATTTAACGGTTTTGTTGTATTATTTATTATATATTTTGGGATTATATCTTTAATTTGGATTTTTATTTTGTACAATTTAGATATTATTACTTTAACATATTAAGATTTATAATTTTGTATAATTTTTAGATGCAATTTTTTTATTTTTTTTAAAAATAGTTTTAATTTTTTATTTTTCGGTTAATCGAACCAAATCGATTTAAAATTTTGGTTCGGTTTGAATTCGGTGATTCTATATATTTTGTTCGGTTCAATTGATTAAAATCTTAAAAATTCAATTTTTGATTATTAAACTGAACTGATCGTTGCACAGGGCTAATACACGTACTAATAAAACCTATATAAAAGTAAAAATTATATGAAATATTTTTAAAATAAAAAAATACATCCAATTAACTGTCTAATGCTATATATATATATATATATAACCCTCTGTATGATATTTTTAACAAATTTAAAAATAATATAACACTATATTATTTGAGATTTGGAATATATTTTCCATTTACAGTATGGAGGATTTTTACATTTTATGCAAAGGTAAGTAAAAAAATCGAAATTGTAAAATATGTTCAAAATCAAACCGATTTTTTCAATTAACCGGTATGATAGATTTGATTTCAATTTGTAATTTTATCATTTTCGGTTTCAATTTTTGGGTATCGGTTAACCGATTTATATATTTTTTTATTTTTATATCTTAATTTTTATATTTTCCCATAAAATTTATATAATACTTTGTATTATATTTAAATTATGGCATTCTCTTTATATATATATATATATATATATATTGATGTATATTATGTTTTAAAGTATATGTTTTAACATTTAATTTTGTTTAAAATCTTTCTTTGACTTATGACTAAACATATGCTAATTTTCAACAAATATATATCAAATTCACTTTATAATATTAGCTATTAATTTGTTAATTTGTTGAATATGAAATTTAGCTAGTATATTTTGTTTATTTTGTAAATTTTATTTTGAATTAATTTGCACATTGAAAATAGAATTTAACTTTACTATTTATAATTATATATTATAAATTTTAGTAGTTAACTGAAATGTATTGGTTAACTAAATTGAAAAATTGAAACCGATAAATTAGTTAATTGAATGTAAGAAATTGATTAATGCTTTAAAAAAATTCAATTTTAATATACTGATTAATTTTTTACTAATAAATCAATTAATTGGTTCATACTCATCCAATAATAACAACTTAATTAGTCGAAAACTAAACAAAGTAGATCTTGTTTTTGGACCTTTTGGCTACTTGATGATGATATTAATTTGGGGATTCAAAAATTATTCAGACCACCGTGTAAATCTAATTCCAAATGGTTGTGTGTGTGTATATATATATATTGTTTGATTGATTTTAGAATTTATTTATTTAATCAAATTATAAGTACGTATATGTCCATTTAAAAGAAACTAAAAGATTATTTTCCATAACCCCGTATAATTTTTTTTAATATATAATTATATCATTTTGGGAGAAAATAGTGAGATTCAGTACCGATTAATTAAAAAAATAGGCAAGATTCTCAATCGTTTAAATTATAAGCGATTCCCTTATAATGTCATATAATCATATAATCACTTATGGACAAGTTTTATATTTAATACGAGGTTATATCATCAAAGGTGAAAACTACATAAATTGTAAAAGATGAATTTATCTAAACTTTGTTATACATATATATATATATATTTTTTTTGTTCTGAAATTGGCCCCAATAATTGACTGTTGGTCCATATTTCCATTTCAGAAGTGGTAGATAAAATAGAACAAATGAACAAATGCAGTACTTTGGTGCTATTCACTTCACAAATCATTTATTGGTAGGAAAGCACTACAATTTTGAAGCCTCCCAAAATGGATAAAATAACTTTAATATATCAATTCCATTTTTCGTATCTATCTTTTAGAGTTGATTTTCCCATGGACACTAAGCTTTTGTCCTTCCCTTAACCTTCTAAGTTAGAACTTCTAACTTAGTCCACGAGATTGAAGAGGTGAGCAAAACCGAACAAACCCAGTGTAATTGGATTATTCAATTTAATGGGTCTATTCGGTTATTTAAATTTGTTTAGATTTATTATTATTTTTAATAAAATGAACTGGACCGATCAAAATTATATAATTTTATGCATTTTTTTTATCTACATAAAGTAATTAATTAATTTAGTATGTACATATAAATTAACTATATATAGCTGTTTAGTTATAATTATATATAAACAGTACTTTATTATAATATTTGGATTAGATATAGTTTATGCATTAGAACTTTATTTTTTTGTAAAATGAATATTCAACTATATAAATTCAAATGGTAGTATCCTATGATTTTATTGACTGAAAATTATAAAATTCTGATGCAATTTTATTGTTCGAAATTTATATAATAGCATATCTTTTTTAAAAAATAAAAAATGAAAAAAATTGAAATAAAGGTGTGCCCTGTAAAATTATAGATTTTTAGTTTTTTTATTTTTAAAATTCAAAAACTATTTTCAGTTTTGCTTTCTATTTTTTTAAAAAACGGTTTTATATATTTAAAAACTATATAATACTTTTTAAATTATTTATGTATATTTTTTAATTATTCATGTATACTATAATAATGATTTCGACGGTGGCGGAAATGGAGGCAATAACGATGATGGCGGCAACGATAATGGTGATGGCGGCGATAGCAATGGCGATGATGACAGCGGTTTCGTGGTAGTGCCAGCGGTGACAGTGACGACTGGTGGCGGCGGCAAGGGCAATAGCAGTGTGATGGTGGTAATAACTGTGGTGATAACGAGGATAAAATTAAATTGTTAACAAAAGTAAAACTATATTTTGAAAATTTTTAATTTCTATTTTTAATGTGAAAATTACTTTTTTAAATTTTTATAAAAATTAAAATGGAAAAAATCTATCGGATGTGTTTTTATTTTATTTAAAAAAATCAAAAATAATTTTTTGGAACTCATCCTAAATTAATTGAATTTTTCTCTTCTTAAAATGCGGTCCATTTCAACTTTTAATAACATAATAAGAAACACTTATCAAAATTGAATAGAAAATTTCAATCTATTTAATTTTGAAAAATTTCAAATCTACATGGCTAATAATTGCAGACCCTCAGCTTCAAAAATTGACTTGGGAAACTATTTCATCGCCCCTAACGCTAAATTTTTCAAGTTGTATTTTGCAGTTGTCAATGGTAGCAAATGACAACAGTTAAAGGAGCTTGGTAAATACAAATTAGCTTCCCATCAATGAAGTTCATCTTTAATTTGAGGGTGAGAAAAAAATGAAAATTTAAATAATAGCAAATTAAGAGCGAAAAATCAAATCGATTTGGTTTCGATTTTTATTTTTAATATTTTTAACTTTTATTTTTGAATAACGATTAATTATTAGTACATAGTTTATATATATATATATATATATATATATATATATTAAAATTTTTCTTTTTATAAATTCTCTCTAAAACTTACAAAATATTTTAATTTTTATTCTTTAATTTTTCATATTTCTCTTTAAAATTTATTTAATATTTTAAATTATATTTAAATTATGTTAATTTTTATTAATTATATAAATTAATATTTATATTGTATGTTATAAATTTAAAAAATGAACTGAAAAATATTGATTAACTAAATCAAATGGATTGATTAATCATAATTGATAGTAGGGATGTATATGTATCCGGCTCTTCTTGTACCGAACCGAAATACAAAAAAAAAAAGATTTAAAACCGAACTGTACCATTGATTTTTTGACTAAAACCGAACCAAATTGTACCGTTAATTTTATTTGGAACAGATCTGAATATTTTATGTAGAACTGGATTGAGAACCGTATTAAACTGTTCTGAAATCGAATTGTACCGAAAGAACCGATATTTATTAATTATTATATATAATACCAATAATTTATATATAAATATTATTATAATTTCTATTTTATATGTACTTTATAAATTTAACTTCATAATTATTTTCATTACATATTTTAATACAAAAAATTAAAATAATAATTAGTTAATAAATTAAATTAAATACTTTAACTATTAAAAAGATAAATTTAATTATTATAATAATTATTGTGTCTATATATTTTTACTTTAATTTACTTTTAATTTTACTCAACTAGTACTTAATTTTTCTTTTTGTACAAATATTTATATAGATATGTAAGTTAAGTAATTTATCACATAAATACTTTATAAATTAATTTAATTTATTTTTAATGTCACTCAACTAGTAGTCATCTATTTTTGGTACAATAATTATATGAGCATGTAAATTAAAAATGTAATTATATATAGTTATTATTTATAATGAAATTTTAACGATTAATATTAATATATGAATATATTGTTATCTTTCAAATAATTTCATTTACTTTTAGCATCACTCATATATTTTTTGTACAATAGCTATATGAGTAATTGAGCATGTAAATTAATAACATAATTATATGCAATTATTATATACAATAAAATTTATCAATTCATATGGTTATCTAAGTATTTAATAATCATGCTAATTAATTTAATTTATTTTTAGTATCAATCTACTAATATTTATCTATTTTACCACAATCTCTATATGAGTATGCAAATTAATTAATAATGTAATTATATATCGTTATTATATATACCAAAATTTTAACCAATTGATGTAATTATAGGAGTATATAAATATTTTACCAAATTAATTTCTTGTATATTTTGTACTATTCAATTAATATTTATCTATTTTTGCACAATACCTATATAAGTAATTGAGTATGTAAATTAATAATATAATTATGTACAATTATTATGTACAATGAAATTTAACAACTCAATGAAGTATTGACACAATACGTATATGAATATGTAAATTAATAATATAATTATATATAGTTATCATACATAATAAAATTTTAATTGTATATTTAAAATAAATGTAGTTAAAATTTGACAAGTATTGGGATTCGATTAACAAGATGAATGTCATTTTTGTTATAATTGTGGTTTTGGATTTTAGATTCAAAATGAAATTTGTAATTTTAAAGTATACAACTTTTTATGGTGAGCTTGAATCGGAAAAATTAGTTTATAAAGTGACAATTGTTTTGAATGAATTGATAGAAGAGCATAAAAAATGTAAAAAGTTAATGCTGATAAAATTGTAGACTCACCACTAAATTCTGATGAAATTAATGATAATGTTAATGTATGGTTTTTGAAAAATAAGGATAAGGGGCAAGTTGTATCTCAAGGAGATTTGAATACTTATTTGATTGATAAATTAGTAAAAAATTATCCTGATTTTGATATTTTAAGTTGATGGAAGACAAATAAGCTAAATTATCCGATTTTGGCTAATGTTACTAGAGATGTCTTAACTGTTTAATTGTAATGCCCTAATCTAATAATCCATTCTATAAATATACTTAAGTCACTAATCATAATTAAACTCAGATGATAATCTTTTATAGCTATTGATAAAAACTTAAACATCCATTATAATATCACAATCCCTTATCACATTAAACTTATATATCCTAATTAAAAAATCTATTAGATTAAAAATTACAAATTAAATCATTATAATTATACTCTCCATCTTTTACATGTCTTGTGTTGGCCAACCCGCTGCAGATATCAAACTCGAAAAGAAATCTTAGCCCGAACACCTACACAGATAAAAATCTGTGCTAAGCTATAAAGTTAGTGGGAAAATACAAAACATGTAGACAACCCCTTTGAAGTCATCAAAATAATGCACACACATAAAAATGTATCCTTAAGCATAAAAATCAATCATTTAAAACAAAAGCAATGTGATCTTAATATTTACCAGTTATTATACAATCTCATATAATTGTTATATCCCATATCGATTATTTGCTAACTATTCCAATTATTCAATAATTATTTACTCTTACTACTGTATACATACCTCAACTAAGATTTCCAAGTTCCCATATTTACATCTTAGTTAATCACTATCATTACTTATCTATCACTAAAATATGTTTGTAAAAAAGCCTATATAGAACATAAAACTTAAAATAATATACATATCGCTATGCTTTAATATATACTAATAATTTCCAACCCAGATTAATGTGTATATTATAATCAATATACCAAAACTTCTTTTAATAATCTTAACTAATTGTTACTTACTATGCCTTTTCATTCTCTTCCTTTATAACGTATAGATTTCCTAATGTGTTGAATTGTTAATTTATTTCTATCTCAAGTTTCAAATCATATTAAGTTTACCATCTGTATGTTCATTATTCATTTAGGTTCAGTTATCATATTATACATTTATCATTCTTCAATATTAAATAATAAATGAGTAATTATAAAGAAAATAGATTAGCCAATGCATCTAATGAGAGACATCACTATGCATAAATACCAATACATATATCTTGTATTCCTAAGTACTAGAAGCTTTCAGTATTAACATAATAATCTAGTAACTTCCTTACATGAGGAGTCACCCAAGTCATTTATAATTATACTCAAGAAGCATGTGTATAAGGAGAACTTACAATCATCAATATGTTTGTAGCAGGATAACAACAATATACTAATCCATATTCATAACTAATTATCTAATATACACATATGGCACTAACATGCCATCTATACATAAATAAAAGCTTAACTGCGGTAATATTTTAATCAAATTAAGCAGGTAGCGCATGATCATAAAGAACAAGCATCTGTATACATAACTCATAAGTATAGAATGTTCATGTGATTCTAAAATGTTATGTGTAAATGCATATTGAAAGTGCATTTTCATCCTGTATCATACTTCTACATATAGCAATTAAGGTTCTTGTGAACATAATATGAAAATCAATTTAAGAATGATCATACTTCTTTATACAACCCATAAACTCAACTTTGTATACTTATAATACTCCACTCCAAATATATTTTCTACATGTTACATCTTGAATACTTTTTGGCTATATGAAATTAACGAATTATAATACATCTATATCCAAATCTAAATCTCAAGTTTTTCATATAATAAAGCATAATGATCCCACTGTAAAATTTAACAAAGGTTACTGCAAAAACTATTAATCTTCACTATTCTTTAATTTATTGAGTTAGTCCAGAACTAAACTACTAGAAAAGCATCTAAGACAATCTCCACTTGACAATTTAAAATTGCAAGCAATAAATTTCTTATACTCCTGCTTAAGGGTTCATCTCCATTAATCAATTAAGTCTAAATGTAAGCTTTTACAGAAATCGCTCTCTAATCTCTTACTTCTACCATGGTTTCATCATAAACTAATAGAAACACATACATGCATCTAAAGTTTGGTTTAAAGATTCCCATACCTGATTTTAACACTACAAAAAAATACAGAATAGCGATGAAAATTAGCAAGGACAATAAAATTTGTTGCTAAATGCACAATTTAGCGACAACATTGCGACGAAAAATGATTTTTGTCGCAAATATTGTTAGCTGTGAGTGGGAAAACAGATTTTGCGACGATTTAGCGAGCAATAATTTTTGTTGTAGCTAATTTTGGGCGCCAAATTTTTGGCGCAAAAAATAGAGACGACTTTGCGAGCAAAGACTCCTTGCTAAATCTTAATTCATGGCTAGAATGATAAATTAACCATCTAGCGAGGACTTAATCCTCGCTAATTTGGCAAGGAACAAATCCTCGCAAAATTAGCGAGGACAATTTCCTCGCTAACGGTTTAATAGTTTAGCATTTGGTATATTAACCATTTAGCGAGGACTTAATCCTCGCTAATTTTGCGAGGAACAAATCCTCGCTAAATTAGCAAGGACAATTCCCTTGCTAACGGTTTAATAGTTTAACATTTGATATATTAACCATTTAAGTCCTCGCTAATTTTGCGAGGAACAAATCCTCGCTAAATTAGCGAGGATAATTTCCTCGCTAACGGTTTAATAGTTTAGCATTTGATATATTAACCATTTAGCGATGACTTAATCCTCGCTAATTTTGCAAGGAACAAATCATCGCTAACGGTTTAATAGTTTAGCATTTGATATATTAACTATTTAGCGAGGACTTAATCCTCGCTAATTTTGCGAGGAACAAATCCTCGCTAAATTAGCGAGGAGAATTCCCTCGCTAACGGTTTAATAGTTTAGCATTTGATATATTAACTATTTAGCGAGGACTTAATCCTCGCTAATTTTGCAAGGAACAAATCCTCGCTAAATTAGCAAGGAGAATTCCCTTGCTAACGGTTTAATAGTTTAGCATTTGATATATTAACTATTTAGCGAGGACTTAATCCTCGCTAATTTTGCGAGGAAAAAATTCTCGCTAAATTAGCGAGGACAATTTCCTCGCTAATGGTTAAATAGTTTAGCATTTGATATATTAACCATTTAGAGAGGAACAAATCCTTGCTAAATTAGCGAGGAAACGGTTAAATAGTATATGAACCGTTTAGCGAGGACTTAATCCTCGCTAATTTTGCGAGGAACAAATCCTCGCTAAATTAGCGAGGACAATTTCCTCGCTAACGGTTAAATAGTATATGAACCGTTTAGCGAGGACTTAATCCTCGCTAATTTTGCGAGGAACAAATCCTCGCTAACATTGAAATAGGTGGCATTTGATGGATTAATCATTTAGCGAGGATCTACTCCTCGCTAGTTTTGCGAGAAAATAATCATCGCTAATTTAGCGAGGACAAATCCCTCGCTAAATAGCAAATACATTATTTTTCTAACTATTTTTATATGATTTTGATTATAAATATTTAAATTGCATTTACATTTAATTAGACCATTTAATTAAATAAATTTAGATAGTATATTTTTTCGTTGCAAAAATTAAATTTATTAAAATGTTGTTATTTAAATTAACTAAATTGAAATAAATTATTATTTTTACATCCAATAATATCAATTATTATTTAATTGTATAATAAAAGGAATAAATTGTGAGGACATAGTCCTTGCAAAATTAGCTAGGATATTCACATTTGTATATACAGGTATATAACCATTAGCAAGAAAAGATGTTCTCGCAAAATAAGCTGGATTAGCTAGGATGTTTTCCCTATCAAATATTGCTAGGACAATAGTCCTAGCTAAATAAAGTTACCAAATTTTATTATAGGGCGCCATTATATACAAAACTCCCTCCAATTTGTATTATTTCCCATCCTCACTCTCCCTCCTCATCGTTTTTCTTTCCCTCTCTTTCTAATAACCATAAGAAAACCCTAGCCGTCCACCACCTTCACTGCTCCCTCACCACTTTACTGCAGTCCCATTTTGCAAGTTCTTTTTGTAGCTTCTACTGCAGGAGTGTGTAGAAGAGTGTTTCAGCTCCTCGATCGTGTTTCAAGCATGTCCACCTTACTGCAGTCCCATTTTGCAAGTTCTTGCACAGGTTCTTCTTTTATCTAATCTTTTTAAATTTCCCACTGTGTTTTTTCTTAGGCTATATAAAATGGATACCTTTCCATTTATTAATCATTTTTCTTCGACTATTTCTACTCAGGGATCTTAAACCTCACAACCTATTGATGGATAGAAAGACAACGATGCTTAAGATTGCAGATCTCGGACTAGCTCGAGCATTTACTCTACCTATAAAGAAGTATACTCATGAGGTAATGCAGATCTCGGACTAGCTCGAGCATTTACTGCTTATTTTTAATTTCTCCTAGTCTAGGGTTTAATAGAGCTGCTTATCAAACGACATAGACTCGGTAAATGTCTCCACAGTATGCGTAGTGCTCTCTTCTTCCTCCCCACAGCTTGGTCTCCTTAGTACCCTTTTCCATAGTTTTAATTTCAGGCTGAGAGGATCCATCTATAGCTCTAGTGATGCATAAAGCTTCAATCTTTCCCTTGACTGTTCTGCTAAGAGTAAAAGAAACAGAGGGCAGGAGGGTTTTGGGTTTGGTTTGGAAAGAGAAGGAGGCTGTAGGTGAAGAGTAGTAAAATGGGGATGGAGAAGACGAGAGTAGAAGAGAGTGGAGTTTCATTGTTGGGAAAAAAACTAAGAGACAAAAATTGGGAGCGTTTGATAGAAGGGTTCTGGCTTTTTGCTGTGTATCTTTTGAAATATGACTCAGCTGTCTGTTTTTGGGTTTCAGTGGATGGGGAACGAGTTTGAGCGTGTCCAAATAGGCCCAAATTGTTATGGGCTGAACTGGTTCCCTATCTTTTGATAATAATAATAATAATAATAATAATAATAATAATAATAATAATAATAATAATTATTATTATTATTATTATTATTATTGCTCTATGATTCAATTGATTTTACTGGGTAAATGGTCAAACATTGCTTTCAATTCTCATCTTCCTAATGATAGAATTACCCAATTGAGTAATTGGACTTTCTTATGACTTTTCTGTTCCTTTTACTTCTCTTACTATTGGACTTCAAGTCCACTTGCACAAGAAACTATTTTTCTTTTGCAACATCAGAGCAGGTAATCTCAATCTCCTTTTGTTAGACTTGGGTAATGTAGATGATCGGGAAATGTTGTGCCTGCATGGCATGGGCATTTATATATGCATTGCATTGATTACTTTATAATGTCTCAACTTTGACATGATCATGCACTATAATCACTTTGAATTAACTGGTGCCTCCTTTCACTGTCAGAATTTAACCATTTTATCCGCTTTTGGTGGTAGGATTTAGCATCCCAAGTTGCTAATTTGTGGTATCTAGTTAAATGGTTTATAAAAAGCGTAAAGACATTGTAAATAAACATAGTTTTGATCCCTCTAGCTATTTTAGTTTCTTGAAAAATTATGAACAAACACATCTGGAATTTAGTTCTGTAAAATCTATTAACAGTTATCTGGATCAAACATCTCGAATTATTTGGACATTAGTTCTTCATCATGGCAATGACAAAGCATAGACATCCTTTGCTATATTATCTTTAAGTTTCCTTTTGTATCTGTTTGTTCTCATGCATTGGGATCGTGTATCAGGCAATTCGAGGCAATTTCTAGATGCTGTGTTGTTAGATTCATCAAGTATTCGTTCTTTGGTCTAGAATGAAGTGATTGGCTCCATTTGGATTAACTGTGTCCTCCTTAATTATTTTGCTGAATGAGGTTTGATGGGCATTGCATTCCGTAAACTGGATTCCCATTTTTTTTTAATTTTTTTTGTAACTTAATAATTCTATTATAACCTTCCACTGAATTGGATTGAGTCCACATTTTTGAAAAGTTTGGCTCTTGGATTTGATCAACTTGGGATCAGTTAAACTCAGAAAAAATCTAAAGTTTACAGTTCATGTTATGTAAAACACAATTTCTGGATAGTTATTTCACTGACTTTTACAGGAATATTAGTTATGTGGTCAATTTCAAGGTTCATAGTTTTGTCATATGGGTTATCATGAATTACTAAGAATAATAAATTCAGTCTTGTATCTCGTCCATAGTTTATCTCTCTAATTTCTCTTACAACCTTATGTTGTTTGGCATCCAATTCCATACTAATTCTTCTTGCCTAGAATTGCTTCCTCTCGTCCTTTGAGTCCTTTCACTGGTAACTAGTGTTTTTATTTGTGATATCTTCTTTCATATAAGCATATGAAAATATTATTTGTCATGAAGAGAAACTCTTAAATTTTCAAGTGGGGCATTTAGTTTTAGTACTATTTATTGAATTTTATGTAATTCAATGTTATAATTTTGTTTCCTTTAGGTATTTATGAGGCTCTTGAGCTAAGGGATGATGGATCAGACTACCTTCGAAAGGGTGTCTCCAAGGTGAATTATTAATTTGGTCTGCATTAATTTGTATATTCTGAATCTTAAATGTATGGTGGTTTGCTGAACTTGGTTTATTTGTATGTTGAAGGCTATTGCAAATGTGAACACAATTATTGGCCCTGCATTGGTTGGCAATGTTAGTTTATGGATTGCTTCATTGCTACTAAAATATATTTTTGTTTTTGATCATTACCATTGTTCATATATCTTCATTTTGATTTGAATTCAAGTACTTGGTTGGTCATTGTCCTAGTGAGATTAGAGTATAGAGGTAACTACTGTTAATTTGGACCTGAGCAACAAGTTTCTCTTGTGCAGGACCCAACTCAGCAGACTGCTATTGATAACTTCATGGTTCAACAATTAGATGGAACTGTAAATGAGTGGGGATGGTGCAAGCAAAAGGTAATCAGTGGATTGATTAACTGCAATGAGGGTTTTATTTTTTTTTTCCAGAAGCTCATTAAGTGCAATGAGATTTTATTTTATTTTTTAATTTCTATTTTTGATGCTTGTTTTGCAAATGCCATCTTGGTTGTGTCTCTTGCCGTTTGCAAAGCTGGGGCTCATGTCAAGGGTATTCCCCTTTACAAGGTATCTTCAACTCATTTATAGTTAATCTTTATTCGGTTCAAGTTGTAGGTTGGAATACCAATGTGCTTCCCATGATTGCCATTGGAGCAGTGTTATTCTAGAATATCTTTTGTTATTTAGTTGATAGCTAGCCTGGTGAAGTTGTGAGTCATGTTTAAAATTTCTATTAGGCTATAGTGCTTTTTCCTTATTCTATTATATTGTTACTTGGATATATATTCCTTTTATTAGTTATTTGGGCTACAAATTTTCAATTATTGATTTATAGTGCAGTTTCTAAATTCTGATAAACATATAATAAGTTTATAAATGTTAAGTAAAGGTACATGACAGGTCAGGGACCACGAATATAGTCCTTAGTCCTTACCCTGCTAAGTGCTAATTGCCATGTGATACACAACCCTTTCCATGTGATTGGTTTTACTTTCAGTTCAATTTTTATGAAATCCAACTTACAGTCTGATCGATGGAGACTGTAAAGCTTTATATTAATTATCCTTGATTAGTAGTTATCTGCTGTAATTAAGGGAAAATCATAAACATAGAAAATTCTTTATTCAGAAAGAAATTATCATTCATTAAAACATTTTCATTTTCGTTAAATATCTCATATATATTTCACTGATTAAATAATAAGAAAAAGTGGTCGAAATAAGTTTAAATTAGATATTCCATTTGTCCAGTTCAACAATATTTTGGTATTTTGGCAATTGTTGAAATTTCATCTTCTTAATATATAATTATAAAATATATCTTATTGTTAACTAATTCTGAATTCTTAAACTATGAATATTTATTTATTAAATAATCACGTGTGATTCTTTCCATTGCTTTTGAATTCAATGGTTGCTTTTGTATATTTTATTTTCATTCTTTCACTGTTTCGTTTGCTATCAGTTACATTTTATTATGTTTTATTAATTTGTTAACTTATTAACTTTTATTTCATTGTATAAACATTGTATAAACTTTTATTTCATTTGTTAACTGCTACTTTAAACAGTTTAATTGGACATCCTGTTCTGGTGAGTTAATCTGCAAAATATGCTACTAAATTGTTGATCAGTTCTCAAACAGATCTCAGTGATTTTCCTCAACAGGTAATTGATTAATTAAAAACTCATTGCTTTCAACATTTTAACTACTTTATACAACATGTTCATCATGGTTATGTCTCGAAAACACAGTGGATGATTTTTTTCATTGTTGCATTACCAATTTTTTTTATTGTTTGTAGAAATATTTTATACACATTTATCATCTACCAATGGGTGACACTTTTCTTGTTGGTACCTTGCAACTTTTATCATTATTGTGTGCTGAACAAACTTTGTTCCTTTGTAGAGATTGAGATGGTAAGCCTATTTCCAACTAACCAAACCATTTAGAGAGCATTGATATAATTGTATCTTTGTGTCTATTGCTTTAATCCATTTTTTTTTGTTTTCCTTGAACTTATATATCTATAGTTATATGAGTGGTTCTGGGCCTTCCTAGAGGATATGAGAATTTCAGGACCTGTGGCAAGCTGCCTATTTTATATTTATATGGGCAAATGTTTTGAATATCTAACACTATAGACACGGAGGTACAATTTTTTTTGTATATATATTTTTGTTTTTCTTAACATGGACAATGATGTCATGGTTTGAAAGCATGCTTCATAGGCTGTGAAAGAACAATCAATGCTAGAAATTTATGAATTGTTTTTCTTATATGAAATTCTTTCTAAGTGCAAAGTTTGCTTTAACTTTCTTATATACCTTCATATAAATGAGTTCTCTTTTGCTGATATGTAGAAGCCAGCAAATTCTATTGTGGATGGAGTTCTTGGTTATCTGCAATCAATCAATATACAACTATACGAACTAGAAGCAACTAACATTTTATGAACTGTTTATGAATTTTCATTGTTACTGTTATATATGCATGTATCATTTTAGATATGTTATTAGCAATGTTATACACTTGTAAATAACAATTTATTCATTAATATATATTTTTTATATTAAATATTGAGTAAATATAAATTTGTTATTTTTTAGTTTATTGTTTAAATAATGAAATTTTCATATTAAATTAATAAAATAAGTTCATATCAATATTTAGCGAAAATAAATCTCATGATAAATCTCATATTTATAATAAAAGTCATCCTAGCTGAATTTAGCGAGGATATCAGTCCTCGCTAATTTTGCGAGGATTTAATCCTTGCTATCTTTTACGAGAATTTAATCCTTGCTAAATTTTGCGAGGGTAACGCAAAAGTTAGCGAGGGCTAATTCCTCGCAAAAGATAGCGAGGATTAAATCCTCGTAAAAGATAGCGAGGACTAAATCCTCGCAAAATTAGCGAGGACTAAATCCTCGCAAAATTAGCGAGGATTTAGTCCTCGCTAATTTTCTCGCAAAAGATAGCGAGGACTAAATCCTCGCAAAATTAGCGAGGATTTAGTCCTCGCTAATTTCCTCGCAAAAATTAGCGATGACTAAAGTCCTCGCTAAATTCAGCTAGGATGACTTTTGTTACAAATTTTTTGTCCTCGCTAAATCCTCGCTAAACTGATTTAGCGACGAAAAATCATCATTTAGCGAGGAATTTTGTCCTCGCTATTTTGCGTTTTTCTTATAGTGTGAAACTCTAAATCCTTCTTCAAAACCTCTTTCATTCTAATTCTTCTTCTTTATCCTTTTTTTTTGCTATCTTTCTCCTTATAAACATCCTTCAACCAACTCTCCATACATGCATGATAATGGAGACCTGCAATTGTTCTTTAGGAAAGAAAGAGCCGACTTTCACAAGAGAAAATAAAAGAAAAGTGTTTTACCAATTTTTCCATTATTTCCTTTGGTGACCGGCTGTCTTTTTTAGACTAAACTTCATATCCTTTTACCTTTTTCATGTGGTTTCTAGAAATGAAAGTGGATTGTGACCTTATGATGTAACAATTTCCATTAAAATCCTTAATGAATTATCTTTTCACTAACCTGCCACAAACATCTTCCTTTTTGCTTTAATTGAGTCTCTAAAGTGTAACTTTAATCTAATCACACACTTACATTAAT
>CM075808.1:46908746-46935328 GCA_037975025.1 Excoecaria agallocha | reverse complement strand
ACAAACCACTACAAGAAAATCAGTAAATAGCAACGGAAATTAGCAACCGAATTTGTTGAATTTCCGTTGCTAATAAAAATTAGCAACGGAACATTCGGTTGCTAATTCGGCGGTTGGTATTTTTAGCAACGGAATGTTTATTCCGTTGCTAAATTTAGCAACGGAAATTAAATTTCGTTGCTGAATGTAACCATTAACATTTGGTAAATTGGTCAAAATTAGCAACCGAATTCAAATTCCGTTGCTAAATTTAGCAACCGAGTTGAATTCCGTTGCTAAATTCAACAACTAGTATAAAAAATTTGTGACAGTTTTTTCGTCGCTATTCCATCACTACAATAGAAAACCAACAAATTACACTAAAACAGCAAGCTGTTTGTGTAATTTGGAAAACCAACAAATTACACTAAAATAGCAAGCTGTTTTAGTGTAAAATAGAAAACCAATAAATTACACTAAAACAACATGCTGTTTTAGTGTAATTTGGAAAACCAACAAATTCCGCATTTAGATTAGCAAAAAAAATTAATTACTAATTCCGCATTTAGATTAGCAAAAGAAATTAATTACTAATTTCGCATTTAGATTAGCAAAAGAAATTATAAAATTAATAAGTGAAAGGCCAAGTGGTCACTCCATATTTTTATTCTTATTATTATTATTATTATTATTATTATTATTATTATTATTATTATAAGTAATTAAGTAAATAAATTATTTTTATTATTAATTTAAAGCCCATACGATTTAGTTATTATATGATTTAGTTTAAGCTAATTCCTCAACTCTAATATAGCATGACAAGCGGACTGACCAAAGATGAAGTAGATTGACTAAGGCACAGTAAGAGTCTAACTGCATGTCAATCAGTGTTCATACCTTGAAAAGGTTCCTGCTGCTAAAGGTTTTAGTTCGAACTTGGAGAACACCAAGAAGATAACTATAGGTTTGTACAGCATTGTTTAACCGGCCTTGTGCAATCTGGAGCTTAGCTTTTGTTCGTAAAAGTTCTCCTTGATCCCACTTCCCAGTCTACTCCAGAGCATCATTAATTACTGTCTCTGCATCAAAAAATCATTTTTGAGCTGACAATATTCGAGACAAAAGAATATAACTATTGAGATTAAATAGCTGGAATTGTTCATAAAGGATATTATCCATCATTTTTCTTTTCCTTTTTATATATAAAAAATAATATAATATGTAAAAAAAATCTATTTATTAACTAAATACTATTAAATCTTAAGAAAATATTTTGTACGGTCAGAAATCAATAAATGCTAATCAGTACAAAGAAAATAATTGGTGTCAAATGCTATTGCATCACATGTCAACAGTAAATTTTCTAAGTAAATTTATAATATATTTTTGGGTAGAGCAGGTGAAATTCCAATCCTACTGAATAATATTTTTTAATTACATAAGGGTATAACTCCTTCAACTAATTTAGGACATGTAAATTTTTAAACAATTAAGCTAGAGAATGATCCATCAATGGAAAAATTAAAGGGAAAACAAGGAAGAACATAATGTGTGTGTGTGTGTGTGTGTGTGTGTGTATATATATATATATTGCCATGAAGTGTATTGTGACGATAAAATGATTACATAACGTTGAGAGGACCTACCAACATAGGCAAAGAAAAAGCAATATAAAGCTGCAATAATTGGAGCTCGAATTGAAGCAAAGACAGCGCCAAATTTCCCTACAGAACCAAGCATAAGCATGCGACTTTTTAAGGGAGACAGAGAGAGAGGTGTAGAGAGTTAGATTACTATCGAGGATTGAGAAAAAAATCACGAAGCCAGCTGATATCTGAACGACCCGTCGGCTACCAACACAATTCAGTGCCAATAAACTAGCATTTTCACTGCAGTTATACCTATGGCAATCAAATATGTGGTCCAACCTAGACAAGAAGAAAAACAATTAAAATAACCAGCTGCTGTTTATTTATCAATCATAAAGAAAATAGCTTAAGCTCATCAAATTGTGATAGATTGGTTCATTGAATAATTTTCTGTTCATTTCAATATCTATATCCTAAGAAGGTGAAACAGTTTTTTCGTTGTGACTAGAAATAAATGAAAACAAGTAGTTGCATACTTCCAGAATCTGCTCTATCATTCAATAAGTAGTTGCATACATCCATACCTTATATTTCATCGTCATATTTCATCTGTTTGTAATTACATTTTTTTAATTATTGCCAAAGAAAGCTAAGCTTAATAAATCAACTAAAGAAAGCATTAATTAACGAGAAAGCCTGAGATATGTTTTCTTGAAGATGAATAAGGACAATATAGCTCAACGGTCATACTTTGTAGCCCAAAAAGAGTAAAAACAAACATAAACGGACAGAGTCCGTGAAAAAACACTGAATCGTATTATGGCGAAAAAGAATGCGAGTTTGGAGAAAGAAACACCCAAATGTAATTTATTAAAGAAATTATCATTTCATGTTTCAAAATGAAACAGCTTGATTCTCTCCTCCAATAAGCACACAGAAGAGCCAAAAACAATAAATTAAAAAAGGACAAAACCATTCAATTAGACAACAAAGAAAAGAGAAAAAAAAACAAAGTATAAGCTTCAACTTTACCCAAGAAACCAAAAGAAAAAAAATATTATCAAAATTCCCAAAATTTGTCTTTATCCTCCGGTTTCAATTTCAAAACAAAAAAACTTACAGATTGTGACATGATTCTGTCCATGACCATTTGAGAAGTTTCAAAAGAAGCAAATGAAAATGGATTCCTGGAAACAGTAGCATTCTCCTTTAACTCTCCGGCTATATCCTCCTGAATGGAACTGCCGCTGACGATTTTGCAGAGGACAATTTGGGGTGGAGCCAGAGCTTTGGAGACCTCTAAAGCAGATTAAAAAGAAAAATAGTACATCAGATGCAAAATAAATATTAAAAACACACAAACTTACAAGATAGAGAGATAACCTGATAGAGGAGAGAGAGAAACGATGGAGGCAAGAGGAATAAGGTTGAAGGCTCACGAAAAAATGAAAGAATAGAAATTTGTGAGGGAGGAGCCATCGACTGCTTCGTTAGAGAGACAGAGAGGGAAGGCGGTGTGAGGTAAGAGATAAAAACCTAGGGTTTTCGAAATTTATAGTTCTAACAAAGGTAAAAGTACTTAAATACCCCTAATTTAGCAACGGAATCATAATTCCGTTGCTATTTTTGCAACCGAATTAAATTCGGTTGCTATTTAGCAACGAAAATTAATTTCCGTTGCTATTTTAGCAACCAAAATAAATTTCCGTTGCTAAATAGCAACCGAATTTTATTGGGTTGCTATATTTCGTTGAAAATGAAATTTAGCAACCGAATTTGAATTTCGTTGCTATTTTAGCAACATAATATGAATTTCGTTGCTAAATAGCAATGGAATTCATTTCGGTTGCTAAATTAACAACGGAATTTAAATTTCGTTGCTATTTTCCGTCCCAAATTTTATCCGCTATTTTTTGCCGCCTTAATTAGCAACGGAATATAAATTCCGTTGCTAATTTTCGTTGCTAAATATTGGCGCCATAAATTCCCTCCACTTTTAGCAACGGAAGCTAACCAAATCTTTTTCGGTTGCTAATTTTATAAAATTCAAACAATTTTAGCAACAGAAACTATATTCCGTTGCTAAATACACTACAAAAAAAATACAGAATAGCGATGAAAATTAGCGAGGACAATAAAATTTGTTGCTAAATGGAAAATTTAGCGACAACATTGCGACGAAAAATGATTTTTGTCGCAAATACTGTTAGCTTTGAGTGGGGAAACAGATTTTGCGACGATTTAGCGAGCAATAATTTTTGTTGTAGCTAATTTTGGGCGCCAAATTTTTGGCGCAAAAAATAGAGACGATTTTGCGAGGACTTAATCCTCGCTAATTTGACGAGGAACAAATCCTCGCTAAATTAGCGAGGAAAAAATCCTCGCTAACGGGTAAATAGATTATCATTTGACATATAAACCATTTAGCGAGGACTTAATCCTCGCTAATTTAGCGAGGAACAAATCCTCGCTAAATTAGCGAGGACAATTTCCTCGCTAACGGTTTAAAAGTTTAGCATGTGATATATTAACCATTTAGCGAGGACTTAATCCTCGCTAATTTTGCGAGGAATAAATCCTCGCTAAATTAGCGAGGACAATTTCCTCGCTAACGGTTTAATAGTTTAGCATGTGATATATTAACCATTTAGCGAGGACTTAATCCTCGCTAATTTTGCGAGGAATAAATCCTCGCTAAATTAGCGAGGACAATTTCCTCGCTAACGGTTTAATAGTTTAGCATGTGATATATTAACCATTTAGCGAGGACAATTTCCTCGCTAGCGGTTTAATAGTTTAGCATTTGATATATTAACCATTTAGCGAGGACTTAATCCTCGCTAATTTTGCGAGGAATAAATCCTCGCTAAATTAGCGAGGACAATTCTCTCGCTAACGATTAAATAGTATATGAACCATTTAGCGAGGACTTAATCCTCGCTAAGTTTGCGAGGAACAAATCCTCGCTAAATTAGCGAGGACAATTTCCTCGCTAACGGATAAATAGATTGCTATTTGACATATGAACCATTTAGCGAGGGGTTAATCCTCGCTAATTTTGCGAGGAATAAATCCTCGCTATATTCCTCGCAAAATTAGCGAGGACAATTTCCTCGCTAACGGGTAAATAGATTGCTATTTGACATATGAACCATTTAGCGAGGACTTAATCCTCGCTAATTTTGCGAGGAACAAATCCTCGCTAATTTTGCGAGGAACAAATCCTCGCTAAATTAGCGAGGACAATTTCCTCGCTAACGGGTAAATAGATTGCTATTTGACATATAAACCATTTAGCGAGGACTTAATTGTCGCTAATTTGGCGAGGAATAAATCCTCGCTAAATTAGCGAGGATAATTTCCTCGCTAACGGGTAAATAGATTGCTATTTGACATATAAACCATTTAGCGAGGAATTAATCGTCGCTAATTTGACGAGGAATAAATCCTTGCTAAATTAGCGAGGAAAATTTCCTCACTAACAATTAAATAGACATATTAAATATTTAGCGAGGAACAAGTCCTAGCTAATTACCCAAATGTTTTGGCGGGATAAAATACATGTTTAGCGGGCTTTATGTTTTCTAAATCCAAAAAATCTTATTGCATTGATGTAGGATTCACAAGATGCCACTACTAAACCCTTTCTGCCTCTAGATTTCTACTGGGATCTACTCCGCTATTTTGCTCCCTCAAACGGTGTCATTTCTTAGGCCTTCTTTCTCCTCTTCCATTCTTATCTCTGCCCCCCTTCCCACCCTGCGAATGGTCAGCACCGTCACAAGCGCCATCGCTTCATCCCCCAAGCAGCAAGAATGCCGACCACGTGGAATCATGAAGCCCCGCCCTGTCTCCTCTGAAATGGCCGAGCTCGTTGGTGCTTCTGAAATCCCTCGCACCTAAGCTCTCAAGCTCATTTGGGCCCATATCAAGGAGCATAATCTTCAGGTCTATTTCTATTTCAATTAAAACAGGCTGTTTTTCTTAACACGAAAAATTGGGGCTTGTAAGTGTGTACTGTATATTGAAAAAACATAAAAATAAATAAAGATTAGTTATTTTTATTTTGATGTTTGGTTTTGTTGTGGGCTTTATGTTGATTTGGGTGATAAAGTACTTCGGTACTTATGCTATTTGGCTTCATTATTATCAATAAAGAAGATATGGGCCATATGACAGTTCTATAACGTGATAAAAGCATATGTTTGTATTCATGGGTTTGTTCCGAAATTAAGTATAGTGGGATGTTATTGGCGCTGTGGCGTAGCATGTTCTTGTGTTAACTTAAGAGTTTTTGCACATAATTAATAAAGAACAAATTCCTTAGAATGCAGTGTTTTAACTTCCTAAGCACTGTCATTTTTCGTTGTTTGTATTCATGGGTTATGTTCGCAAGACAGCAGCCATTTGTGTGGCAAAACTTTACGATATAAATGCTGAGTTAGTTGAAGATAGGGGTTTTCTAGAATCTCTGAAGGATTTGATTTCTGACAATAATCCAATGGTTGTGGCAAATGCCGTTGCAGCCCTTGCATAGATTCAAGAGAATAGTGCCAGACCCATCTTTGAGATCACTAGTCACACACTTTCAAAGCTGCTCACTGCTCTAAATGAGTGCACAGAGTAAGCAAACTGTATTATTATGGTTGTAAATCCAGAGTTTTTTTTTAAGCTTCCTGGTTGTAAGCATGATGTAATTTCATTGGATTATTTCATGGTTATTGTACTTAAAATATCCTGGGATAGCTGTCTATAATAGAAAAGAAAAATGAAAGTAACTAAAGCAATAACTATGTGATAAGCTTATGCAGCATGCTTGTTATTGTATTATTTTTCACCTTTACCTCATTTCTCTCTTCTTTAAATCTTTTTCCCCGTCTGTTGGCTGTAATGCTCTTGGTGTAGACTTTGGTTTGCTGCTTGCATGTTAGTATTATAGTATCTAGTTATTAGGTTGGATGCTAGAACTTCATTGGAAATTGAATGATTCCTTGTTTTGGTTTATGTTACCATTAATTTTTTTTCTATTAATCTGGTGCCTCGATACCCTGAAAGATCTTTTGTTGGAAAACCTATCGGTTTGTTTATCTAAGTTTATTGTGTTCCTTTTTCAGGTGGGGCCAAGTTTTTATATTGGATGCTGTTTCTAGATACAAAGCAGCTGATGCTCGTGAGGCTGAGACTATAGTGGAACGAGTGACTCCACGACTGCAACATGCTAATTGTGCAGTAGTACTCTCGGCTGTTAAGGTAACAAGTTGTTAGTGTTTTTCTAATTACTTATTTTTCTAATTTTCTGCAGTAGTTTTTTTCTAATTTTCTGCTCCATCATCTTGGTGTTCTGCCTTTGCCAGTTATCGACCTATTGCATTTAATCAGCTATTACTTATTTTTTCTTTTCTTTTTTACTATTTGCACCTTTATAGATGATCCTCCAACAAATGGAACTCATTCTCTAATTTTCTTTCTCTTGTTTTATTTTTTAAATTTCAGGTGTTTTTCTGCAAATACAATGATCCAATTTATGTGAAGATGGAGAAGCTAGAAATCATGATCAAGCTTGCTTCGGACAGAAATATAGATCAAGTATTTTGTTTTTTTAATTTCTGATGCATTTGTCTGATATGCATTTTCAGCCATTGGTTAATTTGGAGTTGTTGAGTTTGTCAGTTCTAATGAGCACTTCTTCATGTTTTGTTGGAGTTCAAAGCGTATGCTACAGAAGTAGATGTGGATTTTGTTAGGAAAGCTGTCCGTGCCATTGGGCGTTGTGCCATCAAGTTGGAGAGAGCAACTGAGCGTTGTCAAGGCATCCATGATCTGCTGAAGTACTGCTGATGAAGTTGGAGAGAGCAATTGGGCGATGAAGTACTGCTGATTCAAATGAAAATAAATGAACCATGGTTCTAGCTTACAATTTGCTTCCTGTCTTTTCTTCTTCTCTATGTCAAGGCATCCATGATCTGGTAATTGGTGAATATGCGGAAAAGCCAACTGAAGGGAATTGGTAGATAATGTTTTGAGTTTAATGTTGAGATTGTTTTTTTTTTTCAGAAAGATGAATATAATCCCTAAAACCTTTTTTCCCTTCTATGTTGCAAGCTTTTTCCCCCCTCTTTCTTTCTCTCTTTCTCTTACAGAGCTTTTTTTTTCTTTCTCTCTTTCCCCCCTCTTTTTTTTTCAGAAAGATGAATATAATCCCTAAATGGTTTAGGGATGCAGAGCTTCTTAGGTCGGTCACAAGAGTCAATCAATTGAATGAATTAGGTATGCACCTATTGAACCTTCTTCAGAAGCTCAATACGGAGTTGGCTGCACCAAAATTTACAATTTCCTGCGTTCAATGCAAATAAAATCTCTTTTGATTTGAATGGCTGTAGAATGAAATCTATTGTATGCCATTGATAATTACTAATCACAATGATGTTCATTAATCCATTTAGGGTCCACAAAAGGTGAAATATGGGAAAGCTGGTTTTCCTGACAATATCTTGACAGCGAAGGATATAATTATAGCCACTGGTTCTGTTCCTTTTGTCCCTAAGGGCATTGAAGTTGATGGTAAGGATTTACTCTCATCTGCATTTCTTTACTTTGTCAATCTCTACTTGGGCATGCAAAATGTTTATATTCTGGTAAATCACGATAAGAAATTATTTATACCAGCAAGGACGGACGGAGTTAATTTCTTATTTATATCAGGTGGAGTGCAATTTTCTGTTAGTTAAGCATTTTATGTAAGGTGGCAACTGATTCTAACATAAGAATGATAGAAATTTTCTTGTTCAGTTGTTTATATCCAAGGTTTTTCTAGATATGATGTTTTATAAGCAAAGCTTGAAGTTATTTGAGGTTACGTAGAGGCATACCATCTGATTAAAGGCTGTAGGTATTTCATCAAACAATACTGAATGGATGTGTGGTATGATAACCTTAAATAGTAAAAAAGAATAAGCTTCTAAGAATCACCCGTAAGCAGCCTAGAAGCCAATGAAATTTTGAAAATTATTGTTTCTTAGCGATTAATTTTGTGCGCACTTCGTATGCAATTGTCTGCAACTTTTTGTTTTCTTCTGTTTATAGAGTTCTGATTCCTGCATAAATGACCGACAGGGAAGACTGTAATTACAAGTGACCATGCACTCAAATTGGAATCTGTTCCTGATTGGATTGCAATTGTAGGAAGCGGTTATATTGGTCTTGAATTCAGTGATGTGTATACTGCACATGGAAGTGAGGTAACATTTGTTCAATTGTTTATTTTCTTCTTTTTATACTTGGACGTGTGGAGAAACTAGTATATTGCTGTAATATTTAGTTATGCAAAATATCAAAACCTTTTTGTATTATCGTAATTTTATTAAACTGAATAATTTCACAATTCTATCCAAGTTTCATTAATTAGTTGCAATTCAATCCAAGCTTCATTAATTAGTGGCAATTCAATCCATGCAGTAAAATCAATTAATTTTGGCATTTTTTTTATTATGTTTTGGTACTTAATTGGTACTATTTTCTTACTTTTTCTTTTTGGCAAAGATTTATGCTAGGCAAGATGATCATGAAATACATATGTTGAATTAAAACCATTTCAATGTTTGGAAACTGACTAATTTTATTATTTAAATAACATTGAGAGTGACTTTTGAAATTGGAAAAAAACTTTCAAAATTCAAAATTTTAACTAAAATTGCAAAAACTTGAAAAAAATAGATAATTTTTGTCATGAGACCTACTTATATATGATTCTTTATTGTTACTATTGTATAGGTCATATTTTACTTCTTTTTTGTATTTAGTCAAGTTATGCAAATATTGATCAGATGTTCAACATCAACAATTGGAAATCAAGTTCTAATAATGACATTGGATGGAGTTCTTCGTTATCTGCAATCAATCACTAGACAACTATAGGAACTAAAAACAATTGGCATTTTATGAGCTATTTATGATTTTTAATTGTTACTGTTATATATGGATGTATTATTTTGGATATATTATTAGCAATGATATACACTTGTAAATAACAATTTATTCATTAATATATATATGTTTTTATATTAAATATTGAGTGAATATAAATTTATTATTTTTCAGTTTATTATTTAAATAATAAAATTTTCATATTAAATTAAGAAAACAAAAAATTTCATATGAACATTTAGCAAGGATAAATCTCATGCTAAATTTAGCAAGAACAATTTTTGTTACAAAATGCATGTTAAATTTTAGCAAGAAATTCGTCCTAGCTAAAGTTTAGCGAGGACTTTAATCCTCGCTAACTTTAGCGAGGACTAAATCCTCGCAAAACTTAGCGAGGACTTTAATCCTCGCTAACTTTAGCGAGGACTAACTCCTCGCAAAACTTAGCGAGGACTTTAATCCTCGCTAACGTTAGCGAGGACTAAATCCTCGCTAACGTTAGCGAGGATTTAGTCCTCGCTAAAGTTAGCGAGGATTAAAGTCCTCGCTAAAATCAGCTAGGACGACTTTTGTTACAAAATTTTTGTCCTCGCTAAATCGTCGCTAAACTGATTTAGCGACGAAAAATCATCATTTAGCGACGAATTTTGTCCTCGCTATTTTGCGTTTTTCTTGTAGTGCTCATCCCGATTGGCATGATGTAATGATAGAGGAGATAAATGCTTTGGATGAGAACCACACTTGAGACTTGGTTGATTTGCCTAAAGGGAAGAAGATTGTGGGATGAAAAATGGATTTTTATAGTTAAAGTTAATCCAGATGGCTTTGTGGCTAGACTTAAAGCTAGGCTTGTTGCAAAAGGATATGCTTAGATACATGGGGTGGATTATTTGGATACTTTCTCTCCAGTGGCTAAACTTACTTCTGTTAGATTGTTTATCTCTCTAGCTACTTCACAAAACTGGCCCTTACAGCAGTTGGACATCAAGAATGCTTTTCTTCATGACGATCTTTAGGAAGAAATATATATATAGCAACCACCTGATTTTGTTGTTCAGAGGGAGTATGGTAAGGTCTGCTATCTAAAGAAGTCTTTATATGGTTTGAAGCAAAGTCCTCATGCTTGGTTTGGCAAGTTTAGCAAAATGGTTTAAGAGTTTGGGCTAAAAAATAGTCAATGTGATCATTCAGTTTTCTATAGACAATCATCAATTAGTATCATTCTTCTTGTTGTTTATGTTGATATTATTGTCATTACTAGAAGTGATTATATAGGCATCTCTTCTCTTAAATCCTTTTTGCATACGAAGTTTCACACTAAAGATTTGGATCAGCTAAAATACTTCTTAGGGGTAGAAGTTTCAAGGAGCCAAAAGGGAATTTTTCTATCTCAAAAGAAGTATGTCCTTGATTTACTTGCAAAAATTGAAAAACTGAGAGCCAAGCCTTGTAGTACTCCTATGGTTCCCAATGTATATCTTATGAAAGATGATGGTGATCCTTTTGGTAATCTAGAAAAATATAGGAGATTGGTTAGGAAACTTAATTATCTCACTGTGACTCATCCAAATATTACATTTGTAGTAAGTGTTATTAGCCAGTTTATGTCTGCTCTCACAGTCAAGCATTGGATAGCCTTAAAGCATATCTTGTGCTATTTGAAAGGGGTTTCTAGATTTGGTATACTTTATAGTAATTATAGGCATACCCAAATTAAGTGCTTTACCAATACTGATTGGATAAGTTCTAAGATTGATAGGAGGTCAACTACAAGCTACTGTGTTTTTGTTGTAGGAAATTTAGTATCTTGGAGGAGCAAGAAGCAAACTATGGTATCTAAATCTAGTGCATAATCTGAATACAGAGCTATGTCACATTCTGTATGTGAAATCTTATGGATTCGTCATTTGTTTACTAAAATTGGTATAAATTCTCCATCTCCAATAGAACTTTGGTGTGATAATCAAGCTACTTTTCATATTGCCTTCAATCCAATGTATCATGAATGGACCAAGCATATTGAAGTTGATTGTCACTTTATTCGTAAAAAGATTCAAGATGATATCATCTCAACGGGACATGTGAAGACAAGAGAAAAATTGGGTGATTTGTTCACAAAAGCTTTAAATAGGGCTCGAGTTGAATACTTATGTAACAAGCTGATATGATTAATATTTATACTCTAGCTTGAGGGGGAGTGTTACAGAATGGTGTAAATAGCTAGACTTAGCCTTTTCTATGTAGCCTACTTTCTAGTTTAGCCTTTTCTCAATAGTATATAGCTTTTTCCACCGAGTGTAGATATACTTTTTACTTTTCTTCTTATATATATCAATAGTCTATACTCATAAGTGTATCAATGAGAGAGAAAGCATTTTCCCATTTTTTATCTCTTACAACTCTTAAAACTATCGTTTTCTGCCCTTTTTAATAATTTGGACATGTATTATATATCTAGAAACTTTTGACTAGGAAAAGAAGAAAGTTAAAAAAGTTTAGGAATATAAACAATATTGTTTAGGAATATAAACATAAGTAAGCAAAATTGTTCATCTTATTAATATAATAAAAAAAAGCAATCAATATTCTCATAAAAAAGTTTAGGAATATAAACAATATCAATAAAAGCATTTGTTTTAGTCTTAGCAGCATCAAATGTCTCTCCAGCCTCGGCTTCTGGTGAGTCTTCAACCTTTCTTTTGCCTTTCAACTGAATATCAAGCAACTTTTTTTGTCAAAACCTCTTTAGACACTTCTTTTATCCCAAGATGAATGGTGTAGAAGAATCTTTTTGTCTCAAAAACTCTCGACTGGCTTGATAATTCCTTGCTTCTAGTTGAAGACATCGTTGAATAGCTTAAATCTTAGTACTAGCTCATTCCCTATCAGTTGAGGTTCGTTCTCTCTACAGTAAAGGCAAATACCTGAAGCCTAACCCCTTCTAATTGGGACCAATAAAGCCTAACCCCTTTTTGTCCTTTTAACCCTTAGCAGCTACAGCAGTCTAAAGCCCTTAAGAGTTCTTGCCTAAACCAGCACCTGACAGAAAATTCATCTTCTTCATCATGTTAACCACTTAGGGGTAATCCACATAGCTACTCTTACCTTCTCCATCACTGATAGCAGACATATGGAATCCACTGAAAAGCTGTTTAGCTATCTCAAACAAAGACACTTGATTCTCCCCCTACAACTTTAATAGTGACTGCCTAACCATCATAAGGGATCTTAATAATCTAATGTAGCATGGAAAACACCCCATCAAACTTGTAAAACCATGGTCTTCTTAACAGCACAAAGAAATTAGTTGGAATAGGCAACACCACAAATTCAACTTCTGTCTTAATGGGCCTTTTTGGAATTGTCATAAATAGAAATGGTTAAGTCAGACTTACTCAACATGCTCTCATTTAACCTAAAAGCCGAAATTGCTGCTAAGGGGTAAACATTAATGGAAAAACCATCGTCTATCATCACACAAGTCATGTGTTTGCCATTCACCTGAGCCTCAATGTATAAAGGATGATTATGGTTCCTTCCTTCAGAAGGCAAGTCTGCATTAGAGTACACAACATTTTCTTCTGTTCCTCCCTTAACTAAGTCTAAAAACCAGAAGGCAAGATGGTAGTGGCAACAGTAGATTCACTTAGGGCTTCGACTAACTTCTGCCTATGCGAAGGAGACTGTCTCAGCAAGTCCCAGATGGAAATCTATATATTTGTTTTCTTCAACTGCTTAACTATTTGATCTTTCTCGATTTCTTTTTGTGTTGGCACTACAGCAGGGGCTAGTTGCTTTTCAATCTTCAGGGTCACTCTCCCACTCCTTGTGACTACCTTAACCTTTTTTTCTTCTCTTACTCCCTTTTTGCTTTTGTTGGCTGAACTCTAGATATCAATGGGCACCAAAGTCCCTTCATCCTCACTCTCTATAGGGTATCCCAATAATTAATCATTAAAATTGGTTGATTTCCTTTACTTGGCTATGTTACTTTAGGGGTGGAACGAGTAATAACCACATACTCATTCCCATATAGGTCTCTCATAATATACCATTCAAGTATACTAGACCCAATCATAAACACTGGAGGTGGCACAACATTGTAATCTCTTTTCTTCTTTTTGTCTTTTTTCTCAGGATTTGAAATTTACTTGCTATCTATCATATCCTGAATTTTATTCCTTAGGGAGCGACAATAATCAATTAGATGCCCAATATGTTAGTGATATGCACAGTACTGATCCTCTCTATGATGGGACAACCCTTGACTCTTTGTAGGCCTTAGGGGTAGTGGTTGAAGCTTCCTTTCTTTGCTCAATCTATCCAATACCCAAAATAGTGACTTATCCAGGTTAGAATAGTGCCTCTGACTAGCCTCTGTAGTAGACATTTTTGCAGTCTTTCTAGTTCTATTTGACCTACTACTATTCCCCACTACTTTGTTATTATTGAAGTTCCTCCTATCATTTTCATTGCTTGCGCTTCTGGCTAGTTACTCTCCCTTAGCTTTTATGGCCATGTCCTTCAATAATTCTTAGTCCTTCAGACCTTTTATTTGCAAACCATCCATTAGGTACAGGCTTACATTCCTGATGAATAACTTGATCTGATCAGTTGTGTTAGGCTTTCTCTTCATCTCCATTACCTTATTTCTCCACCTAGTGAGGTATTAATGGAAGGATTCATCATATTTCTGCTAAAGTAGCTCTAGGTCTTTCAAGGTAACCTCTATCTTAGCGCTACAATCATGCTCTTTAAGGAACTCCTCAGTTAATAGATCCCAATCTTCTTTAGTACTCCTATCCAGCCCATGGTACCAATCAATTGTAAACCCCATCAAACTCAGACAAAAGTACTCCACCTTTTACTTTTTGGTTAAGGAGGTCCCTTTTATGATCAACATATACTATTTGACCCTCTGATTAGGCGACTATCTGACCCTCTGAACCACCTAAATGAGTCTATGATGGTTGCAAAAATAAGACTTTAGGAATTATGAATGATGCATGAGTATGGTATATACATAATGCATGAATGCAATGTATGCTTTCGTTAGGCATTAATCATAACCACATGCAAGTATAAAAATAGCCTTCCAACCTTATTTCTCCTACACAGGAGGTCATATGGTCTCTTTCCTAGGTGGGCCTAGCCCATGGGTCAACAGGGTACTCAATAAATGTGCATGGTGCATAGTAAAAAATCAATAGCATGATCTCTCTAATTGAAAGCATAGGTATATAGGTTTTGATCATTATATATTTCAACTAAGTCATATAGATTGGGTTAGGCCCATCAAGGCATGGCAGCTTTTGACTAGTACCCTCTTAATCCATTTGAGTTTGGTTAATACATAAAGGTCCACATAGCAAGCAAAAGTTATTATGGTTATACAACCTAGGAGAAGTTGCTATTATCATTACATGAGCTTAAGTCAAAGGTGATAAAACTTTAGGACTACCCAAGCATGGTCCCTACTGTAACGTCCCCAGATAGCCGCTCGTAAATATTGTCCGCTTTGGGCCGAGGCCCTCACGGTTTTATTCCTAGGTGAATTACCCAAAACGCGTCCACGAGGATAAGGTATCCATAGCCTTATAAGGACTACTTCGTTCACCTTACCAACCGATGTGGGATATTACAATATGAAAAGTTGAGGTTGTTTAAGATGCTCTATATACCTGTTAGTGATTCCTTTATAGATGTGGGGATTTGATTGCACATTACATAGTATTGGGATGGACTATAACATTTGCATCATATGAGAATAAGTGACAGTATTCTATTGCATACATGAAATCATACAATCATTGCATATCATTTCATCTTATTTGACAACATCTAATCTGCATTATACTGTGTGTATAGGTCCCACTTGATAGGATGAAACTGACCAAGGATATGATGAGCATAGGGACGACCTAAGAATGAGACGAGAAATTGTGTATTCAAGATTATTTTTTTTGTATCTGATGTGGCCCTTATAAGTTATTGGCCGTGTCAGTTAGATTTGCTAACGCATCGACCACCTTTGTGAATTAATAGGAAAGATTGTTCACCTTTACTTAGATCCATTTTTTGTGGATGTAAGTAATCACCATCTGGTATGTTCTGAGATACAGAAAGAATATGATAAGTATTTGAGAATTATTCTGCAAGTATTGAAAGAAAAGCAACTATTTGCTCAGTTTAGTGAATGTAGCTTGTGGTTAAATGTGGAATTCCTGGATTTAGCCGGATACTGTAAAAAAGTTAACGAAGTGGCTGAAACCCTCAACAAAGGACATCCATATTTGATAAGGTGAATGTATTTAAATGAATATGTATGACTGTATAATGAGTAAGAATGATTACATATAATGTTTTCAGTTCTTCAAGCTGTGAATATCAATTTAAGTGTGGCTCTAGATAGGGGCAATCTTAGTTGAGTTATAAGTGAAACCGATATTGTATATCGAGTAGGTTCAGAAAGAGAATATTTGTGTGATAGTCATTGTAAATAAGTTGAAAGATTCTTACTGAATCCCATTGAGATAGTAATACTTTGCATCCTGAAAATTATCAGATGTATCAAGATTACAAGCTTAGTATTAAAAGTTAGGTTGAAAGTGTAATGTGACAGGTATTGTAAGTGAATGTTTGATGTGTTAGCAAATGAAAGCAAATATTAGATTCCTTCGGAAATTGCTTTGACTTATAATGATATCTGACTAGAAATGGGACAATGTGATCAGAGATTCTGTTATCGGATTGTCTGTACTTTAAAGAAAAAAGATGCTAGATAAGAGATTAGCGATAATCTCAATATTAGCATAGTGATTCACCCTTGTACTGATGGTCAGTCAGAGTTGATAATTTTGATAATAAAAGAATGATTGTGAAAAGTAGTTGCCCTTAGTAGAGTCTGTATGTGACAAGAATATCAAGTTCGATAAGAATTTGACTCTTATTAAGGCATTGTTAGAAAGAAAATATCGAGTTCTTTATGTTGGACTTAATTACATGTAAGGAAGTTAGCAAGAGTTAATTTGATTTGAAATATAAAAGAAATACGCACAAAGGGTTGTATGACTTGTGAAAAGTGACTGATAAAGATTTTTGCTATCGGGTTGGTAAGCTTAAAAGTATATGGGTTCTAGTAGCAAAGATGCTTCGGAACTATTGAATGAAAAATAAGTTTCGATACGGTAACTGTATAGTAGCCTCTACTTGTCCATATAAGCAAATTTCGAGGATGAAATTTCTTTTAGTATGGGAGAATTGTAACGGCCTCAACACCGGGTTAGCCGTGAATAGTATTTTCCGATAGTGAATAGTATTTTTCAGACCGAAAAGTACACCCAAAAGTCAAAAATATTTTATTGGACCATCAGAAAATATTGGTTATGGTGAGTCTATGTTTGAAATTTGAAGTGAAATCGACGTCAAATACGCCTCCAAAAGTAAAAAATATAAAAAAGGTAGCAAATCAATTTTTATTATTAGGAAATTGACTCAACTTTGTATAAATATTTAAAAATAGTAAACGGATTCCAAAAATTACCAAAAATTTCAGTTAAACCTAAAATAATATATAGATTATTTTGGATGCAAAAAGTAAACTTTATGTAACACTGGTAGTTATCAAATTGGACTGATAAATTTAAATTGGACCGATAACGGGCTCCGATTGAGTTGAAAATTTATGTCCTACCTATTTTTGATGTGATAAAAATTATGAAATCAATTTTAACGTGAATAGGAGCTTTGAAAATAATAGAAAAAGTTTAGGAACCAAAATAGTAAAATTATAGATTTATATATATAAATATATTTATATATGTTAAAAAAAAAGAGCAACAGACGTTGGCCACAAATGGCCATAAAGAATTAGCAAAGTGGCCAAAATAAATAGTAAAAGAAAGGAAAAGACAAAAGATGGGTAAATGAAAAAAAAATAAAACTAAAGATGCAGTGATTGGCGACCAAGTAAAAGAAAAGAAAAAAAAAGAAAGAAAAAGAAAGAAGAGAGAAGGGAGGGTCACCGACCGTCCTTCACGCTGGCCACCACCGTGGCGACAACGAGCGGCGTGCCTTCTTCCTCTCACCGGCGTCCGACCTCCGTTGTGGTGGTCCGATCATTGAGTTTTTTTATTTTTAATTTAAATGGATTTTTTATTCGTTCCGATGAATCAAGGCATCAGATGGGGACACCACCACCATCGATCAACTCCCGACGACGAGGCGAGTCTTCCGGTGTATTCCATCGCTCTTCAAACGTCGGTGACCGATAGATCGGAAATGGGTTTAGCGGGTTATTCAAGTGAAGATTCCGGCCAACCAAAGAATAATTTGGATGCGTGACCACCGAAAAATAAATAAGGGGATCTCGAGCTACAAGGTGGCAGTGTCGGATTGTCACCGGCGAGATTCTGACGACGTTCCGGCGAGCAAATTATTAAGCAAATTGAAGCGAATTCAAACGTTACGGTATGTGACTACGAAATCTTTTAATTTTTCTTAATTTTTTGAATTTTTTCCTTTAAATTTATTAAGAAAAAATATTAAATTATTGATTAATATTGAAATTATTGTTATTATTGTTCAATTAAATTTTAATTAAGTCTAATATAATGTATAAATTGAGGTAAGGAAATTTATTAAGAAATTTTCTTTGTGAATCAAAAATTTTCTTGTTAAAGAAATGAATTATTGTATTGTAAATTAATGAAATTAAGTCCTAATTTGATAGAAGATGAAATAATATATATACATAAATTGTTATGGAATTTATAGAAATTTATATGATTATTTTGGAATATGTATTGAATAATGTAATTGATAAAGTAGAGAATTTTTGTTGATTATGTTATATAATGATAATAAGCATAAAATAAATTGCCATGAATTTTTAATGAAATTTATGGAAATTTAGAGAATTGTTAAGTGTATGGTATATGATGAATTATGTTAAAATAATTCATGAAATAAGAAAATACGATAATAATTGAAAAGCAATATTCACTTAAATTTTTACGAAATTTATGTGATGTATAGATTAATTTAGAAAATAAATATAAAATATACGTAATTGAAATATTGAAAAATAATTCAATAAACAATTAAAAGCTGATAATTTAATGTACATTTTGTATAATGAAAAAGAAGAGATTACATGATAAATTTGCAGAAAATAAAAAGTATAATGAATAAATTAACCATAGTAAACGATTTATAAATAGTAATCGTATAAGTGAACAATACCAAAGGATCAATCTGATTACAAAATAATTAATAATTCGAATAAAATGGTGAATTATTATAAATAATTCACAACCTGTATAACGTATTGTAATTTTTAAATAATCGCAAATTTAGACCGAAAAAGTAAGAGATTGACTAAAAGTAAAAAAGTGAATAAAATGACTATAAAAGTATATTTTTGAATTGTAAAGAAATAATTCAATAAGTGTCAAGAAAGAAAAGAGTGAATTATCTTTATATAATTTACAAAATATGGAAAAAATATATATATACATATATCGAGAAAATAATTAATTAAATTATTTATAGTGAATTATTGTCAAATAATTCACGCAAAAGTGATTGAAAAGAAAAAGGAAACGAAAAGAAAAAGTTATTGTATAGTCGATAGCACTAAAAAGAGTGCGATTGACAAAATACACTGTTTTAAGCAAAATAAAAGAAATTAAAATTATTAAAGTTTGAAAATCCTTCAGAAAGTTCTTAACTGTTTTTGCCCTTAGCAATAGTCAGGTAGTGATATTTTTATTCAGGATATAATTGGCTAGCCATAGGGACATCTTATACCGCGGTGCAAGTCATGGTGACTTGCTTTGCTATGGGTAGGATCTTTGATCTCCATAGCTTCAGTGTAAAGTGAAAGTACATCTGTTTTCTGTTCTGTGAGAGTTGATCTTTCGAGATCATTTCTCTATCTGTTTAGTGGGACCTTTGGGTCCATATTCTGTATATCCTTTTTGAGATCCTGTCATATTGCATTAGGGGCATGTTGAAAGGAATAAATTGAAAGTGTAAAAGTAATTGAATGTAAATGTTATAAATGAAAAGAACTTGATTGAAAGAAAATGAAAGCTTTGGGATAAAACTGAAATTGTTCCCAAAGGTTGTACTTAATAAGCAATAATGACAAGAAAATGGTTATAGAAATAAAATGTTTATGAAAAGACCCATGAGATTGAATTGGTAATTTGTGTACCAATTATTATTTTAAGAAAATAAAGAGTTCGAAAAATAGTGCTAATTCTGTATTTAAAGTCAAACATGACAATACTGTATTTAAGTGTAAAATTATGACTAAATAATAAATTCTGGAAGTAAAGATTAAATGAAAAGTAAAATGATCGAAAGACAAAACGATTGTTTAGTTAAAATGAAAAAGGTTCATTTAAAAAGAAAAGAAAATAAAGATTTGTATGCAGAGTGATCCAAAATACTTACATCACTTTGCAATAAAGATTATAAGCCTTAAAAATTTCTCGTGCGAATTATGGGAAAGATGGTATCAGAGCTGGTGCCGAATCGGTGTGCCAGCGTAATACTAGGCCCCTAAGCCAGTGAGGACGCTGGGCCTATTTAGGTGGGGTGGATTGTAATATCCCACATCGGTTGGTAAGGTGAACGAAGTAGTCCTTATAAGGCTATGGATACCTTACCCTCGTGGACGCGTTTTGGATAATTCGCCCAGGAATAAAACCATGAGGGCCTCGGCCCAAAGTAGACAATATTCACGAGCGGCTATCTGGGGACGTTACACCTACTAATAGGTCTAGCTCATCACAAGCATAACGACTGATGGGTCACCATTTTACATACCATTTGGAACTAGACTTGGGTTGATGGGTCTCTTTGATACCTCCCTACATTGAGTGAATGTAGGGCCATACTTGAAGATAGAACCGGAGCTAAAAATGAATGCCTAACTTAATTCTAAGGCTTCAAGATGTATGCAAGAAATGCAATTTAGAAAAGAGATAGGATTAATTAGTAATAAAACCCAATTATAAAGAACTTAACCAAGATGCTTTTAGGAGCAAGGTCTCTTTAGTCCTCAGCGGAGTCGCCATTATAATGCATCCTAAATCCATCTCTTATTTTCGAATTCATTTTTGAAGGCCCACTTTCAGGATTCGAGACCGGAGGAGGCTCACTTTAACTCATAAATTGACTACTTTATAATAAAAATGGATCAAGCCTAAATTATTATTGGTATCCAACCTATGAAGGCGTCTACTAATGGGCCCAAAAAAGGTAAGTGTCATGGAGTCGCTACCTAATAGAACATCGAAAAATGAATCTCAACCTTTTGATACCTAAACAGAGATTGGTGTTTGGGACATCACTCTTATTAATCATCTTAGTTATGTGTTATTTTATGATTGAGTTTTATGTTTAATCCCTTCTCCTTTCCTACACAATGCAAAAGCGTAAAAATTAAATAAATATACCAAGCAGACATGAAAAGCGAGAAATAAATAAATCAACTACCTAAATTATTACAAAAACAAATTGTCCAACAATAGGAGTAAAGCAACATAAATACATAAATCGAGATATTTATTTGAATTGAAAATATTGGTTCCTTCATGCATATTTTACAAAAATCTTCATTTTATTCTTATGTTTGGCTTTGGATGAAAAAAATTGGACATTAGTCCAAGTTTTGAAGAAAATCCCGAATTGATTAATAGAAAATATTTTTAAGTGCCTTTTCTTTTTAATGTGCACAAAAACCCTTTTTTACTAGCTATTATGTCCCTGAAAGAAAATACATCCAAAATACCAAATAAATAAACAAACACAAAATAAATAATAAATAAACAAAACTAAGATAATAAATAAATAAATAAATAAAGTGATAAAAGAATGGTTAAATGAGATAACCAGATGGGTTGAGGGTGGTCATCCAATCGAGAGTACGATTGCCAATGCAAAAAAAAAAACCCATATAATCTTACAAAGGTGAAAAGAATTTACATACTAAAAAAACCACACGAAAAGGCAAATAAATTAGTATCATAAAAATACAATACAAATATATCAAAAAGAATCATGAATTTAATTATACAGTACAAAACCATATTACATACAAAATTGAATCATACAGGATAATGCATAAATATCATTGAAATCAAATAAATGACATAAAATACATGAAATATATGAAATATACAACAAAAGATGCTTAAAAATTAGCCACAGGATGAGGAGAAACCCCACGACTTCCCGTCTGTTGTTTTGATAGACGAGCATCCGTGGAGTCTTCTTCCCTTTCGTGACCTACTAGACAGAATAAAATGTTGGAAAATGATTTCAAACACATACAAAAATCATGCAAAATATATCTTAACCCTAAACATATGATTATCAGGCCCTAAATCATGCCAAAACAGTGTTATAACCTCAAATCATGCATGAAATCCAATAAAAAATATTAAAACATAGAATTATAGAAAAAAGAAAAAAAACCCAAAGTTACAACAATAGAGGAATCTTAATTCTAATCATGCCTTTACATACTCTTTGATCCAGATTTACATCACATCTCAATTTAGACATGAATATTACTCAAATACAAAATTTAAACATGATTATTTCAACAAAAGAACCATAGACATTCCTGGCAATTTTAGAGAGAGAAAATAAATAGAGATAGAGAGAGAACCTAAAATATTACCCTTAGGAGATATTCTGACTCCGAAATTCTTGTAGTCCAGATCTCTACTCCAATTTGTGTTCTTTGTTTCTAAAAAAATCAATGAATTTCATTTTGTGTGTGTGTGTGTGTGTAGATCAAAGAGATTGTTAAAACAAAATAGAACCTTAGAGAGAGAAAGAAATTGATTTTCTTATTCTCCAAAGTTTGCTCTCTTGTAAAAAGTGATTCCTCCCCTTTGAAACCCTAGAATTTTATATTTTATATCTAGGTTAGAGTTGGAGTTGGATTCCAACTCCAACTTCCAAAATCTGGAGATATTTTTTTTTGAAATCCTAATGAAATCCTATTAAACATTTATCCCAGTTTTTAAATTCCAAAAACGTGGGGATTCTAGAAAAATGAGCCACAGATGGGTGTCTTTCGGTGAGAGGCAACTATCCTTCAATCTAAAATTTTAAAATTATCAAAATATCCATGATCTGACCTAGACATGAGAGAGAAGGCTAGGGACTATTGCCCTTCATATGACAGACGATGGTCTGTCACCTCTGTAAGGCCAAAATCAGGGTTTTTTTTATTCACTTTTGTTAAAACAATTAAAAATACTTACAAAATCATAAAAATCTTTGAAAAAATGTAAAAAATTTACAATTAAAGTGTAACACCCTATACCCGATCAGTCAAAGACTCGGATACATGATGTCACACACGGGCTTAGATTTCTTTAATGCGGGTCAAAACAAACCACTGTTTAAAGATCTGATCATTTATCAAATTACTATTCATTTTTTTTAAATTTTGGCAGAATCTCCCCTAAAATTCATAAAAACCTCCTGAAAAGAAAGTATCTAAAACACTTCTATCCATATCTATTCTATCATCCAACCTCCATTCAAACCCCAATACACATAATCATTACCCTTCCTCCGATAATTCATGAGTCAAATTACCAGAATCAAACACATCCCACTTAACTACGATATTCTTACTTTAATTTACAATAATAATATTCATAGATATTTACATAATATTTAGGCCTCCAAAAATGCAATGTACATGCCAAGTATCATAAAGATAACAAAAAGCAATAAATGGAACATCCACCTCAGAATTTTGTAACCCTTCTGTTGTGACTCAAGTTGTGCTGTAAATCCACTTCACTACCTCCAAACCTATGCGCGAAAATAAAGCCACGCGCTAAGTATTTTGCTTAGTGGTGATCAAGCAATTCTATTTTTTCACTCGATAGAATATTAAATTAAAATATGCTTAAAATTTTACAAATCATCAGAACACAAAAGTTATCACTTATTTCAAAGTATAAAAACAATAAATCCATCATAGGTTATTTTAACTTATATAACTCACAAACCTATCAAACATAAATATCTATTTTACTTTTAACAAATAGGACACAAATCTATTTACAGGGAATTTAGGCAATATAAAAGCAATAAATTCAACATATGGAATTCAAACTTGTATAACTTACATAAATTATCAAATATAAATATTTTTATTCACTTTTAACAGAAAAAGTTATAATTCCTTTGCAAGAGATTTATGCATATATAATTCACTTATAGATTAAGGTTTAATTAATATTATAGCCCAAAGAGGTAACTAGTCAATTAGTTTCAATTAAAAGTTCCAAATAGTTTAAATAAACATTTTAATACTTATGTTATGTACTTGCCCCCAGTAAAATTCAATGGAATTGTGCCGAGCTAGATAAACGGGATTTAAACACAAAATCGAGTCCTCAGGGTATCGACGTCCGAGGTTCCCTGTATTCGCCCCCCTTAGGGTATCGACGTCCGGGATTACTCGGTATCCACGCCCTTAGGGTATCAACGTCTGAGGTTACCCGGTATTCGTCCCCCTCAGGGTATCTACGTCCGGGATTACTCAGTATCCGCCCCCTCAAGGTCTTCATACAATCTATTTAATGTAATACATTTACTATAAATTTAAATACATACATATTTATACACATATTTATATACATACATATGTTGACCGAGCTCTCGGAGCCATTCAATCCACGACTCAATTTAATAGCATTCACAGGAAGAGCTCTCAGAGCCATTCAATCCGGTAATTATATTACCACGCAGTACTGCTAACGTCCCTAATTGGCATGCCAACCTTATCCTATTGCCCCAACTCCTGTCTAGCTTTACTAAGGGCAAATATCATTAAATTCTCATTTCGTTTTTTCATATCATCCAGTCTCACTTTATAGCTCTTACTTATTATCAGATTATATCATAATTATCCTCATTCACGTTTTTCTAAAGTTTAAAGATAAGCATATGCATACATACGTTTCCACCGAGACGTTTTGAAACAACCATAAAAACAATTACAGTAACTTTCAACAACTCACTAATTAAAGTCAATCAAGTATATCATAAAATGAAATACATTAAATCATAGCCAAAACCGAATCATGATTTAAAAGATTTAAATTCAGTTTCATAAATGTATTCCTTCAATTACCCATGACAAATGAATTATTTGTCAATTCCGTTGTGATAACAATTTATACATTTTTAATAATATTCATGATGTAAATGAGATGAAAATTTGCAATTCAACCTGTACCACTCAAATTAAGGAATTCGTACAACTTATTTAGCAACCTCTAATAATTACTTAGGACATTTGATTTTTATAAAGTTTAAATCCATCCCTCTTAAAATCATAACTTATACATTATAAGTTAAATAACAAATTTACGGATCAAACTCTTATGATTTAAGTAAATTGTTCTATATTACCCATTTAACACTTATACATGTATTTATAACATCACGTCATACAAATCTTGCTCTATATATAGAAAGTCATTACTTACATACTATGCAATTCATCCTATGTTTCATAACTTAATGGTTAATTCCTAAAATATTCATTTGTATCTATAGCCATGAGTGTGTGTGTGCGTATATATTTATATATGTGTGTATATATATATTCTTATTCTAACTACATAATATATGCTTTCCTAATGTCCACATTTTTTTTAGTCACAGTTTTACTTTCATTCATAAAACATCTAGATCACTCATTTAACAAATTGATTATAGTAACCTTTAATTATTTACCACTCTCTTTTACCAAATAAAAATTCTCAATCAAACAATTTTAATTAACATATATACTATAAAATACTTAGGAAAAATAAATTGCTTGAACACATACCAAAATTAGCGATAACTCCTTCAACTTCAGCTTCCAGTAGCTTCAATCTAACGTTTTTATTTTATTTCCTTTCCCTTTTCATTCAATCTAGTGTTTGCCTCTAAACAAATTCCACAATTTATAAAAAATCCTTTAATTAAGTATACATATATCAGCATTAAACTCAATAATTCTTACTAATACTTCATCAATTCCTTAAATAACTCAAGATTTATCTAAAATTAACATTTTCCCCAAATTCCAAAATCCCTAAATCTGAAATTCTTTATTGCCTTAGGTTTAACTCACTCAAATAATCATAATAAGGGAATTAAACATAAATTACTTACAAATTAAAGGAGTAAAATCGCCATAGAGAAGAACCAAGAAAGCCAAAGCAAAGAAGGAGACAGGGGGAGAATCGCGCCCTGTAGCGCGTGAGAGGAAGAAGGAAGGAAGAGGGAGATGCACCGGTGGCTACTCGGGTGGAACGACGGCTGCGGCTGACCGACGGTGGCCTTGTGCGATCGGGAAGGAGAGGAGGGGTGAGGGAGGAGGCATCGGGCTGGGTATTTTTTTGGGACAGAGGAACCAACGGGTTCCTTAAAGAAGAAGAGAAATGGAGAGGCCAAAACGACATTGTTTTGGCTAACATCCTCTCTTAGTCCCCCAACTTTACACTATTTGCAAAATAACCCTAGAACTTCTTCTTTTATGCAATAAAACCCAAAACTCAACTATAATTCAACCCAAATTATTTTATATTTATTTAATTATCAAATTTACATGTTATTCGGGTCAATTTATTTATTATTTGAATAATTTAAAAATCGGAGCGTTACATGAAGCCTCAAGATCCGAACCTATTGTTAGTAATATACTATTTTCTCATCATCGAATAACTATGATCTAGATCGCCTTAGGTCACGATGTCTACACTTGGATTCAATTCAATAAAAAACTACACATTATTTCAAAATTTCCCAATTTAAAACCTTAGTGGAGGAAGCAAGCTGATTACCCAACGAGTTTTATAAGTTTGTAGCGGTGGCCATGGCACAAGATAGCAACAAGAGGAAGATTTTGGGAATTACAGAGGGTGGATCTTGGGTTTAACATATGGGTATAGTTTTGGATTAGAATTGACGACTGTTAATATTATAATTGTTGGGTACTTTTACAAAAGATTTGGGGTGAATCTTGAGTTGGCAGGGGCATTTGCT
>CM075808.1:46869491-46908546 GCA_037975025.1 Excoecaria agallocha | reverse complement strand
TTAAGTTTCCAGGAACAGGATGAATGTACTTGGCAATTGGTAATTGGTATGCCCATTGATTTCACTCCCAACATAGTGCAGAAAGATGAATTTGTGGAGGTGATTGGTCCCGTGAGGATTACTTATTTGCATGCCATCGCTGTTTTGGAATTTTCAATTTTGAACAGATCCAACTTAAAAGACGGAAATCACAAAAAACAAAACCAGCGAAAATGAAAAGAAGTAACAAATGAACTTTACCATGTAATAAACCACATAATTTCACGCGGTGAAAAAAAAAAATTGTAACCCATGGATAAGGATGAGATGGAAAAAAGTCCATTGATTAATCAGATCACATACAAGCTTTAATATCATGTGAACGGGTGTAAAGAGTTGGGTTTGATGGCTCACCATTGCTAGTGGATTAATTCTAATTGCTACTAGTTTTATTATGTATGCATATAAATATTAAGCAAAAGTTGCAAATATACTTCTGAAATTTCGGAATCAAAACTTGCATATCTTTACATAATTTCATGGTTTTACTTCTTCATAATTTCATGGTTTTACTTCTTCTTTTTTGGTGTATTGATTACGGCCGGGGAAAGATCTTTTTCGCGTAGAAAAAGCATACAAGGGTCCTCCACTTTGTAATTAGTGTACCAGACAATTTCTCCTCATCAGTTTACTCACGGTAGCATCCAAGAATTTTCTATGTACACCTCAGAACAATAAAACTTTATTTTAATTTAGTGATAATAGAGTAAGGTGGACCTTTGACCTATTCCTCCTCTTTGGTCTTTAAAATTTGTGAGGTCCACACGGCAAATGTGGTTTGTGAAAATTGAGTAATTTAAATCTATGTTAACAAAAGAAAGTAGAAAACTTCAGTCTGGTAACCAGCAAAAAGGTTTAACTTGAATGGCTAATGGAGCACATAGAGTGCTCAGTATTCATTGAATCTCGTATAGTTTGGGCTTTCAGATGGATACATTTCAACGTACAGCATTGATGAACAAATTAAATGAGATCGCACTCATACATCAATCCATGCTAATTTTACAATCCATTTTTCTTTCGAACACATGATAATTGCAGCAAGACAATATTAATTTAGAAACCAGAAACAAATTGCTATTGCACCAAGTTCGACTAAAGCATACACAAAGGCGGAAAAGATCATCTACCATCACCAACGGATAGACTCAGGTGATCCTTGATGCTGTCGTACCCACAACTGGATGAAGTTTGAGCCTCTCCATAACCAAGAGCATTGTTGTAATATTGCTCCCTTAGCAAGTACTCTGTATCCTCTGAATACTCTTGAACCCATGGATGCATCTCCTTTTGTAGACCAAGCAATTCCATTTCTACTTCTTTCATAGAAGGCCTGTCCTCCCCTGTTAAACTCAAACACCTCCTTGCTAGCTTAGCCACTTCCATGATCTGCTCCTTGTTCTCATCATTTACAATATTCTTATCAACAATCTCAAACAAGTGGCCTTCCTTCAGTGAAGACACAAAAAGCACCGCTAGATTTCTCTCCTCCTCAGGCCTAGAAAAGGAAAGCGGGATTTGACTAGTTAGCATCTCAACAAGCACAACACCGAAACTGTAGACATCGCTTTTCTCAGTGAGCTGACTTGTGTGCATGTATTCTGGGTCTAAATATCCCAAAGTTCCTTGCACAATTGTAGTCAAATGCATTTCTTCTACAGGAACCAATCTTGACGCCCCAAAATCAGACACTTTTGCTGTGTAATTAGAATCTAGAAGTACATTGGCTGTCTTTACATCTCTATGAATGATGGGTATTTCTGCTCCGGAATGCAAATAGGATAAAGCTCCTGCTGTTTCTGCTGCTATTCTCAGGCGGATCGGCCAAGTCAAATTCGATGCATTGTTTTGATCGTGAATGTGGGTGCAGAGGGTACCATTGTCGATGAACTCGTAAACGAGTAAAGGAACTTCTGTCTCTAAACAACAACCCAAGAGCTTGACCACATTTCTATGGCTGATTTGGGATAAGACAATTACTTCATTAATGAATTGCTCGTTTTGGGCTTCATCTACTTTTACGGACTTCTTGATAGCCACCTCTCTCTTGTCTGATAAAATTCCTTTAAAAACAGTACCGAAGCCTCCTCTGCCGATGATTTTACTGCTGTGGAAGTTGTCGGTGGCCTTCTTCAGTTCCTCTGCAGTGAATATTTTTGCTGTAGCAGAGGCTCCTTCATGTTTGGAACTGGAGAGTTTCTGGCGCAAGATAATTCCACCATTTTGCAGGAAAAGCTTTTCTTTAAGCTCAAGGAGCTTTCTCTGCTTAATAAAAATGTAAAGCCAGGAGATAGTACCAAGCAAAAATACGAGGCCTACGCCGGCACCTATGATTAAAGCAATTTCGATTATTGGTCAGATATAGAGCTGGTTAAAAGGAAAATTAAAATATTGAAATGAGAAAAGAAACAATTACCAATCATGATCTTGGGAAGAATGCTTTTCTTTACGCAACCTAATTCTGCTCCATCTTTTCTTCCATTACCAATATAACCCGGAGGACAAGCGCATGTATGACTTCCATTCAAGTTAATGCATACATGAGTGCAGGTATGATTATTAGTTTTACATTCGTCGATGTCTGCATATATCAGCTTTTTGATATTAATAAAGACAGCAATTAGAATATAGACAATCCAGATGATGTATGAAGTACGAAGTAATTTACCTTCACAACCAAGGTATGGATTCCCGGAATAGCCATTTTTACATTTGCAAAGATAACGTGACTTGTTGTGCATTGGATGATAACTGAACGCATGATCTCCACACACATTGCTTAATTTGTTCGATCTTTCTTCACTTGTGGTATTGTCAATAGCCCAATCAAGGACTACTGGTAATTTTTTAGGCAATTTTTTGAGAGATCCACGGGAAAATTTGAACTTGTTTTCCTCCACGAGGAATGCAAACGTACAGCGGCTGTGATTCCACACTTGTATATGGTTTTTGAAGCTATATGCAGTGACATTTGCTGCGTATAGTCCATCAACAATTTCGATTTGGCAACATCCACTTCCAGAGCAAGATGTGTTATCCACAAATTTGCTATCGGAACAAGTAGACATACACCCCGCAGAGTAAAATTTCTCACTACGATTACCTTCTAGATATGCATAACTGTCACAACCAACCACAGTAAACTTGTTCCGTGATTTGGAAATCTTAAATTTGGACAGAGTTATCCAATTTTGATTACCATACTGATCATTGGTCACCTCGTCAGGAATACCCGACTGTTCGTAGCAACTCGCAGCTACTGATCCCATGATTTCTAGTTCGCCATTCAAGCTGATGTTCGTGACCTCGATGTTTGATGTCGTTAAAAATGCTTGCTCTGGCCTTGAACTCTTATTGCAGGTGATGAGAAACTCTTCGTTTAAGTTACAGCCTTGTACACCAAATGGAAATGGGATGGTTAGATTGCCACATTGAGAAGAGGCACAATGTCTAGAATTGACTTCATAACCTGCTATTTGGTTTACAATACTAAAAGATAGTACCCCAACTAAACAATGCACAAAGACCTTCGACATATCCATGGAGACTTGTGGTTTTCTGATCAGTGATTAAGCACTTCTTATTTTATAGTCATTTTTCAGAAAATATCATTTAACAATTAATACTCCAAGAGTCAAGTCAATGCTGAGATTCCACGAACATGACAAATTTACGGCCCCAATCATTAATTTCACTATCACTACGGAAAGATAAACCTGTGGAGGAGATTGGTCTTGCGAGGAATACGTGCAAGCAACGCTGTTAGAATTTTCAACATTGAAGAAATCCAACTACGTAGAAGATATTCACAAACAACAAAAAGTAATAAATTAATAAACGTTAATATATATGTAATAAACCAAGTATTTTCATCCAACTAAAAATTAGTCTACCCGCTAGCTCTAATAGCATGTGAAATTTGTTTATGGGTATAAAAAAAATTAAACACTGCTACTTCAAAATAAATTAAAATACTCTATAGTTAGTTTACATGATATTAAATAATTAATTGCATCATAATGTCTAATTATAATTTTAAATATTATTTTTAATACTTTTAATCGAGGTGATATGACCCATTGTTGGTGGTTAAGATGATGGCTAGAATACTATGCATACAACATAACAAGATAATAAATACGTAAGAATAATTATGCTGTTACAGTTTACTTTGTAAATATTTTTTTTTAATAATAGAAAAGACGAAGTAAAAATTTAAATTTAAAATATTAAAAAAAGGCTATATATTGTATGGTAAGACCATTAATTAACTTTAGGTTTAAAAAACATTTTTTGGGTATCTAAATTATAATATTTTCATTGAATCTCTAAATTTTTATTGCATTATATTTAGTATTTAAATTGTTATTTTAGCATATATTTGCATTCAATTTACTAAACTTATAATAAATAATCGTATTATTTTAACATCAAATACTCAATATAAAAAAAGGTTATATTCCATAAGTCTAAAAATACATTTTGCCATTAAAGTCTTAAATTTAAGTGTATAAATGCCACTTTCTTTGCGCCTAATTTAAAATATAACCAATTCTTCTATAAGGAAATACGAATCGAGGATTTTCCCTATTTTAGCTTTGGCTGGGATAAAAGGACAACAACGTTAATTGGCTTGATCTTTCAATTAAAATAGAAAGAAAGAAAAAAAAGTGATAACAAAGTGGACTTTGGCCCTTTCAAGTCGTCGGACTTTAAAATTTGTGAGGTATACACAGCAAATATAATTGGTGAAAATTGAGTAATTACTAATAATATTATTGTCATCACCTTGTAATTTAGAGTTAGGTTATCTCTCATGCAGAAGTGACAGCTGGAATTTGGCAGCTGGAATGCCCATTAATTTCATGCAGTGAAAAAAAAACCAACGAAAATGAAAAGAAGTAACAAATGAACTTTACTATGTAATAAACCACATTTTTTTCATGCAGTGCAAAAAAAAAAATTGTAAACCATGGATAAGGATGAGATGGAAAAAAGTTCATTGATTAATCAGATCACTTACAAGCTTTAATATCATGTGAAATTTGTTTGCGGGTGTACAGAGTTCGGTTTGATGGCTCATCATTGCTAGTGGATTAATTCTAATTGCTACTAGTTTTATTATGTATGCATATAAATATTAAGCCAAAGTTGCAAATATACTTCTGAAATTTCGGAATCAAAAGTTGCATATCTTTACGGAATTTCATGGTTTTACGTCTTCTTCTTGTTTGGAGTATTGATTACGGGGAAAGATCTTTTTCGCTTAGGAAAAGCATACAAGGGATCCTCCACTTTGTAATTAGTGTACAGGATAATTTCTTGTTGGGGGTACAATTCAAGTCCCACATTGAAAAATTAAGTGAAAAACACATTAAATATAAAATATCCACCTAACTCTATTAGTATGAAGTTTTTTGGAAGGAACCTAAAAATAAATCCGTACGGACTTGGTCTAAAGCGGACAATATCATACTAATATGGGGTTAAAGTGATATTTGGCAGTCCTAACAAGTGGTATCAAAGCCATGGTTTGGAAGTTTGAAAAACGGTTCGAAATAGTGGACTGCATTGTGTGGGAAGCCCTCGATACGATCTCGCGATTGGAGATTTATATTTGGTGCCTTGTGTCGAAAGTCTTCCAGATATTGTAGAGGCAGGTGACGTGTCCCATTGGTTGATAACAGCGGTGCAAGATGATTTGATGGATCAAATAAATTGTCGCTCAAGGGGATGATATAAGTTGTAAGGTCATTGGTTTGAGGAAAGGATTATTGGGGTACAACCCAAGTCTCACATTAGAAAATTAAGGAAGAAACACGTTGAATATAAGTATCAACCTAACTCCATTAGTATGAGATCTTTTAGGAAGAATCTGAAAATAAATAAGTGCGGACTTGGTCCAAAGAGGACAATATTATATGAAATTTGTTTGCGAATGTAAAGAGTTGGGTTTGATGGCTCATCATTGCTAGTGGATTAATTCTAATTGCTACTAGTTTTATTATGTATGCATATAAATATTAAGCCAAAGTTGCAAATATACTTCTGAAATTTAAAATAATAATAATAATAATAATAATAATAATAATAATAATTATTATTATTATTATTATTATTATTATTATTATTATTATTATTATTATTATAATGTTATACTTAAAATTTCAAATAGTGCAATATTATCGTTAAAATATAAAAATTTAAGTCATTTTTATTATTTTTAACTGAATTTAGTCCACTGATAGTTTGATATAGACTAAAAATGACATGTGTTGACATATTAGAATTGCTAAAGAAGCAATTTTGTCCCTCAATTTTGTTCAAAATAGCAATTTTATCTCTTAAGTTGAAAAATTAGAGCAAATCAACCACTACTCAAGCATAAATTTAAATTTGACCATCTTTCATCTACATTGAGTTATGCAACTAGCATTGTATTATATACATAACGGATACATGTTATCATGTTTGGATTCAAGTGATTCTCATGTGACATGTAAAAAAAAAAGATAAAAATTTTAAATTAATTCATATTTCACATTTCATGATTAATTTTAAAATCTAATCCCCATAAGAAATCAATTATTCAACAATAATGCAATTATGACTTCCTTTAATTAGTTTTTTATTCGGTCCTTATTTAGTGATAATAGAGTGAATTTAAAAATCTTAGTTAGACATATATATATTGAAAATTTTTAAATTTGAGTCTCAATTCTCACTTATTTTTGTTAAAAAAAATATTTATCTCTCTCTATATATATAATAAGTTTGAATCAAGAGTATTTTTTGAAGTTTATGTCACAACATTTCAAGCGATAAATTTTTGATTAAATAGTTGACATGGCAAGATTTTAGAGTACTCTCACTTTGTCATAGAAAAAAATGCTCACATAACTCAATACTTATTGAATTAAGGGTATTTTTAACTACTAAATTATTGATTAAAACTTTTAAAATGGATGTCATAATTAACTCCTAACCTTAATTACAACTTCCCTCACTTTTTTATTTTGTAACTCAATATTTATTTCTTTTATTATAATTTTTGTAACTTTCACATCAAAATGTATTAGTGAGAAAAAGTAAAAAATTGTAATGGCCTCAAGGTCGGGCTAATCGTTAATAATACTTTCCGACAGTAAATAGTATTTTCGGGCTGAAAATTACCCCCAAAAGTGAAAAATATTTTATTGAACTATTAAAAATTATTATTCATGGGTGGTCCGGAGTTGAAATTTGAAGTAAATTTAAGGTCAAATAGGCCTCCAAAAGCCAAAAGCACGAAAATCGAGATAATTAGAGTTTAGGGTTATTAATTGATTTTTAATCGTTTTGACTGTTAAAAATAGCAAATAAAGCCTAAAAATTATCAAAAAAAAATATATGTGTGCCCAAAATAATAATTTTATTATTTTAGTAATAAAAAGTGAATTTTTTGTTAACACCGGTAATTTTGAATCGGACCGATAAAATTGAATCAGACCCAAAACGGACTCTGATTGGGCTAAAATTTTAAATATAGCCTATTTTTAATATGATATGAATAATGAAATCAAATTTGAAGTGATTTGGAGATGAAAAGTATGAGAAATTAATTAGGACTGCTTATCGGGTAATTAGCGGGCTTAAACTAAAAATAGTTCAAGCACACTTGGAAGCCCAGCCCAAGTCGCATTTAAAGACCTATAAAATGCCAGAAATTTCAGATTTTTCCAGCAGCAAAGTTGTTCTCCTTCAGCTCTCTTGGTGGCCGAACCATTATCTTCCTCTTTTCTTTTTTATTTCATTCAAATCTCTCCCAAATTCCACCAAATCAAAGCTCAAGGAAGTGATTTCAGCCTCTCTAAAATACCCTAGTCATCTCTCATCTTTGATTCAAGGAAGGAAATCAAAGGAGATCAAGGGTTAAAGTTTAATTAGGTGTCAATTTTAGGTAAGTAAAATAATTGATTTTAATTTGGTTTTTAGGTGCCTACTACTAGTTTTGGGTGCCTAGAGTTCATTTTTGCTGTTAATTTTAGCATTTGAGGTCAAAATATTAGAGTTTATATTGATAATAAATTCGGCCTATGAAGGATTTCAAGAGGAGGAACCTATTTCAAATGCTAAAAGCAAAGAAAAGGAAGCCTAGGCAAGGATAAGCACAAGAAAAAGGTTTGTGACTAAATAATCCTTTTATTTTCCTATTATTTATGTGAATTTCCTTTAGGTTTATTAAGGAAAATTTAATATAATAAGGTAAAATTGAAATTAATGCTATATTCATATAATTAGGACTTAATTATGCTTATTAGAAATTTTAAATGAATTAAAATAATATAATATGGTGAAGTTGTAGTTATGGCCGAATGGTAATCACAAGGGAATTAATATGAATTTGAGTTATTTTAGTCAATTAAAGCCTTAAAATGATAGTACAAGTGAAAATTGATGTCCATAAATTTTTATAGGATTTATGAGAATTAAATGAATATTTTTGGAATAAATTTAAGTTAGGTATTAATAGAAAAATGTGAAATTATGATGAAATATTGCATAATTTAATGATAAAATGGAGTATTATTGCGAAATAATTCATAGACTATGTAAAAAAGGCTGACTGTAAATGTAATGTACTGGTACAGTATTGAAAAGTATTAAAAAGTATAGAAAATAATGAAAAATTGAATAATAAAATGGAAATTAAGTGAATTTGTGCCCTTGAAAAGAGTCAGGCAGTAAAATCTAGCTCGGGATATAATTGGCTGGCCATAGGGATGTCTATATCGCGGTGCAAGTGATGGCAACTTGTTTTACTATAGTTGGATTGTTGATCTCTATAGTATCTATCATACGTACTGTCATATATTCATATGTTTTATGAGGAATGATCCTTGGAGGTTATTTCTCATTCTGTTGTGGCCCTGTGAGGTCCACATCCCGCATATCAGGTCTGAAAATTTCTGACGGGTCTGTATTAGGGGCATAATGATAAGAAAATGTTAAAAGTGTAAAAAAAAAGTTAAAATTGAGGTTTAAGGTGAAAAATGACTAAAATGAAAAGAATTAAAATGTTTAGGGGTAAAACGGCAATTTTTTCAAAAGATGAATTTAATAAGTAAAAGTGAGAGGAAAAGAATTAATAAGGGTAAAATGATAATTTGATCAACTAACTGTGAAAAAGTCAATTTTGTAAAGTTAAAGGATTAAAATGTAATTTTACATAAAAAAAGGGTCAAAATAAGGTTTAAATGGTAATTTGTAAGTCAATTAATAGTCTAAAATGAGAAAACAAGAAATTAAAGGACATTTTGGTAATCAAAGGTATAAAAAGGGTAATTATGGAATAAATAAAAAGTTAAAGGACTAAACTAAAAAATTTAGTAAAGTTTTAAGTTAAATCGAAAATTTGGTTTCTAATAGTATACTATGCTTTTAAATGAGAAAAACTGATAAAATTAGCCTAATTGAATATAATTAGAAAATTTTGCTTTTAGGAAAATACTATGATTGTTAGTCACCACTGGGCATGTTTAATGCTCAGCACATAGGATTTATTGCGTGCAGGTACTGATATACTAGAGCGAAAGTACACAGGGGATGAATAATACAGAAGAAACAGAATGATTATTTTTGTGGCATGTATATATTTGCTTTGTAGTTATGAGGACAAAATTGTAATAATAATAGTATTGTATTGTATTGTATTGTATTGTATTGTATTGTATTGTATTGTATTGTATTGTATTGTATTGTATTGTATTGTATTGTATTGTATTGTATTGTATTGTATATAGAAGTTTGTGGATGAGAATTGCAGAAAGTGGATTGTATGTATGTGTTATATGATGGAGTATATGAATGTGTTATGTGAATGGATATAAACTGTTGTACCTTAGAGTAACTGTGATATAGTTTGCTTTTCAGGGGGTTAGTTAAGAATATAGTCGTTATATTTCCAAATTTTTGTAAAATACATAGTAAAAATTGGACAGTTATAGGTTAGAAATTATGTATGTAAGGAGGTTGTTAAGTTAAAATGGTAAAGTTGTTATTGAAAAAAAAAATTCGACCAATTGCTTAAACCGATAAAACTGTTACAGTAAGGGTGTTACATTTTGTGGTATCAGAGCATTAGTTTAGCCAATTCTAAGGTCGAAGTGGGAACAAGTGTATGATTTATCTGCATATATATATGCCAATTGTAAGTAATAAGGTATTATGAAAATCTAATGTGTACTAGTTCCTTTCTGCTTTATAGTGCAAAGATGTCTTCCGATCGAGATAGACAGGTAGGGGATGGTGAAAGCGAAGCCTCTATAGGTATTGGACAGCAGGAGGCCCCACAGCAGCAGGCTTCCTCTCCATCATTGCCACCTCCGCCCCCATAGCCAGACTTTCTTAATCTTATGGCCGATTATATCCAACAATGACTACAAGCAGGTCAAGCTCAGTCCTCCCATACAATTGTTCAGGTTCAGCCAACTCCACCTAGAGGGAAGCATATTTTAGAATAGTTAAAAAGGCTAAGAGCTGAAGATTTTTCTGGAAAAGATCCTTTGACACCATCACAGGCTGAAGATTGGTTGTTCAAAATAAAATGACTTTTTGAAATCACAAATAGTTCAGTAGAAGAAAAGCTAGAGGGCATAGTTGCTTTGTTGCAAGGACCAGCATTTGTTTGGTGGGATTCGGTTAAGAGGCACACCCCAATGGATCAGTTGACTTGGGATTTCTTTATGACTCAGTTTGAGCTAAAATATATTGGGTCTGAGTATAAATTGGCCATACATGACGCCTTTTAGAGGCTTAGACAAGGTAATAAATCTATGGCAGAGTATGAGTGTGAGTTTGAGTGCCTCAGTGCCTACCTTGATGAGAGCCAGTCTACAAATATAAAGTTGTGACAGAGGTTTGAGAGGGGACTGCATACTGAGCTCAGAAAAATTATAGGGACCCAGCAGTACCCTACCTTAAGAGCTATGGTGGAGGCATTCATTAAATTAGAGGCTATTCAGGCTGAGCTGGCTGAGAGACAGTCTCGATTTTAGCAAAAAAGGAAGCAGGGACAGTCTAGTGAAAAGGGGGATCAGGGTAAGAAGGCAAAGGGATCTTCTACAACTCAGAGCCATCCTTCAGTTCCAGTAGGCCGAGGTCGGAGTAGTGTTACTCGTGGCAAAGCTTCAGCTACTCCAACAGCCAGTACCCCTCGGGATAGAGATAGTGGGACAGCTGTAGCTTGTGATTATTGTGATAAGTTTAATTATGGGGAGTGGAGCATGCTTCAGATGTGGATCCATAGATCATCAAATTAAAGATTGTCCAGCATCATAGACCACTTCAGTTGCATCTCCAGCATTAGGCACTGGGTTTTCTGCATCGAGACGTCATGGTAGGGGAGCTGCCCCCATCACATCAATTTCTAAGCCAATTGGGCAATCATCTCAGAGTCAGAGGCAAACTGCAGGCTAGAAATATGTTGTTAGAGCCAGAGAGGAGAAGGATGCTCTAGATGTGATAGTAGGTATATTTCTCCTATTATTTGATTCAGTTCATGTATTGATTGATCCTGGTTTGACCCATTCCTACATTAGTACTGCATTAGCTTGGGATGAAGGGATGAAAGATGCATGCTTAAACCAGGATATCTAGGTGAGTAATCCTCTGGGGCATAGTATAGTGGTAAATAAAGTGTACAGACAATATCCTATTAGTGCCCAGGGACATGTATTCCTGGCAAATCTTATTGAGTTACCCTTTCACGAGTTTGAAGTGATACTGGGGATGGATTGGTTATTCGCCCATCAAGCGACTGTTGATTGTAAAAGAAAAAGAGTCACTTTAAAGCTTGAGGATGATCGGGAGATCACTGTGGTAGGTGTGAGAACTGATTTTCTTTTTGATGTGATATCTGCCACTACAGCTAAGAGATTGATCAGAAAAGGATGCGTAGCTTACATGTGTTATGCAATGGAGGCAAAGAAAAATAGCCTAAATGTGTCAGAAGTGCCTACTGTCAGAGAGTTCCAGGATGTGTTCCCCGATGAATTACCAGGTTTATCACCTGACAGGAAAGTAGAATTTTCTATTGATGTTGCTCCAGGCACTGCACCCATCTCTATTGCTCCTTACAGAATGGCACCTGCAGAGTTGTAGAAATTAAAAATTCAGCTACAGGAATTGCTTGACAAGGGATTCATCAGACCCAGTGTTTCTCCCTGGGGAACACCAGTCCTGTTTGTTAAAAAGAAGGATGGGACACTCAGGTTGTGCATTGATTACAGACATCTGAATAAAGTAACCATAAAGAACAAATACTCCCTTCCTCGCATTGAAGATTTGTTTAATCAGCTAAAGGGAGCAGGTGTATTTTCAAAGATTGACTTGAGATTAGGCTATTACCAGATGGGAGTAAAAGCCACAGATGTGCCTAAAACTGCTTTTCGTACTAGGTATGGCCATTATGAATTTTTGGTCATGCCATTTGGGCTTACAAATGCACCGGCCACCTTCATGGATTTGATGAATAGAGTTTTTTATCCTTATCTAGATCAGTTCGTTGTGGTTTTTATTGATGACATTCTGGTATATTTCAAGAAACCAAAGGAACATGATAAGAATCTGCGAATTGTTCTGTAAACTTTAAGAGAAAAACAACTGTATGAAAAATTCAGTAAATGTGACTTTTGGTTGAATGAAGTATCTTTCTTAGGTCATGTGATTTCTGTAGAAGGCATTAAGGTGGATCCTTCAAAGATTGAAGCAATTCTTCAGTGGAAGCCACCTAAGAATGTGACTGAATTGATGAGTTTTCTGGGTTTAGTCGGGTATTACAGGAGATTCATAAAAGGTTTCTCCACTATTGCAGTTCCACTGACTCGATTGCTACAGAAGCATACCAAGTTTGTATGGACTGACCGATATCAAGAATACTTTAAGAAACTTAAAAGTATGCTGATAGAAGCCCTTATCCTCACTCAATCGGAGCCGAGTAAGGATTTTGTGATCTACAGTGATGCCTTCAAAAATGGTCTACACTGTGTTTTGATATAGGAAGGAAAGGTAATTACTTATGTCTCCCGACAGCTCAAGACTCATAAAAAGAATTATCCTACTATGTTTTGATACAGGAAGGAAAGATAATTTGCGTGCTAGCTATTTTCGATATTTTAACAATAATGAAATCATTTTTGAAGTGATTTGAAGTAAGGAAGATAGAGAAATTTAATTGGGCCTTAAATGGCCTAAAATGGGCCTTAATGTTTAAGTGGACAAAGCCCACTCATTTAAGCTCAATTTTGGCCCATCAAGAGGGTATATATAGAGCTAAAAATCTGAAGATTTTCTCCAGAATTCTCCAGCTTCTTCTCCCTCTTATGGTGGCCGAACCACCTTCTTCTCTCTCTCTCTCTTTGATTTCTTTTTCTTTCACTCCAAATCTCCCATAAACTCCAACATATAAGATGAAGTTCTCTCTCTCTCTCTCTCTAGGTCACCCTAGTGGCCTTAAACAAGTGATTTGGGCAAGAAAAGACAAGAAATCAAGTAAAGAAAGGAAAAGAGGACAAAAAATTGAGGTTTTGAAGGCTTGATGGGCCAACCATGGTTGATGGTGAAGGAGGAAGAAAAGTTTGCAAGGGAAGAGCAAAAGGAAAGAGGTGTTTGGCACCCCTAAGCAAGGAAAAATTGTAAGTGACTACAAAATCCTTTGATTTTTCTTTTAATTTGAATTAATTTCTTTGATGTAATTAGGTTGAAAATTTTTAAAGTCGTTAATTAATGAAATTATGTTAGGATAAATGAAGTTAAGCATGAAAGAAGATGAAATGAAGGCTTTAATGAAAGAAAGAAAAATTTTTAAGATGAAAAATGTTGTGGCCGAAAATGATAGGTAGAGAAAATAATGAGAAAAAATGCAAAAAAATAAATTTGTGATAGCTTAAAATAATAGTAGACATGATAATAAATATCTATGAATTTTTAGAGAATATTTGAAAATTATTTAGGAATTTTTAAGGTTATACATAGTGTATGTACATAATGAAAATTGTGATTTATAGTGAATTGAATGACTATTTTGATAAAAAATGACAATAGCTAATAAATAATGTTTAAATAAAATTTATTGGCATTTATTGAAATTATTGTGATTTTATTTAGAATTTTATGTTAATGTGTATCATGAAAATAATTGAAATATTAATGCATAATTGTATAAAAATGACTAAAGCGATGAATTAATATGAAATTAAATTAATGTCAATGAAAAGAAATAAAAAGTCAATCGATTAATTTTTCGGAATCAATATTAAGTCATGAAAATAATAAAAATAATGAATTATTGGTAAATAATTCATAAAATGAGGGAAAGTGATAGAAATAAATTGATAAATAAATGAAAAGACAATGAAAAGAAAGAAAAGAAAGTTTAGGGATAAAATGGTAATTTTTTTTCAAAAGTGTAAAAAGCAAGTAAATCAAGTAAAAATTTCTTAAGTAAAAATAAAATCGTCAGATAATAGCTAAATTGTTGAGAAAATGAATTTTATTGTCAATATGGACTAAAAATGTAATTTTATTTATAAATGATAATTTAAGTGTATAGAAATATTAAGTGTGCCAATTGATTAGTTTAAAGAGCTAAAATGAGCTTATAATGGCAAAATTATAATTATGCATTTGAAATAAATAATCCTATAGAAAAAGTCAAATTATGCATTTTCGAGATATAAAATAATAAATTATCTTAATAGAATTTCTAATTGCGTAAAAAGTGGCAAAATAAATGCATAACTAATTTATCAAAATAAATTAGTCAATAAAAAGTATTAAAAAAGTGAATGACTATAAAATAATTCGCTGACAAAATAAAAGTCGGCTTATCTAATAATTAAAAAGTTGGACAGAGAAGAATAAAAGAAAATTGTAATGCCATAATTCATAATTTGTATAAAAGACTGAAAAGCTCAAGTGTCTGAGTGAATTATCGAAGAATAATTCACAAAAGTAATTTGAAAAGATAAAGTGAATGAAAGGACAAAAAAATTATTGAATAGTCAAAAACACTAAAAGAGTGTGTTTGATCAGAATATAGTGTACAAAGGAATAAAGAAAGAAATTAAAGATTTTTAAATGTTTAAAAATTATTGCAAATATAAGTGATTATTTTGCCCTTAGCGATAAGCATGTATTCTTATTCTTGTTTTGGATATAATTGGCTAGCCATAGGGATACCTCTGTACCGCAGTGTAAGTCATGGCGACTTGCTTTGCTATGGGTGGGATCTTTGATCTCCATAACTTCAGTGAAAGTGAAATTGTATCTGTTTTCTGTTCTATGAGACTTGATCTTCCGAGATCATTTCTCTATCTGTTCAGTAGGACCTTCGGGTCAAATCTCGAGTATCCTTTTTGAGAATCCCGTTATATTACATTAGGGACGCCTCGAAATGAATAAATCAGTATTGTTTAAATGAATTGAATATAAAAGTTATAATGAAAAATGATTCGTTTGGAAGAAAACACAAAGTTGAAATAAATCTGTAAAGGTTTCCGAAAAATATAATTAATAAGAAAAAGGATTTAAAAATACATTTTGTTTTACATGAAAAGAATAAATTTAATTAATTGGTATTTCTCGTACCAATTACTAGTGGAAAAAGTGACAAGTTTGAAAAATAATATTAATTTCCTATTTAATGTTAAAAAGTGATAGTAATGACATTAAGTGAAACTTAATGCTTAAGTAACGTATTTCTGAAAGAAAAGTTAAATAAAAAGTAAAACGATGAAAAGGCACATAATTGTTCAATGAAGAAAAAAATAAAATACATAAGTTTTAAAGCAAATATTTGAACATAAGTAAATGTATAAAATAAGGAAAGAGAATTTGACTGCAAAGTGTTCCAAAATAACTGTATCACTTTGCAATAAAGCTTAAAAGCCTTTAAATAGTAATGTATTTATTAGTTAAAAGTTAAAGTAAAACAAAAGAATAAATAGCGAGAAATGTAATTAGAATACAAATTGAATAATTGAACAGTAAATCAAGAATTAAAAATAGTTTATTTTGGTACTATTAAAGACACGAATATCAATACTCATCACTAAATGAAATGATAATTAAATTGTTGTGGCTAAAAGATAAGACAAAAGTAATGATAAAAATAAAAGTTATAGTAAAGAATAATGTAAAGGTAAAAGTAAATCTGATCTCAATTCGCCTAAGAGGTTAATGTAAAAATAAAGTTGAAAGTTTGAAAACTAAAGAACAGTGATCATCCAAAAATATGAGTTAATAATAAAACTAGTGTTGACTAAATAATAAGAAAATGATAAATAAAATAAGAATACTAGTAGCATAAATTACGAAATTATGCTTGATTTTGGGAAATTCTTGGATTAGTAGTTACCACTGGGCATATCTAGTGCTCAGCACGTAGTATTTACTGCGTGCAAGTTTTGAAGTGTTGCGGGAGCACAGTATACGGTGGTTCCAGATCGAAAGAGAACATTTCTATATTAGTCTGAGTTATATTTTGGCATGTATATACTTAGTTAATTAAGGTAAAAGACTGAACTGTGATTTGACTGTATTTATGATTATTGATAGATGAGTGTTTGATTTAAGTTTTTGACATAAAGTTATTTTTATATGTTTAATTGTTTATAAGACTGTCGTATGATTCTGGATTTAATGAAAAAGTATTTTATGTGTCTCGAATTGTTCAAATAGGAAAAAAAATTTTACCGTTTTCGGCTAAGTTTTGTATTGAAAAGAACTGTTTCGAGAAGAATGTGACAAAATTTTCCATAAATTTCAACTTAAGAGTTCTAGTTCCATCTCTCTAGATCACCAAAATAGCTTCTATTGTTTGATTTAAGCAAGGAAAGTGGAGGAATCAAGTAGAGAAAAAAAAAAAGGTAAGTTTGAACATGAAAAATTTAGTGATTTAAATTGATTCTTTAGTGTTTTTTCATAGATTTTGAGGTGTATAATATGATTTTGAGCTTGTATTTTCATTTGAGAACAAAAAAAAATAAAGAAAACTAAGGTGTATTGGCCGGCCATGGTAGGTGGTGAAGAAGGAGGAAGCTTTTCAAGGGACAAAAGCAAGGAAAAGGAGGCTTAGACTTTCTAAATCAAGTGAAAATTGTAAGTGACTAGCAAATCCTTACATTTTTTAAGTTTATGAATTTAATTACTTTATGTATTTAGGGTAAATTTTTTTTAAAGTTATTAATTGATGAAATTTATTTAGGGTAATTAAAAATTAAACCTTACAAGAGATGAATTGGAAGCTAAAAAGAAAAAGAAAATTGTTAGGGAGATTTATGTTGGTGGCCGAATTTCTTAGTAAAGAAAATGATAAATTTTTGTATGAAAATAATATATGTTAGCATAAATTAATTGTACAAATGATAAATGGTGTCCATAAATTTTTATTGAATAATTGAAATTTATTTTGAAATTTTAAAGATTATGTAACATATATGTTTATAGTGAAAGTTGTGAAATATTATGAAATAATTGATTAGTTTAGTGAAAATGATAATAAATAATAAATAATGCATAAATAAATTTTATTAGAATTTATTGAAATTATTAGGATTTTATTGAAAATTTAATGTGAATATGTGTAATGAAAATAATTGAATTATTAATGAATAATTGCATAAAAATGACTAAAAAGGTGAATTAATATGGAATTAAATTATAGTTAATGAAAAAAGAAATAAAAAGTCAACCGATAAATTTTTCGAAAATTAAAAAGATTAATAAAGTAATTATTACTGTGTCCTTAGAATTAGTTTGGCAGTAAAAATTAGTTCTGGATATAGTTGGCTAGTCATAGGAATACCCTTTACCGAGATACAAGTCATGGCGACTTATTTTGCTATAGGTAGGATCTTTGATCTCCAAAGTTTAAATATAAAGTGAAAGTGAAAAGTATAGTATTATGGGAACGGTTCCTTGGAAATCATTTTTCTTTTAGTGAGGCCCATGGGGTCCATGTTTCGACAATGAAAAATAAGAATAAAAAGTGAAAAAGGACTAAAATAAAAGAAAAAAAATTTAAGGGCAAAATAATAATTTTCTCCAAAAGTGTAAAAAGTAAGTAAATTAAGTAAAAATTGCTTAAATATAGATAAAATAGTCAGATAATAATTAAATTGTCTAAAAAGTAAATTTTATAGTCAACAAGGACTAAAACAAAATTTTGCATATAAATATCAAAATAAGTATATAAAAATATAAAATGTTTCAATTATTAGTTCAAAGATCAAAAATAAGTTTTTTAAGGGTAAACTTGTAATTACGTGATTAAAGTGAATAATAGTATAGATAATAGTTAGATTGATGTTTTAATAAGAAATTAAATGATTTTATGAATATTTTTGTAGATGTTATTATCTAAAAATGATGATGATAAGTTTAGGAAATGTATCGATTACTAGTCATCACTGAGCATATTGAGTGTTCAGCGCGTAGTTTTTTATCACGTGCAGGTAATCAGGAGCAGAAGCAAGAATACAAATTACAAGACTTCTTTTAAGAGCTTTTGTTGTATTGAATTGGCATGTATATATTAACATTACTTTTGGTTATGTAAATGTTAAACATAAGTTATATTAGTGAAATTATATTTTGGATATGTATGAGATGGAATAAATGGTTATGGTTGTTATTATTAATTGTTGTGCCTCTGAGAGGCTGTGTGAAATTATCTGCGTTTCAGGGGGCTAGTACTATGTACAACCGTTATATTGCAAAAATTTTATTAAATGCATAGTAAGTTGGACAGTTATGGGTCATCGGTAAATTGTTATCAAAATAATTAAGTATATGTTAATGAGATGTAAGGAACAAGTTGGAAAAAACATTTTGGCCTTTGGTACACCGGTACAGTGTTGGGAGTGATAAAGGTGTTACACCAATGTTATCACACCAAATGAAAGTTGGATTAGAAAGTGGTTGCTTGAGTTCTTGAAGAAGGGAGTGAAGCCAAATAATCTCAGCCATGGTGTTGGCAACTGATCGATATTCAGTTTCAGTGGAAGAGCGCGCAACTGTAGGTTATTTCTTAGCGGACCAAGAAATTAAGTTAGGATCCAAATAAACGGTAAAACCACCAGTGAAATGCCTATCATCATTGTTACCTGCCCAATCCGCATCACAAAAAGCTTAAAGTTGAGAACTGTATGAGGGAGTGATAAAGAGTCCATGATGCATGGTATCTTTGACATAATGAAGAACCCGTTTGCAAGCTGTCTAATGAGCAGTTGTGGGGGCAGATAAGAACTGACATAACTTGTTGACAACAAAGGCTAAATCTGGTCGAGTTAAGCAAGCATATTGCAATGCACCAACCATTCGCCTGTAAGCTTGAGGATTAGCCAAAGGTTCACCATTGTGAAGCTATAAATTACATGTACTAGCCATAGGAGATTTGACTGAAGTTGCATTATCCATTTGAGTTTGAGCAAGGAGATCATTAAGATATTTATGTTGAGAAAAGAGAATACCATTGGTGAGATATTGGACTTCAATGCCTAAAAAGTAATGCAGTTGACCAAGATCCCTCAGCTTGAATTCCTTAAATAATAGATCGATACATGTGTCGACAACATTGCTATTACTGACAGTGATGATAATATCATCGACATATATAAAAATATAGAGAACATTAGCATCTTGTTGGTTGATAAAGAAGGAGGAATCGGTGTGAGAACCAATAAAACCAATGTTGAAAAGATAAGAACTAAGGTGATGATACCAAGTCTGTGGGACTTGTTTAAGACCATAAATGGATTTTTGTAATTTACATGCATAATCTGGGCAACATTGATCAATAAATCCAGGGGATTGAAACATATAAATTGTTTCTTCCAAATGACCATTAAGAAATGCGTTGGTGATTTCTAATTGTCGAAGTACCCAACAATGAGACACAACCAATGATAGAACAACGCGAACAATTGTTGGTTTGATAACCGGACTAAAGGTTGTTGCATAATCGATCCCTCAACTTGATTGTAGCCCTTAGCTACTAAGCGTGCCTTACATCTTTCAACACTACCATCAGGATTATGTTTCAGTCAAAATACCCACTTGCATCCTACAATGTTGGAATTAGATGCTTTTGGAACCAGTTCCCACGTTTGATGGTGAATTAAAGTAGTGATTTCATTGCTCATGGCCTCCCTCTCCAAGCAGGAATTTTGATAGCTTTTGAGTAACAGGTTGGCTTAAAAAGAGCAACTGAATTTGAGAGCTGAAGATTTGGAGAAATGGACTTGAAAGCAAGAGTTTTCTTCTTTGGATTGGGTCGTAACACCATAGGATGAGACCCAACGAGTTGTGGTGGCATTGAAACAGGTTCAGATGAATATGAATTATTTGAAGCTGAATTATTGTTGCTAACAGTATCAGTAGCTTGAGAGTGTGTTGAAGAGGAATGGACAGTAAAGGAATGTGGTGGAGCCGAAGCAAGTAAAGTAAGCCAATGAGTGGAATCAAATTGCTCTGGAGAATTACCAAGAATGGAAGAGCTAGAAGATTGTGATTCCTTGTAGAGAAAACAAGATTCATCAACCTGAACATGCCTGCTAAGATAAACTTTGTTGTCAAATGGATTGAAGCACACATAGCCATGATGATCCTTTGCATATCCAAGAAACACACAAGCAGAAGTTCTATATGAGAATTTATGCTGATTGTAAGGGCACAGTAAAGGATACATGGTACAGCCAAAAACTCTGAGAAAAGCATAATCTGGTGAAGAGCCATGTCTAACCTTGTTAGGCCCTTGGTATTCTTCGAAAATTTCAAGAGCAAATAAATCAGGGATCATGTGATGAGAAGCTGCAGTATCAGGAAACCAATCACTGGACGGAGAGTCATGATCATTGGCTGTATTAGCAGTGATTTTGACATTATCGTGATTGTAATGGCCTCAACACCGGGTCAGCAGTGAATAGTATTTTCCGACAGTGAATAGTATTTTTCGGGCCCGAAAGTCAAAAATATTTTATTGGACCACTTGAAAGGAATAGTCATGGTGAGCCTATGGTTAAAATTTAAAGTGAATTTGAGATCAAATGGGCCTTCAAAAGTCAAAAATACGAAAAAAATAGCGAGTCAATTTTCCTGATAAGGAAGGAAATTTGATTTTGTATAAATAATTAAAAATAGTAAACGAACTTCGAATATTGTCAGATTTTGCGTGCCTACATGAATTTTTATGTAGAATATTTTGGTGATAAGAATTAAATTTTTCGGTGACATCGGCAGTTGTCGAATCGGATCGATAATGGACTCCGATTGAGCCAAAAATTTGCGTAATACCTATTTTTGATGTTTTAAGAATGATGGAATCAAAATTGAAGTGATTTGAAGTGATGAAGAGATAGAAATTGGATTGGACTTTAAAAAGGCATAAATGGGCCTTAATTTTAAATTGGGATAAGCCAATTATTTAAGCCCTATTTTGGGCCCATTAAGAAGGGTATAAGAGGCTAGAAAGTCTCAGAATTCTCTAGATTTTCTAGTTCTCCCTTCCCCTTCATGTGGTGGGCGAACCACCATTCCAAAGATTTCCCTTTTAATTCTTTAATTTTTCACTTAAGATCTCTCTTAAACTCCAACATAAATATTGAAGTTCCAGCTCTTTAGATCACCCTAGTGATCTCAATCAAGTGATTTGAGTAAAGGAAGGCAAGAAATCAAGTTGAGAAAGAAAAAGGGATAAGTTGGATCTTATAAATCTTAATGATTTAAATTGATTTCTTAGTATTTTTTCATAGATTTTGAGGTGTAGATTATAATTATGAGCTTGGATTTTGCATTTGAGGACAAATAAACAAGGATATTTAAGGATTAGTGGCCGTCCATGGTGGGATCAAATGAAGAGAAAGGAATTTTCATGGGTTCAGGCATGAAAATGGAAGTTTAAGGAAGATAAAAGGCAAGAAAAAGGTAAGTGACTACAAAATCTATTAATTTTCCTTTTTTGTGAAGAAATTCCTTTGATGTAATTAGGTTAAAAATTTTTAAAGTGGTTAATTTATGAAATTTGTTAGGATAAATGAAATTGAACCTTAGAGAAGATGAAATGAAAGATTAAAAGGGAAAAAGAAAATGTTTTAGGTGGAATTTTGTGATGGCCGAATATTGTAGTAAGGGAAAATGAAGGAATATTTGCATGAAAATAATATATGTTAGTCTAAATTAATTGTATAAATGATAAATGGTGCCCTTGAATTTTTAGTGAATTATTAAAATTTATTTTGAAATTTTAAAGCCTATGTATTGGTTATGTCTATAGTGAAAATTGTGAAATAATGAGGAATAATTGATTATGTTAGTGAAAAATGATGCTAAATAATGAATAATGCATAAATAAATTTTATTGGAATTTATTAAATTGATTGATATTTTATTGAAATTTGTATGTGAATATGTACAATGAAAATAATTGAATTTTTAATGCATAATTGTATAAAAATAACAAAAGTGATGAATTAATATGAAATTAAATTAATGTCAATGACAAGAAATAAAAAGTCAACCGATGAATTTTTCGAAATAATTATTAAGTCGTGAAAATTACAAGAATAATGAATTATCGGTAAATAATTCATGAAATGAATGAAAATGATGGAAATAAATTAATAAGTGAATAAAGAAAGATAAAATAAAGTTTTAAATGAAAAAAGGACTAAAATGAAAGAAATAAAAGTTTTGGGGCAAAATGATAATTTTGTCAAAGTGGGTGACTAATGAGTAAAAATAAGTAAAAAATAGTTAACAAGGGCAAAATGATAATTTTGAAAATCTAACTGTGTCAAAAGATAAAATTTTCATGATATGGGGACTAAAATTTAATTTTACCCGAAAATGATAAAATAACAATAAAAGATGAATAATGGAAGAAATTATATAATAAAAATGAAAATAAATGATTATAATGAAAAAATCGTAATTATATATTTGAAATGAATAATTCGATAGAAAAAGTCAAATTATACATTTTCGAGGCAGAAGATAATAAATGATATTAATAGAGTTCCTAATTACATAAAAAGAAAAAAATAAAGATGTGACTAATTTATCAAAATAAATTAGTCAATAAAAAGTATTAAAAGAGTAAATAATTATAAAAATAATTCGCCGACGAAATAAAGTCGACATATCAAATAATTGAAAATTTTGACTGAAAAAGGAAAAATTATAAAAACGTCAAGTCTAAAAGTATTGAAAATGATTCATAAATAATTATACAAAAAGAATAAAATATAATTCATAATTTGTATAAAAGATCGAAAAGCCCAAGTATTTGAGTGAATTATTAACGAATAATTCACAATAATGACTTGAAAAGATAAAGTGAAAAAAAAAAGACGAAAGTTATTGAAAAGTCAAAAGTACTAAAAGAATGTATTTGCTCAGAATATAATGTACAAAGGAATAAAAGAAAGAAATTAAAAATTTTAAATGTTCAAAAACGTTTACAAATATGACTGATTATGCTTGCCCTTAGCGATAAACAGGTATTATGATTCTTGTTTTGGATATAATTGGCTAGCCATAGGGACACCTCTGTACCGCGGTGCAAGTCATGGCGACTTGCTTAGCTAAAGTCAAATTATACATTTTCGAGGCAGAAGATAATAAATGATATTAATAGAGTTCCTAATTGCATAAAAAGAAAAAATAAAGATGTGACTAATTTATCAAAATAAATTAGTCAATAAAAAATATTAAAAGAGTAAATAATTATAAAAATAATTCGCCGACGAAATAAAGCCGGCATATCGAATAATTGAAAATTTTGACTGAAAAAGGAAAAATTATAAAAACGTCAAGCCTAAAAGTATTGAAAATGATTCGTAAAGAATTATACAAAAAGAATAAAATAGAATTCATAATTTGTATAAAAGATTGAAAAGCCCAAGTATTTGAGTGAATTATTAACGAATAATTCACAATAGTGACTTGAAAAGATAAATTGAAAAAAAAGACGAAAGTTATTGAAAAGTCAAAAGTACTAAAAGAATGTATTTACTCAGAATATAATGTACAAAGGAATAAAAGAAAGAAATTAAAAATTTTAAATGTTCAAAAACGTTTACAAATATGACTTATTATGTTTGCTCTTAACAATAGACAGGTATTATGATTCTTGTTTTGGATATAATTGGCTAGCCATAGGGATACCTCTGTACCGCGGTGCAAGTCATGGTGACTTGCTTAGTTATGGGTGGGATCTTTGATCTCCATAGCTTCAGTGAAAGTGAAAATGTATCTGTTTTTGCTCTGTAAGACTTGATCTTTCAAGATTATTTCTTTATCTATTTAGTGGGACCTTCGGGTCCAATCCCGAGTATCCTTTGTGAGAACCTATTATATTGCACTGGGGGTATATCGAAATGAATAAATAAGTACCATTTAATTGAATTGAATATAAAAAGTTATAATGAAAAATATTTCGTTTGAAAGAAAATGTAAAGTTGAAATAAATATGTAAAGGTTTCTGAAAATTTTAAGTAATAAGAAAAGAAAAAGAAAGGTTGTATAAGAATAAAATATTAAATCAATATTTAGTTAAGCTTTTATAATGAAAAAGGAATTTAAAATGTATTTTGTTTTACATGAGAAAAATGAATTTAATTAATTGGTCTTGTACCAAATATTATTGTGAAAAAGTGACAAGCTTGAAAAAATAATATTAATTTTCTATTTAAAGTTAAAAAGGTGATAGTGATGACATTAAGTGAAACTTAATGTTTAAGTAAGGTATTTCCAAAAAGGAAAGATAAATAAAAAGTAAAAGGCATGAGTTTTAAAACAAATATTTGAACATAAGTAAATGTATAAAAGAAGGAAAAAGAATTTGACTGCAAAGTGTCTCGAAATAGCTATATCACTTTGCAATAAAACTTAAAAGCCTTTAAATAGTAATGTATTTATTAATTAAAAGTTAAAATAAAAATAAAAGAATAAATAGCGAGAAGTGTAATTAGAATACAGATCAAATAATTGAATAGTAAATCAAGAATTAAAAGTAGTTTATTTTGATACTAGTAAAGACACGAGTACCAATATACGTTGCTAAATGAAATGATAATTAAATTACTATGCTAGAAGATAAAGTGAAAGTACTGATAAAAAGTAAAAACTTATAGTAAACATTAATGTAAAGGTAAAAGTAAATATGATATCGATCTATTTAAGAAAATACTACAAAGTAAAGTTGAAAGTTTAGAAACAAAAGAACAATGGTTATCAAAATATAAATTAATAACATGAATAATGATAACTGAAATATAAGAAAATGCTCAATAAAATAAGAACAACAGTGGCATAAATTACGAAATTATGCTTATTCTTGGGAAATTCTTGGATTAGTAGTCACCACTAGGCATATTTAATGCTCAGCACGTAGTGTTTACTGCGTGCAGGTTCTGAAGTATTGCGGGAGCACAGTACATTGAAGGTCCTGATCAGAAGAGAAGATTTTTGTGTTAGTTGGTATAAGTCTTTAGCATGTAAATACTTAGACTATTAAGGTAAAAACTTGAATTGTATTTTGAATGTATTTTTTTAATGGTCTTGGATGAATGGATGGTATAAGTTTTTGTTATGATGTTTGGAGTTTATTTCAATTGTTTATAAGACTGTTATTTGATTCTAGAATTATTGTAAAAGTATTTCAAGTGTTTTGAATTATTCGGTGAAGAAAAAAAACTTACCATTTTCAGCTAAGTCTTGTTTCGGAAAGGACAATTTCGAGAAAGGCGTGATAGTGATCATAGCATTTGCGACACCATTTTTCTTGATGATTATTGAGACCACAAATTTGACAAGGATGAGGAAATCACTTTTTAGTACCCTTGGAGGAAGTACCATTGTGCTTCTTATTGCCTTTGGAAAAAATTGGAGATGACTGTCGTGAAGAAAAATTACTTTGATGAGCAACATTTGCGACAATAGAGACTGATTTAGAAGAGGTATGCAAAAGAATCTCATAAGCCATTAGTCGACCAGAGAGATCAGAAAAAGGGACCCATGATTTTTCTGCAGATAGAGTTGCAATGACGGGATGATATTCTGATGGGAGCAATCTAAAGATGGTGGCATTGAAAACATCAAGTGAAATGGGTGTTCCAGCAGCAGCAAGTTCATCAGCAATAGATTTAGCTTCACGTAAAAATTGGGCCATTGGTTTATCCCCAAGAGACATATTCTACAACACAATGTGCAGTTGAACTCTCTTAGCACTATTGCTTGTGCCAAATGCATCCTAGAGAGCCTTCCAAGCGTCATGAGCAATGTCTAAACTTATCACATAGGGAAAAATCTCTTCAGTTAGAGATGATAAAATCCAGCTTAGCAAAAGCTGATCTTCCTGTAACCATTTTAAATAATCGGGATTGGATTCAGGTTGATTTGTTGTTGCATTGGCTATGATGGGGACTGGTGCTAGTGTACCATTAATATGATTGAAGAGGTTGTAGCATTTGATGATGGGAGTGAATTGGGTTTTTCAAGTAAGATAATTGGTAGTATTGAGTTTAATGGAGAAAGTGAGTTGAGCATGAGGTAGAATAAAAAAAAGGTTCGAAAAGGTTAAGGTTAACGTGGATGAAGTAGATGAAGGTGAACTGGGGTTTCCCATATTTGGCTCTGATACCATATTAACGTATGAATGTTGAGGGAATATTTTTCAGCATTTTGAATTGATATGTTTGCAGTATTTATACAAGAATTAGTTACAAGAAGTTGCGGAAAATAAGGAGATAACTAAGAGATAATCTAGCTAATAGTGATTTAAATTTGAATAAAATGATCCTATTAAGTAGGAACCACCACAAAAAAAACTGTCAATTAGCGACGGCATCATTTTCGTCACAAATTTTGCGATGGATTCACGACTGTTTTACAATTCCATCGTGGGGAGGATATTTTCTATTTTTTTGCGATGAATTAGCGACGAAATTAATAAACAGTCGCTAATTATTGGCAGAAAGTATATGCTCCATGTTTTGCGACGGATTAGCGACAAATAGTTCCGTCGCTAAATTTTATAATTTTATTCGTGAAATTAGTTTCAGAAAATTTAGCGACGAACATTGTAGTCGCTAATTTTGGAGGGAAATTATATCGCCTTTTTTGCGACGGTTTAGCGACAGATAATTATCTGTCGCTAATAGTAATTTGATATGGTAAACAGTTAGCGATGGTACTATTAGTCGCTAATCCGTCGCATATAAATGAAAAAATATTTTTTTCTTATTTCACTCACATGATTTATGTATAGTTTTAAATAATTTTAATATAGAACATATGAAATCAATATTTTATTTTGTAACTGAAAATTATAAATTATTTTATAAGTTGGTAATAATTTTTTATCAATTATACCAAAATCTAAAGTTATTTATTTAGAAAATTTATATTTTTAATAATAATAATAATAAACTAATTATTATGATTATCATATATTTGCGTGTTCAAGATTAATAAAAATAAATATTTATAAAATAGTAATATAAAATTTATTATTTCATTTAAAATAATAATAAAAAAATTTGTAATTTATTTTTATTTTATAAAATTTAAATCAAATATTAAATTATTAGGAATTCTATTGATTTCTTTATCAATTATCCACAAACATAAACTTATATATTTAAAAAATTTACATTTTTAGTAATAATAATAAAGTAATTATTATAATTATTATATAGTCATATTATGAAAAATAACAAATATAAATATTTATTTAATAATAATATAAAATTTATTATTTCATTTAAAATGATTATGAAAAATTTATAATTTATTTTTATTTTGTTAAAATTTTAGTTATATATATTTACAAAATTATCCTTGAATATAAGGATAAAATGATGAAATTTGGTAGGGGTATTTTAGTAATTTTAGAAATTTACCCTACATATAAAAATAATATTTTCTCTCCCCTCACCTCTCTCCACTGTTTCAATTGAAAATAGCTATTTTCAATAGCAAGATAAAAAAAAAATTAGTGAAATTGATATTTTTCTTTACATAGTAGAAAAATAAGAACTAGTGAAATTGACATTTTTCTTCACATAGTGAAATTGACCTTTTTCTTCAGATATCGTAATAAATTATGTATTCATTGTGTGTAATCACATAATTATCTATAATCAAATGAGAATTAGCATCCAAATAAATAGAATTGGCTGTTCATTAAATTTTAATTTATTTTAAAAAATAAATATGAACTTATCATAATACTAAAAAAGTATAAGTTATCTTAATGGAAATAAAAAATAAAATCTGAAATTAGGGAATTTGATTTGTAACGCCCTAAAATTTGAGTCATTCGACAAATATTTTTTAATATGTGAGCAATACCGGTTCACGAGGATCAATTTATTGAGGATTCTATACTAGTAAGTATAATTTGAAGGTTTATATATATATATATATATATATATATATATATATATATATATATATATATATATATATATATATATATATATATATATATATATATATTTTGGTAGCGATGAAAATGAAAAATGGTTAATGTATATAATTATGTAATAATTACATAAGGGTAAAAGTTAATGAAACTTGGAAATATTTGTGTCGCTAATATTAATTTATTTCAGTAAAAAAAAGATTAAGTGAATATTTATGCTCACTAATTATTTTTAAAAATATTTTATATGATATTATTTGTCAATTTCATATTAAAATTTTTTAAAAAAATTTATAATTTCTATTATTCCAAACATTACAATATAAATAAAAAATACAAATATGAGTCTACATTCTTTGTAATGCCCCGAATTTAAATTAATCGAATAGCATGGTTACTTAACCCGACCCTAAGCACAACCCAGTTTACAATAAAAATAAATAGGTATAAAAAAATGAGAGAGAATTAAGGGCTAAGTTAAAATTGATATGGGTTTTAAACATAAGAATTTAATGGTTAGAGGGCAAAAAAAAAGAATGTTAGGGGGCTAAAATGAAATTTTCCCATTCCTAGCCAAAACTATACCGTTTTGGAGGGTGAGATTTAAATTCCCTCTTGTTGCTTCCAGGGGAATCCACCGCCTCTTCCCCTTCGATCCTCCCCTTCTCCTCCTCCTTCTGCTCCTCTCTGGTCACGCCTCGCCGTCAAGCAGCCGCCTGCGCTTCCTGCTGCCGCCGCAGCTCTCTAACGCCGTTGTTCTTCTTCCTCTCCTTCTCTCCATCGTGTGGCAGCATGCCCCCCTGCTGCCCTCCGTGCTTCAGTTCCTCAAAGTGCAGCCCCTTGCAGCGATTTTCTCTTTTATTTCACGAGGTACACTTCGATTTTTCTTTGTTATTGAATGAGTTGTGAGAGAAATGAAAGAAAATAGGGAAGAAAAAAATGTCTAGGGATTTTATGGAATTGGGGAAAAATCAATTATTTTTGTTAATTGATTATTTAAGTAAATAAACGTGAAGAGTGCAAGTAGCTTGAGGAGACATATTGTTGCATCACCGATTTAGCATCATAGATCAATTGAAAGAAGTCGTCGTGCTTTACAACCTGTATCTCTGGATTTGTTATGGAAGTTCCATAGAGGTAAGCTATTTATATATTGCCCTTGCTAATAATGGATTCCGTTGCATCTGTGCGCTCTATATAACTCTGGTCTTCTTGCTTCTCCTCAGGTACACCTTCTCTCTCTATCTCTCTCACAATTTTACTTCTTATGGAATCCATTTTGCATGTTTTTGATGGAGTTGTGAATTTGTTTGCTGGTTTAATGTTATTGAGGGCTTCTTCAGAAAATCGTACCTTTCTAGAGTTGCTGGAGTTTGCAGAAATGCAAAAAGATGAATGCTTCACTCCTGCTGTGTGCATCTGGAGATTTATGGACTGTTGTGTTCGTTTCAATTCACAAAATACTGATATATAGATTTTTCTTGATTATTTCTTTTGGCAGTGAAGGTACTGCTTAATACTGGAGGGTAGACATAATGCTAATGAAGGATGGATCTCAGAGCTTAGAAAGGATGGAGATGTCCTGGTAATTAAATAAATGGCTGCATAATAACTAAATTATGCTTTTGAGATACAAACCCAGAGTGAATTATGTTATTTTGCAACCTGAATTGAAACACTAATATATCATATCAACTAACCTGTTATTTTTCCTACTCAAATAAATGTTTAGGTTCCATAGAATTTATATTTTAATCATGTTTTGCTTGTATTCAAATATATTCCTGGCTTATATAGTAAAATAGGTTGAAGACTCTAGGTGAGTATATATAGTATTTAACATAGGACCAAAACATCCAAAACCAGCGTTTTTTTTAATTATTTTCTGTGTGTGTGTGTAATAGGTGAGTATAGTATTTACATTACTTTGTCATTTTAATAGAGAGCGCCCAAAGTATCAAATAAAGGATGCAGAAACTCCTAGAAATGGTCGAAGAACTGTAGGAGAAGCATCTGATAATGTGAAGGTGAAAAGAGATGTCAGCGCTGAAGGAACTATCCGAGCCAGGTGGATTGAATTTGTTTACAACCTCAGGCCATGTGTTCTTATTGTGATCTAATGACTACCGTATGAGATGAATCATAATATAGTGTAGATCCCTTTGTTGTGTTTGGATGTCGACTCTTATTGCTTTTAAAATGAAATGCTCTTTAATTAGTTCTGATTGTGAATTGAATTGGGAATTTTGTTCACGCTAATGCAAATGGATTACTAATAGGCAGTTTTGCTATAAATTTTGGCAATTTATTGCAATGTAGGGATGAGATGAGGAAACATGTTGCCTTGAAACAAATGAATAAATATATAACAACTGTGATACCTAAAACTAAAATTGATTCTGACCTGTGGGATTGATTTATGCTAAATCTTTGTTGTGTTTTAATCTAAAGAAACTGTTTCAAGAGTTAAGTTGGAATTTTATGTTGTAAGCATAAAATCAACAGGAGTGAGTAAAGACACAAGAGAAGAGAAGGAAAATGCTGTAGGAAAATACAGAAGAAGGAATAATAAAAAGTGTAGGTAGAGTGGGTAAGATGATGATCATAGTAGTGGATGTGGGAACTGCAGCTGCGAAAAAGCAAACAGAGTTCAATGAGTTTCTTGAGGTAACCTCAGAAAAATCATTTTATATAAGCTTAAATTGGAATTAAATTTTCAGAATTTCATTTTCATCTACTTTGGTTCTTTTTTTCAGCTCAATTTTTTGCTCTATCTTCTATGTCTTTGTTTTTGTTTATGAAGCAAATTATATATATGCTTCATGCACATTGTCTATATTGACACATGGTCTTTCTTTGTGTTGACTTTGTTTACATACCACTTCTGTCATTATCATTTATCTCTTTTGATTTTGAGGTCCTCACAAGCTCATCCTGCTTCTCCTCTCAATTCTTCCTTCTTATTATCACTTTTTGGAAATGCTCACTGTTATTTATTTATTTATTTTTATCTTAATGGTTTTTGTGGATTTTGACACCTAATAAGTGATCAATTCATTTCTAGCTCATGCAGTGGAGTCTTACTGTTGTATCTTTTTCCAGAAAAATCGAATGTGCATATCAATGGAGTTGGTAACTGCAGTTCTAGGAGACCATGGGCAGCGTCCTCGAGAAGATTATGGTAATGAGTTAAATTTCTATTTTTGACTAAGAAATTGATGATACATTGTATGAAGTCACCCGGGGACTTTAAAAAAAAAGGGGGAATGGATTGACTTTTACTTTCTTCCTTTATTTTTTTTTCCTTTGGGGTTTGGGTTGGGGATCTTCATTTGAAATGGTGTTGCTGAAAAGTAACTTGATTTGTTCTTTGCGAGTTGCTACTGCTTTTCTTGTCAGTTAGTTTCCTTCCATCTCCAAGCTCCACATCCAATCTTAAAGCTAATGTTCAGTTATTTCTTGTTTGTTAAAATTTATTGTCCATTTTTCAAATTCTTTCTTGATTTTTCCAGCAGCATATTAAAATTTGTTCTAACTGTTTGATATTGATTTACAGGAGATTTCATGAACTCAAAGACCTTTGGCAGGGCATACTCTTCTCAACGTTATCTATTGGTACAGTTTTGACTCAACTCTGTAAAGCCCCCATAATGGACTTCTTTATACCTGAATAGGTCATGAGGCCCCTTACTGTGATCAATCAGTCATCTATATGAATAAAAACTTAGTAAAGTGACAATTTTTTGTACAATTACTTGATATTTACAGTTTTGCATTGCTCCTAGGAATCAAATCTGTTTCTATGCTTTGTTCTTTTGGCTGCTTCCATGAAGGTGGCACTTTTTTAATGCATTGTGAAAAAAAGGACGATTTTCATTTTCTTTACTCTTATTTATGAAAGATCCTTTCAAATTATACCTTGTGTAGTTTATGAATGGTAGAACTTGATCTGCACTCCTTGGCTTTCACCTTCTAACTGTTGCTTGTTTCTGCTCCCAGGAGTATGGGTTATTGCTTATGTCTTGAATGAAATCCACGATGATATCTCATGGCTTCAAGTTCCGTCAGTCTTTCATGGCGTTTACAGACAGTTGTCTTTCTCCTCATTTTCAGTTGATAGAAAATTTAACTTAACAAACATTGGAATACCCAATCCTGAATATTTCAAGAAAAATTAAACCCTGAATACTTTTCCATAAATATTTTCACAATTTATCTTTTCTTTGGAACAATTTGGATAGCAATGGAACTTCTACAAACTTAAAAATTGTACGTCTTAATTGCAGTTGTTTGGCTGGGGAGATTGTTCATTTCTATAATGAAGTGCATGAACGTAGCAAGATTTCTCTAGATGACTCTGTAAGAAGGATCTATATGACAAGGCATATCATTGAGAAATATATAGTTGCAGGTTCGTGATGTTTATAAGGTTCAATCTTGCATATTAATTTGTATAACATTTAACCATAAATTTCTTGCTATGGATAGGGATAGGGATAGCTTAAACTAGAGAAGCTGACTTGCATTTTGGAATTAGGAGGTCCTTTTAACTAGGAAATGTAAAACTAAATGTGTTTTCAATGAATAACGAGGATGCCAAGATAGAATCTTCTTAGTCTGTGGACTACAATTCAAATTTTGGTCTTGCTTAAAGAATATCCTCTCATGCTAGCGGAGGAGCTAGAATGGCTACGCAGAAGCAACGTATTGTTAATGACGAGGGGAAAATCTATAGGATCACAGCTATAATTGCAGAAATAAAGAAAAAATATGATAAGAATTTGTGAATATGTCAAAACTTGAAGTTCAATATAGAAAAATATTAACCATCAATATAAGCCAGAATCGTTTCTATGGAATTCAGTTTTTCAATAGTTGCTTGTTTGGTTTTGTACATTTTTACTGGAAAATGCATAAATACAAGGTGTATTTTTTGCCTTTTTACTGGTAACATTGAGCTGCAGCAGAGTGTCATACGTCTTCCACACTCTCTCTAGATATATAATATAAAACCTTACTTGAACTGGCCTAATATTGTATGTTTTAGTTTGAACGTTAGGGACTCAGAAGGAACTCAATGTATAGCAGGCAGACCTGATTTTTATGTTAGACCAGATAAATGAATTTGGACTCTATAAAATTCTGATTAATTCTTTGAAATCCTTCTCTACATTTCTTGCTTGATGTTCCTAATAGTCCTAACATATTATATGAAGGCTAGGGTGCTGTTTGTTTCAATGATAGAATAAGCGCAACTTTTCAACATTTTTTGGTAACTATTTCTATATGATTGCTGTTTGTATCAGCTTTTCATTCTTTCCTCTGCTAGATACGGCTGCGCAGGGAGCGGATTGCTGAGAGAATGAAGGCTTTGCAGGAGTTAATCCCTACCACTAACACGGTTCACGTATTTCTAGTCACAAACTATCTGTAAAGAGGGACTGCATTTAGGCTTAAGGTATATTACTACAGCAATATTAGCTAGGAGCTAATTCTATATTTGATAGGAAATTGTAAAGATTTAATTTGCTATTAATTTTAGGGAAATGAATTGTATAAACAATACTTTATTTTATATATTGTTTTTTTATGTTAATTCTTTATTTGTAATGAATTCATTACAAATTATATATATATGAAAATATAAAATTGTTATTTAAATTTGTATTTATTATATATGAATTTTATAATATAAGATTATTATTTACATAGTGTGCAGGATGAAAATTTTAAAATACAGCAAAAGAAAAAATTCAATCATGCTATAATTTAGCGACGGATTTGCGACAGAAACTGTCGCTAATGTGTAATAGATAGAATTTAAGAAATAATTAGCGACAAATATCTCGTCGCTAAATTTTACATTAAATTTTTAAGTAGCGACGAAAAATTTAGTCGCTAAATATTATTATAATTCGGCGACTAATTAGGAATATAAATTAGCGACGGAAAAAAATAGCGACTGGTTTTCAATTCCGTCGCTAATATTTCCCGACTGGCCTTTTAGCGACTGTTGGTTTTGCGTCGCTAATTTAAATTAGCGACGGATCTGGTAATTAGCAGTTTTTTTGTAGTGAACAAACTTTATCTCCAACATGCCCAAACAAGTAAATCATATAGTAATTTTCTTAAATTTTTACCTTTTTTGTAATTACTTTTTGTTTTACTTGCCAATCTCGTTACTCTAATGGAGATTATCTTTGATCAATAACATAAAAAAGGAAAAAAGAACACAAACCATATATATATATAAAGTTTCTTGTTAGGGAAATTGATAAACAAAAGACATGAAGTTGACGCTGAGATAATAGGTAGCTAGAGATTTGGTGAGTTGGAAGAGCGGAGAGAATTGACGAAGTCAAGCAGGGTAGATTGGTTGATCCTATAGGAAATTTGATTGAAATGGAGATACTGTGACCATGTGAAATCTGGGTAAATTCTTTCCCCTTTAATGCGCACGAGATCTTCAGGTGGACTCACCACTTTGTCTTCTCTTGGAGAAACAAAGAACACCAATGATTTTCTCTCCTTCAACTTGTTCACCACTGCCCTATGCATGCAGCTCTTGTATATTCCATTTGACAACGCCTACAATTCCCATACATAAGTACCCATTTTCAATATTATCATCAAAGGCAAATTAAAATTTAATGGTACCTCAAAGGTGTCACCAATGTTGACAACTAGGGCTCCAGGAAGAGGTTGAACAGTATGCCACTGATTGTTTGAGAAAACCTCAAGACCACCAACTTGATCTTGGTGAAGTATGGTTAGAGAATTTGGATCACAATGAGGGGCAGTGCCGAAGGTGAGGTTTGGCTCTTGACAAGGTGGGTACGAGTTACACCTCATCAAAGACATCCCATCCTCAAAGAATTTCCTAAAGTAAACCCTATCCACTCCCAAGCTGATTCCCAATAATTCCATAAGAGAAAGAGATAGCTCATGCATTGCTTCACAATATTTTTGATACACCATCCTGCAAAAACAAATTAACAATCTTTTTATAGTATCTAAAATCAATCATATAAACAATGAATTGGGACATGCATGGAACCAATTACAAAATGAAGAAATTATCTCACCCTGTGTGTTCAAAATCCTTCCCAATTTTAGAAGTGAAGAAATTCAGGACAACTGAGTCTGAAGGATTTTTGTAATATGGAAAAGATAACATCTCTTTCCAAAGCAATTTGGATGAGTAGCGATCAGCATGGGCACTAGAATAACCAGAAAGGCTTCCTTTCATTTTCAAAAGCTTTAATTTCTCATTAGTAGGAAGCTTAAAGAAATCATCCATATGATCATGTGCCATACTAATGAGATTAAGATCAATCCCATGATTTATGACTTGAAAAAATCCATGTTTCGTGCAGGCATTCTTGATTAAATTAGCAGCTTTTTGGGTTTCTTCCTCATCACCTTTGAAGAAACCCTCAAGATCTACTAATGGCTCCTTCAGCTCATTTTGGGCTCTGGCTAACACATCTTCAGGCCAGACAAATCCTGATGGTAAATTGGTCTGTTTCTGAAGCGAAGACCATTCGTATACTGAATTATCTTTTTGGTTTTGTGAATTAAGTGAAGACGAAGAAGAAGAAGAATCCATTGAGAAAGATGGGGAGAAACTAGAATTTGTCCAGAGCTGACAATAATATATTTTCTTTTGTCTTGTTCAATATCTGAGATTTCACCATTTATTTATAGCCTAGCTAGTACTGCATCAAGCATTTATGTTAAGATGGCAGTACTGCATCAGACTTTCCATTTATTTTTATGAGTAGCGGATACTCCATACCAAAAAAAGGTTTGATTAATAAATATCCGTATCTCAATGGATATGGATATGGATATGGTAAACAGATTATTTTGCTATATTTAACATCTTCCGAATAAGAATTTCAATTTTCAGCATTAGAATCAGGTGGAGTGCAGAATTGAATAATCTGGGCCTTTATAGATCGGTCTTGTCATCTTACTCTGCATTTATGTTTTTGTCCTTATCAGATCTAATTCTGTAAGGCCTTCAGTATAAATTATATTGTAATAAGCTATATACTTCATGATAACAGGAGCTAGGTAAGTCGATAGAGTTCGGACTGGAGTTAGGTAAGTCGACAGAGTTCGGACTGGAGCTAGGTAAATAGACAGAGTTCGGATTGGAGCTAGGTAAGTCGACAGAGTTCGGACTGGAGCTAGGTAAGCTGACAGAGTTCGGACTGGAGCTAGGTAAGCTGATAGAGTTCGGACTAGAGCTAGATAAGTCGACAGAGTTCGGACTGGAGTTAGGTAAGTCGACAGAGTTCGGACTGGAGCTAGATAAGTTGATAGAATTCGGACTGGAGTTAGGTAAGTTGACAGAATTCGGATTGGAGCTAGGTAAGTCGACAGAGTTCGGACTGGAGCTAGGTAAGCTGACAGAGTTCGGACTTGAGCTAGGTAAGCTGACAGAGTTCGGACTGGAGCTAGGTAAGTCGACATAGTTCGGATAAACATTTACCAATCAAGAGACCGGATCAACCGAACTCCAAGGAACCCATCTATAGTTTGGCCAATAGCTGAAATATAACTGCCACGACAGGATAAAACGGTTATTCTTCCTTCACTTCTCCCCAACAATAGGAGTAGTGAAAAGAGTGGCCTAGAGAAGTGGTATTTCATCCCACTTCCCACAAATGATGAAAATCACGCTTATAAAAGGTGAAAAAACAGGTAAACCAGGGGCTGAGATCTAATTTTCAGAATAATACATTCTTATTATCAAAAATTCTAACTTGACCGTCGGAGACTTCCTAGTCGGAAACCTCCCGGTCCTTTGTTTCTTTTTTGCAGGTGATCGTACGGGACTCACTACATTTTCAACCTATCATCACTTCAAGAATGTTGTTTTATTCATTTTAAAATTAGAAAAATAAAATTTGAACTTCAAAATTTGCACACCAAAAGTGCTACGCACTATTGCTTTCAATTTCTTTTTTGTACGTGCATTTTTAATTTTGGATCCAATTTAAGAAGTAATAGATAATTTTTTGTTAGAATCGCTTGAATTTAACGAATAAAATGCATATGTCAAAAGAATTTACGGGATAATAGATATACTTTTATCAATATCGGATTGCCAAATTCAATTAAATAATAAATTATTGAGAAAAAAAGGGCAGAAAAGGAAAAGTGGACCAATTATTGAAAGTGCTTACTACGGTTGATTCGAACTCGGAGGACAACAGCAGGTCAGGTAATATTGCAGGTGAGTCTATTTCCGATGGATACATTGTTAATGTGAATCATCGTTTGGCTAAGGAAGGGGAGACGGATTCTAACTCACCAATGAACGAAGCTTTAAAAATTCTTGAAGTGGCAAGATCAGCTGGGCATTGTTCAACCTGCGAATAAAGAATCTTTTTTAGAGGATCTAATTGAATCAGAGGTAAGAGAAAGGGATAACTGGAAAACTCTCGTCAAGCTCATCCCCTGTAAGCAATCTCACCTTCTTAAGGTTCATCAATTCTGCTTGAGTTATTTTGGGATGCTACATTTCTGCTTCTGCACTCTTTTCTTGTGGTCGTATCTCCTCTGTTTTTTTGTTACTGTGGTTATGCAAGGGTGCTGTGCAGTTCTGGTTTTGTTGGGTTTGTGTGTAAGTTGTTCTCTTTTGCTGGCTGTTTTATGCTTCATAGTGATTCATAATACTCTGATTTTTCAAGAAAAAAAGTGCAGTTGTGGTTGAATAAAATAAGCAGTGGTGGATTGAAGACCTTGGGATCTGCGGGGGCATGGATTTAGAGAAAGCAGTCAAAAAGATTTAGAAGGTCATCGCTGTAACGATAATATAAATATAGACATAGATTTTGTTGGTGTTTGGTTGCTATATTGGGCTGATTGGAATGTTACATCTTACCGCTCTCTCCTGTCATTTTGCCTCTGCTCCTTGCGGAGTTTCGGTTTTCTCTCCTCTAAATTCATTCAGTTGTCTGCAGAAGGATTAATTTCATTTGTAAAATTTTGATATGTAACAAGAAATTTTGACAACTAAGTATTATTCTGTCATGGTAATATATTATTAATCATCATGATTGCAGAAGTTTTGTCATAATAATAATAATAATAATAATATATCTGTTTTGCTTTGTTACCTTTACAAAGAAGTTGTGTATCACCAAACATTATGAAAAAAAAAAAACAAGAAATCCAAAAATAACTTCAGTTATAAACCAACAAGAAATCCAACCAATGCATTTGTGTACTGAAAATCTGATCTAGTTGATCAGTTACAAACCTGTGAATGAATGAATGAATAATTATGCACAACACAAACAATTCAATATGCAGGAAAACAAAATTTACAGAAAGATAAAACAATCCAAAGAAATAAGAGGATTGTCAATGTCTTCCATGGGAACGGAGTGGTGATGAGCTATTGCTTCTTCAACTGCAACTTCATCAATTTTAGAACTTATACGGTGAATGCAAGTCTCTCTGTTAACATTCCTTGAACAAGAATGAACATGATGACTAGAATTCACCAAACAAGGACTCAAATTCTCCTTTCTT